>OZ023267.1:80952181-81471705 GCA_964006375.1 Tillus elongatus
AAACCTTCGACGTTACTCTACTAGTCGCAAACTCTTTCTGTCTTCAGTCGTTATTGTATCTCCAGCCACCCGCTGAAAAATCTAATCGGTGGAGATACCTTATCCTTATCTTGGGCAGATATGTTTTTATTCTGAAGCGATAATTCGAAAATGCGTGTTTGTTAAAAATATTACTGATAAATAAATAAAATAATTTAACTGCGGAGAATATTTTTATCGGTATGATTTGTATTAAATTTATTTCCGAACAGTCGCTTTTGATATCTACGACTGTCCCGAAAATATACGCTTCATTACATATGAAAAACATTTTATGTGACTTTGCAAGGTTATTACCACTTTATAGTAGCCACAAATAGTAACATTACTATCCTCAGGTAGCGAAAATGTGACTGCTACCAGAATATAATTAGTGACGACTACGTAATAACTACTCTTTTCAATTTCTGATCACAGTTGCTATCACTTTGCTGCTAGTTGGGTACCTTGTTTAAAGAGATGAAGTGACAGCTGCGACATTCAGGATTTTGTATTTTAAGTCCGCTCGCAAATAAGATTAACCCCTCTAAGTGTTTTTCAAACACATAAATTTAAATACCTGAACACTCACTTGTATAATTTTCGAAGGGTCGTGCAAGAAATTGAGAATACATAATAACAAAATTAACAACATATCTGACAAAAAAAACGTATATAAGCTCAAATCAGTGCGCTTACTAGCACAATCTGAATCGCAAGGAAAAACTTTTGAGATGTATACAGAATTCCGCAAAATGGTGAGTAGGTACACTTTATTTCTGACTGGATTAAAAACTGACTGAAATAAAAATTTCCGTATATTTTGAAAACTATTTACCTAATGGACGCATGGAGGTTTCTGTAATCTGTAATGTTTTTTTTTAAATTGTGACGTCATAACTTGTTATTTAAATATAAACAGCCTGTATTCTATGTTTGTGTCGGATAAATAATTTGTTGCGAGTTCAGTATGGTTAGGAAAATGGTGAAAACCAAAAGTAAATATTCTTAAAATCATACCACAGCGTGTCAACTTCAAATATGACGTAGCGAAAACATTGAATAATTTGACATTGCTAGCCACTTTGACATTTACTACAATGAATAGTTTAGGGTTAATCTAGCTAATACTGACTTATGCAATGACTGAACTAACTGAACATGAAAGAACATACAAAAAGCCTGTAATTTATTTGATGACATTCTGTGACAGGATAGGTCGAGTTTTAAGATCTACAGTATCAAGGAGTTTGCGCAAATTTAATGAAACGGGAAGTATAAGAAGCGTTTCAGAATCCGGAAGAAAAACACAAGTTACAAATGTAGAGAACAAACTTAATTTTTTCTTACGTTTATATCAACAACCAAGGATTTCGATGCTAAAACAGGCCATACTGCAAAATATTAGTGAACCATTTGCGAGTAGAATATTGAAATCCCATAAATTGTATCCTTATAAACTACAACTACACCAAAAATTGACGATCCTGATAAGCGTATGCAGTTGTGCCAAGAAACGTTATTTTGTGATGAGCCAACATACTCTCTCAACGGTTTTGTAAATAGACATAATTGTCGGTACTAGTCAGCCTGCAATCCTTACTGGATGGAAAAGGCACGTGCCCAATATCTGCAGAAAGTAAACGTCTGAGCTGGTATAGTTAGAGGAACAATTATTGGGCCTTTCTTTTTGAAAGAAACTTTGCATGCGGTTTGTCATTTACAACTCCTCCTTGGCCAGATTCTGTCAGAAGTCATTCGTTCATTTCCCAACTTCGCAAATAATCAGCACTTCTCAGAGAGCATTTGGTATCAGCAGGATGGTGCTCCACCTCATTATGCTTCTAAATGCTCACTATGATACTAAATATATCGCAACCTTCTTGCAAAAATATATTTCTTTTTCAAAACCAGCAATCATAAACAGTAAAAATCTGTCGGGTTTATTGGGACCCTATCATTCTGTTTTTACCATTTTCTGACAAAACAACTAGTCAGCGACCCTTAATCATACCTTGAAGAATTTAAAAGAAAATTATCTACCCGACAATAAATAAAATACAAAGTTTTCATATAAAAAACTCACTATGACGTCATCTTTTAAAAAATATGACAGATAACATAAATAAATCTCTAAGCGTCATTAACTAGTTTTAGTGAATTTTCTTTAAAAAAATTCACTAATGAGGAGATCCCGATTTTGAAAAAAAATTCTTCAAATAAGCGCCAATTAGGCTCTCTATAACACATATCCGGGGTCAGTTTCAATATATATATATATATATATATATATATATATATATATATATATATATATATATATATATATATATATATATATATATAAGTAGGTAATGCGCCACTCTGGCTAGACAGGTAGTGGGGGTAGGAGTGGGGGTACCCCCACCCCCACCCCTCATGGGCGGAGCCCCATCCCTTGTGGGCGTGGCCACGCCCCAAGATGGCGGACCCAAGATGGCGGACTTGGGCCAGACAGTCACAAACATGTAAACATTCTAAGGTCATTGACCTGTTATGTCTAGGAAACTTTGTCCAGACAGTGACGTCACACGACTTGGGCCAGACAGTCACATGCAAACATTCCAAAGTGTCTAACCTATTACTTCAAATTATTCTAAGGATATTTTGAAAAAAACCATTTCGAGCAGGTGAGTTTCGAACCCGGGACATTCAGATGGGAGGCAACGATGCTACCCATTGAGCTAAGCAGACGCTTGTTAATTTATTGTTTTAGGCTGGTATATATACGACTTTTAATTACAAACAAACCATACATGTAACATAATTAAAGTTTTTGTTATTATTAGACAAATGGATGATTTACAAAATAATAATTAATATGTTTAATATTAGAGGCGGAACCAAAACGGAGGAACCAAAATGGCGGAATAAAAATGGCGGAATGAAAGATGGAAGCCTAACCTGTGATACCTTAAGCTGACATATATATATATACCCCTGACATTATAAAAATGGCGGCTTTCGTTCTTAAAGATGGTGCCTTTCGCTTTTAAAGATGGTTGAAGACTCCATTATTTAAAGTTACGTCACCCCAACCTTTAGAGCCGACAAATGAGAGTGAGGTTGATAAGCGAGAATAATGGTATAGGTCGAGGACTCCATGATTTAAAGTTACGCCCCCCATTAAAACAAACCATTCATAAAGCTTTTGTTATTAGACATAAGACATAATAATTAATATGTTTAATAAGCAGAATTAAAAAATGGCGACTAAAATAAGATAAAAAACTTAAAACCCTTATCGCGGAAGATCCGTGAGATGTACGAGAGAACCAACACATGCACGGTGTTAAGGAGGTCAAATCAAAGTGGAATATACAATAAAATGGCCACTTCCGGTCTAAACTTTAAATCGTTATATCTTTTGAACGGAAAGTGATAGAAATGAACTGACTTTAAAAATATATCGTTTCATAACAAGCTCTACAAGAAAATGAGATAAAAAACTTTAAACCCTTATCGCGGAAGATCCGTGAGATGTACGATAGAACCAATACATGCACGGTGTTAAGGAGGCCAAATCAAATTGGAATATACAATAAAATGGCCACTTCCGGTCTAAACTTTAAATCGTTATATCTTTCGAACGGAAAGTGATAGAAATGAACTGACTTTAAAAATGTATGTTTCGTAACAAGGTCTACAAGAAACTGAGATAAAAAACTTTAAACCCTTATCGCGGAAGATCCGTGAGATGTACGAGAGAACCAACACATGCACGGTGTTAAGGAGGCCAAATCAAATTGGTATATACAATAAAATGGCCACTTCCGGTCTAAACTTTAAATCCTTGTATCTTTTCAATGGAAAGTGATAGAAAGGAACCGACTTCAAAAATGTATGTTTCGTAACAAGGTCTACAAGAAACTGAGATAAAAAACTTAAAACCCTTATCGCGGAAGATCCGTGAGATGTACTATAGAACCAATACATACACGCTGTTCAGCAAAGCAAACTCTATAAGCATATTCAATAAAAATGTTACTTCCGGTAGACACTTTCGGTATAGCCGTTCTTAGAGCTACATACATGTGTGACACCTCAAAATCATCGTCTTGTTGAACAGAAGAAATATAATATTTATGTAAGTCAGAACAAGCTTTGTTAACACCTAAAAACAACACACTCTCTCTTAGACTTAATGAAGTTACTTTCAGAGAAAATTTCAACCATACCAGAAAGAACAGTATTAAATAGCGTATTTAAATGTTGACTACATCAAGTGATGCGTACTACAGACAAATTTTAGTACACCCTCTTAGACTTATTGAAGTTGACGGCACAGGCAGCTGTCAAGCGTACCTAACAAACCAAAGTAAATATGTCTTGAAGAACAGTCTTCAATTACCCTAAACCAACACATCTCTATCATTTCAGAGTAATCTTAGCCATGTGACCAGTTAAACTAAGTATCTTGAAGTGTAGCTTTTATGTTTATGAGATATAAAATAAGAAAACCAAAGAGTTAATTGTCTATTACAACAACAAGCAGAAGGGGGTTGACTTGGTACCTACAGCTGCTACATACTTGGTAAAAATGGGTGCCACTAGCATTTCAGAGTAATTTTAACCACACAACACTCTAACTAACTGTCTTGAGATGTGGCTTTATGTGTTAATGGGTGGAAATAACAAAACTAAAGAGTTGATTGTCTATTACAACTGTCAGCTAAAGAAGCATTTAGGTAGCCGGAATACCGATATCCTAAATATTTCAAGAGTAATCTTAGTCATACAACACTCTTAACTAACTGTCTTGAGATGTGGCTTTATGTGTCATTGGTTGGAAAATAAGAAAACTAAAGAGTTGATTGCCTATTACAACAGTCAGCTGAAGGAACATTTGGGTTATCGGAATACCGATATGCCAAATGTTCCAACCGAAGAAGCCCACTTAGAGTCATCTCCAGGGGCTCGGAATACCGATGCCCTAGAAGTGTCGGAAGCAACATTTCAATTAACACCAACAACCGCTAAATACTTGTTGGACTTTAGTATGTTTGGTATTAAATTTGGCTTGTTGGATAACCAATCATTTTTATGAAAAATGCAACAATTTTTATTTCTGCGTAAGCGAATTTAATCAGAAATATAGAACCAACCTTCAAGAAACCGAAAAAAGAGGATAAGAACATTAACAACAAACATTCCGATACCGAAGTGATCCTAAACACACCATATGATGCAAATTCTGTAAATCTCTTTAACAGAAGAAAAACAGAAGTGAAACACCGTAAGACAAATAGAACCGACGTACATAACAGATGTGTCTGAGGAGAAACGTATTCAGAACCTTATTGAGTTTACTAAGTTTTAAGTATACGAACATAACAGTCTATGTACCAACCAACCAACCAACCAACTGTTTTTGAGGTGTAGCCTTTATGTATGTATGTATGTAATTTAATTTTCGATAGTGTAAAATAAAATTAAAAAGTGTGATATATGAAAAAATAAGAAAACTAAAGAGTAGATTGCCTATTACAACGGTCAGCTGAAGAAACAATTAGGTAGCCAGAATACCGATACCCTAAATATTTCAACCGAAGGAGTTCACTTAGAGTCACATCTCAACTAACGCCTACAACCGCTACATACTTGGTGGACTTTGGTGGAACACAGACTGAAAACAACTTGATATCTGGTACATATGTCTGTAAAGATTTCATTCTAAATTTAGCCTGTTGGATATCCAATCTTTTCTATGAAAAGTGCAACCAACCAACTAACCAACCACCCAACCAACCAACCAACGTTGAGGGGCGTAGAGATAGCAAGCTATCTACAAGTGGACCCCTCTGAACCTATGATGTTAATAATGGATTAAGAGATTGAATTGGTACGTGTTTATATTGAAGGCTTGCAAGCTACGTACAAGTGTCTGAATATATGATGGTAATGATGGGTTAAGATATTTAATTGACATGTATTAAAGGCTTAGCGGTTTTCACTTGAGTCATCGTCATTCGAAAACTATTAGAACGAAAACCAGGTCCTTTACTCTGGTATATCTTACTCAGTAGGAACCAAATGTCTTCGAAAACAACATTCTTTGCTTTTCTGAAAGGCAAGTGAGCAGCCCCCTTGTCGAACCCCTCCGAGCTAAAGGTAAACCCCACTCTGTCTTCGGGATCGACATCATGGACTATATGACTCACAATATCTTTAATACGATCTTTGACCCACTTCTCTGGATCGTTGACATCGTCAGGTATATCTTGTAGTCTAAAGCATACGCTTCGTCTATTAAGTTTAAACTTCTTATTGGAGGTCACTGTATCTTCAAGTATTTGGAATGCCATTGTTTCGTGCTACACAACTGACTGTGTTGGTTAAAGGACCGAAGTTTAGCCTCGTGTTTATTAAAGACTAAAGTTTAGCAGGTACTAATTGTTTTCACATTCACTGTTGGCTACCGACTGAACCTTAGCTCCTCGTCTTAATATTCGACAAACAACACAGACAACACAACTTATTGTTTTCACCTTCACTGTTGGCTACCGACTGAACCTTAGCGGACGCTCCTCGTCTTAATATTCGACAAACAACACAGACAACACAACTTATTGTTTTCACCTTCACTGTTGGCTACCGACTGAACCTTAGCGGACGCTCCTCGTCTTAATATTCGACAAACAACACAGACAACACAACTTATTGTTTTCACCTTCACTGTTGGTTAACGACTGAACCTTAGTGGACGCTTCACGTCTTAATATTCAACAGACAACAACGACAGCTGTCATACAACCGTCTGACATGAAAGACAGCTGTCATACTGCTGTCATACAGCTGTCATACAGCTGTCTAACACAGCTGTCTAACACAGCTGTCTAACACAGCTGTCTAACACAGCTGTCTAACACAGCTGTCTAACACAGCTGTCTAACACAGCTGTCTAACACAGCTGTCTAACACAGCTGTCTAACACAGCTGTCTAACACAGCTGTTTAACACAGCTGTCTAACACAGCTGTCTAATAGGGCAGACATATGTCTAACACATGTCTAGCAGATGTGTAACAGTCACTCTTTTGCGGAACATAAGCTGAATGTTTTTAAGTCAAACAAGAAGAAAACAATTTAAAACACATCTACGATGACCATGAGGCAGCCTACATGGACTTTGAACAATTTTTAAAAATAGATGCGGCCAGGTTAGTTGATTAACCATCCAGGTCAGTCACAGCTGACGCTATAAATAAAAACGATGCTGGAAGCGAGTGACGTCACAAGAAACGGTGGTGCATGTGCCCAGGTTAGACCTCTAAGCTTTCCAGGTTAATACCGGGTTAGCTCCATGACAAGGTGGTGGACCAGTCGGGTCAGCTAAGAGTCGGGGTGGTTAATCAACTAACCTGGCCGCATCTATTTTTAAAAATTGTTCAAAGTCCATGTAGGCTGCCTCATGGTCATCGTAGATGTGTTTTAAATTGTTTTCTTCTTGTTTGACTTAAAAACATTCAGCTTATGTTCCGCAAAAGAGTGACTGTTACACATCTGCTAGACATGTGTTAGACATATGTCTGCCCTATTAGACAGCTGTGTTAGACAGCTGTGTTAAACAGCTGTGTTAGACAGCTGTGTTAGACAGCTGTCTAACACAGCTGTCTAACACAGCTGTCTAACACAGCTGTCTAACACAGCTGTTTAACACAGCTGTCTAACACAGCTGTCTAATAGGGCAGACATATGTCTAACACATGTCTAGCAGATGTGTAACAGTCACTCTTTTGCGGAACATAAGCTGAATGTTTTTAAGTCAAACAAGAAGAAAACAATTTAAAACACATCTACGATGACCATGAGGCAGCCTACATGGACTTTGAACAATTTTTAAAAATAGATGCGGCCAGGTTAGTTGATTAACCACCCCGACTCTTAGCTGACCCGACTGGTCCACCACCTTGTCATGGAGCTAACCCGGTATTAACCTGGAAAGCTTAGAGGTCTAACCTGGGCACATGCACCACCGTTTCTTGTGACGTCACTCGCTTCCAGCATCGTTTTTATTTATAGCGTCAGCTGTGACTGACCTGGATGGTTAATCAACTAACCTGGCCGCATCTATTTTTAAAAATTGTTCAAAGTCCATGTAGGCTGCCTCATGGTCATCGTAGATGTGTTTTAAATTGTTTTCTTCTTGATTGACTTAAAAACATTCAGCTTATGTTCCGCAAAAGAGTGACTGTTACACATCTGCTAGACATGTGTTAGACATATGTCTGCCCTATTAGACAGCTGTGTTAGACAGCTGTGTTAAACAGCTGTGTTAGACAGCTGTGTTAGACAGCTGTGTTAGACAGCTGTGTTAGACAGCTGTGTTAGACAGCTGTGTTAGACAGCTGTGTTAGACAGCTGTGTTAGACAGCTGTGTTAGACAGCTGTGTTAGACAGCTGTGTTAGACAGCTGTGTTAGACAGCTGTGTTAGACAGCTGTGTTAGACAGCTGTATGACAGCTGTATGACAGCTGTATGACAGCTGTCTGTCATGTCAGACGGTTGTATGACAGCTGTCGTTGTTGTCTGTTGAATATTAAGACGTGAAGCGTCCACTAAGGTTCAGTCGTTAACCAACAGTGAAGGTGAAAACAATAAGTTGTGTTGTCTGTGTTGTTTGTCGAATATTAAGACGAGGAGCGTCCGCTAAGGTTCAGTCGGTAGCCAACAGTGAAGGTGAAAACAATAAGTTGTGTTGTCTGTGTTGTTTGTCGAATATTAAGACGAGGAGCGTCCGCTAAGGTTCAGTCGGTAGCCAACAGTGAAGGTGAAAACAATAAGTTGTGTTGTCTGTGTTGTTTGTCGAATATTAAGACGAGGAGCTAAGGTTCAGTCGGTAGCCAACAGTGAATGTGAAAACAATTAGTACCTGCTAAACTTTAGTCTTTAATAAACACGAGGCTAAACTTCGGTCCTTTAACCAACACAGTCAGTTGTGTAGCACGAAACAATGGCATTCCAAATACTTGAAGATACAGTGACCTCCAATAAGAAGTTTAAACTTGATAGACGAAGCGTATGCTTTAGACTACAAGATATACCTGACGATGTCAACGATCCAGAGAAGTGGGTCAAAGATCGTATTAAAGATATTGTGAGTCATATAGTCCATGATGTCGATCCCGAAGACAGAGTGGGGTTTACCTTTAGCTCGGAGGGGTTCGACAAGGGGGCTGCTCACTTGCCTTTCAGAAAAGCAAAGAATGTTGTTTTCGAAGACATTTGGTTCCTACTGAGTAAGATATACCAGAGTAAAGGACCTGGTTTTCGTTCTAATAGTTTTCGAATGACGATGACTCAAGTGAAAACCGCTAAGCCTTTAATACATGTCAATTAAATATCTTAACCCATCATTACCATCATATATTCAGACACTTGTACGTAGCTTGCAAGCCTTCAATATAAACACGTACCAATTCAATCTCTTAATCCATTATTAACATCATAGATTCAGAGGGGTCCACTTGTAGATAGCTTGCTATCTCTACGCCCCTCAACGTTGGTTGGTTGGTTGGGTGGTTGGTTAGTTGGTTGGTTGCACTTTTCATAGAAAAGATTGGATATCCAACAGGCTAAATTTAGAATGAAATCTTTACAGACATATGTACCAGATATCAAGTTGTTTTCAGTCTGTGTTCCACCAAAGTCCACCAAGTATGTAGCGGTTGTAGGCGTTAGTTGAGATGTTGCTTCCGACACATCTAGGGGGCCGGTATTCCGGCCCCCTAGATGTGACTCTAAGTGAACTCCTTCGGTTGAAATATTTAGGGTATCGGTATTCTGGCTACCTAATTGTTTCTTCAGCTGACCGTTGTAATAGGCAATCAACTCTTTAGTTTTCTTATTTTTTCATATATCACACTTTTTAATTTTATTTTACACTATCGAAAATTAAATTACATACATACATACATAAAGGCTACACCTCAAAAACAGTTGGTTGGTTGGTTGGTTGGTACATAGACTGTTATGTTCGTATACTTAAAACTTAGTAAACTCAATAAGGTTCTGAATACGTTTCTCCTCAGACACATCTGTTATGTACGTCGGTTATATTTGTCTTACGGTGTTTCACTTCTGTTTTTCTTCTGTTAAAGAGATTTACAGAATTTGCATCATATGGTGTGTTTAGGATCACTTCGGTATCGGAATGTTTGTTCTTAATGTTCTTATCCTCTTTTTTTGGTTTCTTGAAGGTTGGTTCTATATTTCTGATTAAATTCGCTTACGCAGAAATAAAAATTGTTGCATTTTTCATAAAAATGATTGGTTATCCAACAAGCCAAATTTAATACCAAACATACTAAAGTCCAACAAGTATTTAGCGGTTGTTGGTGTTAATTGAAATGTTGCTTCCGACACTTCTAGGGCATCGGTATTCCGAGCCCCTGGAGATGACTCTAAGTGGGCTCCTTCGGTTGGAACATTTGGCATATCGGTATTCCGATAACCCAAATGTTCCTTCAGCTGACTGTTGTAATAGGCAATCAACTCTTTAGTTTTCTTATTTTCCAACCAATGACACATAAAGCCACATCTCAAGACAGTTAGTTAAGAGTGTTGTATGACTAAGATTACTCTTGAAATATTTAGGATATCGGTATTCCGGCTACCTAAATGCTTCTTTAGCTGACAGTTGTAATAGACAATCAACTCTTTAGTTTTGTTATTTCCACCCATTACCACATAAAGCCACATCTCAAGACAGTTAGTTATAGTGTTGTGTGGTTAAAATTACTCTGAAATGCTAGTGGCACCCATTTTTACCAAGTATGTAGCAGCTGTAGGTACCAAGTCAACCCCCTTCTGCTTGTTGTTGTAATAGACAATTAACTCTTTGGTTTTCTTATTTTATATCTCATAAACATAAAAGCTACACTTCAAGATACTTAGTTTAACTGGTCACATGGCTAAGATTACTCTGAAATGATAGAGATGTGTTGGTTTAGGGTAATTGAAGACTGTTCTTCAAGACATATTTACTTTGGTTTGTTAGGTACGCTTGACAGCTGCCTGTGCCGTCAACTTCAATAAGTCTAAGAGGGTGTACTAAAATTTGTCTGTAGTACGCATCACTTGATGTAGTCAACATTTAAATACGCTATTTAATACTGTTCTTTCTGGTATGGTTGAAATTTTCTCTGAAAGTAACTTCATTAAGTCTAAGAGAGAGTGTGTTGTTTTTAGGTGTTAACACAGCTTGTTCTGACTTACTTAAATATTATATTTCTTCTGTTCAACAAGACGATGATTTTGAGGTGTCACACATGTATGTAGCTCTAAGAACGGCTATACCGAAAGTGTCTACCGGAAGTAACATTTTTATTGAATATGCTTATAGAGTTTGCTTTGCTGAACAGCGTGTATGTATTGGTTCTATAGTACATCTCACGTATCTTCCGCGATAAGGGTTTTAAGTTTTTTATCTCAGTTTCTTGTAGACCTTGTTACGAAACATACATTTTTGAAGTCGGTTCCTTTCTATCACTTTCCATTGAAAAGATACAAGGATTTAAAGTTTAGACCGGAAGTGGCCATTTTATTGTATATACCAATTTGATTTGGCCTCCTTAACACCGTGCATGTGTTGGTTCTCTCGTACATCTCACGGATCTTCCGCGATAAGGGTTTAAAGTTTTTTATCTCAGTTTCTTGTAGACCTTGTTACGAAACATACATTTTTAAAGTCAGTTCATTTCTATCACTTTCCGTTCAAAAGATATAACGATTTAAAGTTTAGACCGGAAGTGGCCATTTTATTGTATATTCCAATTTGATTTGGCCTCCTTAACACCGTGCATGTATTGGTTCTATCGTACATCTCACGGATCTTCCGCGATAAGGGTTTAAAGTTTTTTATCTCATTTTCTTGTAGAGCTTGTTATGAAACGATATATTTTTAAAGTCAGTTCATTTCTATCACTTTCCGTTCAAAAGATATAACGATTTAAAGTTTAGACCGGATGTGGCCATTTTATTGTATATTCCACTTTGATTTGACCTCCTTAACACCGTGCATGTGTTGGTTCTCTCGTACATCTCACGGATCTTCCGCGATAAGGGTTTTAAGTTTTTTATCTTATTTTAGTCGCCATTTTTTAATTCTGCTTATTAAACATATTAATTATTATGTCTTATGTCTAATAACAAAAGCTTTATGAATGGTTTGTTTTAATGGGGGGCGTAACTTTAAATCATGGAGTCCTCGACCTATACCATTATTCTCGCTTATCAACCTCACTCTCATTTGTCGGCTCTAAAGGTTGGGGTGACGTAACTTTAAATAATGGAGTCTTCAACCATCTTTAAAAGCGAAAGGCACCATCTTTAAGAACGAAAGCCGCCATTTTTATAATGTCAGGGGTATATATATATGTCAGCTTAAGGTATCACAGGTTAGGCTTCCATCTTTCATTCCGCCATTTTTATTCCGCCATTTTGGTTCCTCCGTTTTGGTTCCGCCTCTAATATTAAACATATTAATTATTATTTTGTAAATCATCCATTTGTCTAATAATAACAAAAACTTTAATTATGTTACATGTATGGTTTGTTTGTAATTAAAAGTCGTATATATACCAGCCTAAAACAATAAATTAACAAGCGTCTGCTTAGCTCAATGGGTAGCATCGTTGCCTCCCATCTGAATGTCCCGGGTTCGAAACTCACCTGCTCCAAATGGTTTTTTTCAAAATATCCTTAGAATAATTTGAAGTAATAGGTTAGACACTTTGGAATGTTTGCATGTGACTGTCTGGCCCAAGTCGTGTGACGTCACTGTCTGGACAAAGTTTCCTAGACATAACAGGTCAATGACCCTAGAATGTTTACATGTTTGTGACTGTCTGGCCCAAGTCCGCCATCTTGGGTCCGCCATCTTGGGGCGTGGCCACGCCCACAAGGGGTGGGGCTCCGCCCACTAGGGGTGGGGGTGGGGGTACCCCCACTCCTACCCCCACTACCTGTCTAGCCAGAGTGGCGCATTACCTACTTATATATATATATATATATATATATATATATATATATATATATATATATATATATATATATATATATATATATATATATATATATATATATATATATATATATATATATATATATATATATATATATATATATATATATATATATATATATATATATATATATATATATATATATATATATATATATATATATATATATATATATATATATATGTTGCACTACAGTGCACAGTTTCGAACCATTCTGATTCATCTTAAGCACGCTACTGACTCTGATCGTTCCTGTGTGGATTATCTCTGAAATTGTACGTGGCCTCTGCGTGTGGAGCTTCTATTGGACGGTTTACAGTTATCTGATTGGTTGTGGCTTCGGTCTGTGTCGATTGTATCGGTTTCCTATTTTGATTATTGTGGTATGATAATTTGTTTATTTGTATAGCTTTTATTAGGTTTCTTGTTATATGTTCCTTTAATCTCCGAGGTTTATCTCTGATGCTTTGGCTGTAGGTTTAGTTAAGTTGACGCTTTGGCTGTAGGTTTAGTTAAGTTTATGGTTTGACGATCTATAATTTTTAGCTAATTGTCGTAGAAAAAATTTGTCAGTGAGGAGACCGCGACTTTTGAATTTTAATAAGATTTCTTTAAATGAGCGCAAAGTAGACCCCCTAGAACCCATATCCGGGTTTTATTTGTTTACATATACACAGGGTGATGCATTTCTACGGTAGAGCTCAATATAGTTATGGAAGGTACGAGAAAAAATTGTATACGTTAATTATAGGGTGTCTTAAGCTCCATCTTATAAAAATATCTTGACAATCACACTATGGTCCATACGTCGTTGGTGATCCCTGAAATTGTTTTTTCGAACCCCTTATATTATTGCATTTTTGCATTTTTATCGAAATATGATGCATGTTTGTAAGAAAAAATCGAGTCGCAGTAAGTGGGTCTTGGTAGCGGATTTTCATTAAATCTTTCAAATTTCAATAACTCAATTTGCTATTTACCTAAGGTTTGTTGGCTAGGAAACCAACATTTTAAGTTTATTTTGGGAAAACTTTTGTACATTTTCGAAGTAATTTGGATAAAATATGGTACATTGTTTCTACTATATAGGCTACACCAGTAACCAGATTGATGCCTTCTTTCATTAGAGAGACATATTTGGTATTAAAAACATTTTAATGAAAATTCACCTCCATAACGCACTTGCTGCGTCCAGACTCTTTAAAATATACAGAAACGTTCACTCGAACAAATTTTGCCGAACCGTGTATTTGGTTGCTTCATATAACAGTCATTGTGTTTTCTTGCTGTGTCGGAAAAAAAGTTTATTTAAAAAACTTTAAGATAATTTACTCATTGTTAACAGCTTACTAATTAAATTTGTCGTGTGGGATGATATAGGAATCGTCTAGAGGCGGCATGTGCGTTATGGTAGTGAATTTTCATAAAAATGTTTTTAATAGCAAAATGTATTTTTTTTAAGAAAGCAGGCATCCAATTTGGTTACCAGTATACCCCACATAGTGGAAGCAATGTACCATACTTCTTCAAAATAACCTTAGGTTGGTTGAAAATTAAGATATTTAAATTTAAAGCATTTAATGGAAGTTCGCTACCATAATGCACTTGCTAATTCTCAAATTTCTTTTCTTAGAAACATGAATTATATTTCAATGGACAATGCAAAAATGCAACAATATAAGGGGTGTTCGATTAAAAAAACTGTATTACCAACGACTTATGGGCCACCCTGTGATTGTAAAAATTATTTTAAAAGATGCAGATCAAGACACCCCATGATTAACGTATACAATTTTTTCTCGTATCTTGTATAATAAGGAATATATTGAGCTCTACCATAGAAATGAGTCACCCTGTATATATGAAAACAGAGAAAAACTAAAACTAACTCCGGATATGGGTTTTAGGGGGCCTAGATGGATAGATCATTTAAAGGAATCTTTTCAAAATTTAAAAGTGGCGGTCTCGTCTTAGCGAATTTCTTCTACGGAAATTCCCTAAGAATTATAGACGATTAAACGATAAACTCTATAACAAGACTACTGCCAAAGCATCAGAGAAAGGGTCTATTTTAAAATGATTTGTTTGAAATATTTTAGTAAAGTGAAGGACAATGACGGTTGAAGGTGAAACCTAAGGGTTTATAAAACACTCTTCTTGGCACATTTTTTCTACCTAATCGGTTTCGTTTCCGGTTCTTTGCCCAAATGTCGCCAATTTTCACGTATAAAACGCGACTTTGACGTTTCAAGAGGAAAATGCCATTTTTTAAATGCCTATATCTTTTTTGTCTTTTAACTGACTGATCTAGTTTGGTACATGATTTGCATTCTATGAGGTAAACCCACGTACCATATTTTGTTGCCGTAACTTTGTTATTTCCGGAGATATAACAATTTCCCGAAAGGAAACACAAAATTTTCCGGAAAAAAACAGGCGGATTTTCCTGGATAACAAACTTATCCAAGCCACTTGGAAAACCGAGGTACTCACCAAATTTGACTAAAGTCGGCCCCTTATTTCTTGAGTTATCGGTGTGATACCTTTTCAAAAGTCGGGATCTCCCCATTAGTG
Organism: Tillus elongatus; assembly: GCA_964006375.1. Classification (NCBI taxonomy): domain Eukaryota; kingdom Metazoa; phylum Arthropoda; class Insecta; order Coleoptera; family Cleridae; genus Tillus; species Tillus elongatus. Next base: position 80,967,837 of record OZ023267.1, read on the forward strand.
TTTTTCTAGGGAATTAACTAAGAAGAGGTAGTTTGTTGATAAAACTGTGTTGTTAAGAGTGTGACCGCCAAGATTAATATAATTTTTAGTAACCTTCTGATATAGCTTTTGGTAAAAGCTTTTCCCACACCAAAATTAATCTTATAAACCTATGTAAATATTTTACTAAAAGCTTTTAATATTCTCTGCTAGCTTGTTTTATTCTGTGTTTTCTCAGTTTTACAGTTTACTGTTGCATATATCTGTTAACCACGTTTCACATAAACTAGTATAACATTTGCCTTAGCTAGGACTTGGCTAATGTGTTTTATGTTTTCATTTGGGGTGGGGTCAAATCTGGGGACCTAGCAGGTCAGTTGACCGAACCTGCTCGACCAATCCACATGTTTTCAAATATTCCATTTAAACGAAAACGGGCCTCTATTGCATAATGGGGTAGAGCTCCATCCTATTGAAACTGCATGCTTGGGTTTCTGTTTTAGTTTAAAAATTGAGGTAATTGGTTTCTTAAAAAATTTGTGAACATTTCCCGATTCAAACGCCCTTCAAAGAAATGCGGACACATAATTTTACTTGCTATTATACCACACCAGACATTAATTGACCATGGAGGTCAAAGTTCTTATACAGTGGGGATTTTTTGCCGCCTAGTAGTGCATATTGTGTCTGTTTACCCTAAAAAAAGAACAAACTAAAAAAAAATAATAGAAATGACACCTCTACTGACAAGAGATCACTTAACACCCTCCCTGTGCATAAATATGGAAAGTAGCTTCGTCAGAAAAAATAACATTATTTTAAAGCCTGTTATTTTCGTGCATTTGTCTGGTGACCTAATTGAAAAATGTAACGCGATTTTCAAAATCTTTTCCGTATCGCGCTTGACGCAGTGTAGTGTGATATGAATGAAATATTTACGAGTGCAATGTGTTTAGAACTGATTTTTGACTCATTATAGTATATCTAGCACACTGCCTGGTACTTAAATGCGGGTCTACAGCCACTCTTTCTAAAACTGCACTATTTTCGTCAGTTTGGTTACTTTTCCGAACTCGTGGTTTCAATTTTAAACTGCCAGTAGTACGACTCCTGGTTTCCAGCCTTCAAAATGCCATATAAGATTTCGAGTTATTAGTAAACCCTTCTACCCACACCAGTGCAGCTTTTCTATACTTTTTTGCACTCCCCCAAAATTAGCATCATATCAACATGCACATTCAAATTATTTTTCATGTTTAATTGAATAATAAACTGGGTAATAATCGTCAAAATGTCAAAATTTTAAATTGATATAAGTAAAAAGAGCGTGTTTGCATGGAAGCAAATGTAACCAACATGAGCGCCCATTATAACGGACATGAAGGCTGTATGTATTCTCGCCATAGCTAGAAGCGCAGACCTGTTTCGCTCTAATTAGGGCTCGTGAGTGCTCTATACTAATTACAGCAAGAACAGACCTATAAAGTAATACGGATTAAGGTAAGGTAGCCAGCCTCCTAGAACATTGTGAGATGTACGAAAGGGTCACCATATCGGTGCCAAACCAGGTTGTACTGTGTCACGACAGCTCCAGTTAACACACAATGTTATAAATAGGGACTGTGTACAACCAACCAACAATTTCGTAAATAGTCAACGCTCGCCCACTTTGTTCCTTTATACCGGGCCAATGTATGTAAGGCTAGATGTATTCTCACCATAACTAGAAACGCAGACCGTTTCCGCTCTAATTAGAGTTCGTCAGTGCTCATAATTTCGTAACCGAAATATAAAATCAAAATTTTATCGAACACCTACCCAGATTTTTACGTAGATTAGAATTTTATTTAAAAATAACCCCATATTAAAAAATGCAAGTTACCCCCTGCCTCTCAAAAGAGAGAGGGTGTAAATGTCAAAAATATGTTTAAATATGTCCTCCCATCTTCCTATTACTTTACCAAAATTTTACAACAAAAATTAAACCGTTTTCGAGATATATCCTTGCGACAACTGTATATTCGGTTCACTACAAATCTACATAAATAGTATATATTATCTAGCTTAAGTGTAAAACATTAGAAATATTATTATAATTTTTCTACGTCATACTTTTTAACACATTTAAAGCCAATTTGTAAATAAAAACTGTATATACCATGTAATATAAATGTATGTTTGCAATCCCCATATGCTGCACTCGCATGATCTGTTATAGAAAACAAAGGTATGTAGCTTATACACACTTAAGCATGCAAAATGTAGTATTTTTCAAACTAAACTTTGTAGATGAGTAGAGTTCCGATTTAGAAAAGTTACACTTAGATATAGTGTGTGAATGCTGCATACGCTTATAATAGCCTGCAAGTGAGTTAAAATAGACTGAAATAAGTTTTCTATCTTTTTAATAGTGTAAAAAGTAAGTAAATGTCTTAACTAATAGGTAAATCGTGGATCAGCCCAGTTCGCTACAACCGTATTTTACACTGGGTCGTTACTTCTCCGACAAGGATGACATTATTTAAATAAATAATGAATTTATAAAAAACATTTTGCGTCTACAAGAGGCAGTTGACACCACTGAAAACTAGATGTAATTGGAGTCAGGTTAGCTTTTGAGCTGCTGTGACCTAATTAATTTTTGGGTAGCTGGGCGCTGGACTGTTTTCGCAAAAACAATTACTGTCTTCCTTATGTCGCCAGGCAAACAACGCTTCAAGATGGATACTAGCAAGTGAGCAAACAAAGCCGCTATAAAGTTTTCAAATGCGGTAAAAAAGGTGCACTATAAAACTTTAAAATTATAATAAATAGGTTCCCTGTTTTGAAATTAAAATTCATTTAGGGAGTAAGAGAACTTCGCAGAAACAATGAACAAATAATAAAAACATACACAAAATAACTTACAAACTGAGCCACAGTTTCAGTAACTAACGCCATTATGACTACAAAAAAAAACACTGTTTTGACCAAAAATGTTTTTAAGGGTATTTTGTTTTTAAGTGTAAAAATTTATATCGAAGTGGATTAATACCTTACCTCTCTTAGGATAGTCAAATAAGGTTGGGAAGAAAACTTCTTGCAACTCTTTTTTTAAGTAATGTGTGATATTGTTTGAGGAGTCTTTTGCGGGAAATAATACTAGTTCCCATATGTTTATAATTAGTTTATTTGCTATACCCACTATGCGAGAAAAGTGAGGACAGCACTTTGTTTTATTTAAAAAAAAATTGAGTGTAGGCATATTCAAATTTAAAGCATTATATTACATTGTATTGCAAAATCTACGTATAATATAATGTATTGTTACGTGAGTACTGGCAAATTCGAAATTTACTTATAAATATATGCCTATCTATATATATATATATATATATATATATATATATATATATATATATATATATATATATATATATATATATATATATATATGTACATATATAAGCACATTTGGAGAACTCGAATCACCACAACACATTTTAAAAACCTAACGATAGTTTCGCTAACCAAGTTAGCGTGATCAGAGGATGAAATATTCTCAGAATATTTTCATTCTGAGAATATTTCATCCTCTGATGATGCTAACTTGGTTAGCGAAACGATCGTTAGGTCTTTTAAAAGGCGTTGTGGTGATTTGGGTCCTCCAAATGTGCTTGTCAGTGCTCATCACAAGTTCCAATCTTCACTTAGTGTACACACACACATGCACTCACGCACGCACGCATATTATATATATATATATATATATATATATATATATATATATATATATATATATATATATATATATATATATATATATATATATATATATATATTTGTGTGTGTGTGTGTACGTGTGCGTACGCAAAATAAATAAACAAATAAATCCAAGAGCACTCTAGAGTGGATTTTGTTCTATTCTTTATCACGATTGGCAGAGCCTCTGCCACATTACTCACGTGTTGTCTTATGTTAATTACATTTTTGCACGTGTGCCGTTTTAGTGAATTTTTATTTTAAAACAATTCATTAATAGAGAGGTGGTGAGACTTTGCAAAAAATTTTTCAAATGAGCGCGATTTAGGACCCCTAGAACCAATATCCGGGGTCAGTTTTAATTTTTATATGTTATATATATATATATATATATATATATATATATATATATATATATATATATATATATATATATATATATATATATATATATATATATATATATATATGTATGTATGTATCCGTCTGATAACTCAAAAAATAATTAACCGATTTCAATGAAACTCGGCAAGTGCCTTTCTTTTATTAATGGCTTGGATGAGTTCGTTAGGCAGGAAAATCAGACGGGTTTTTCCGGGAAAATTGAGTTTTCTTTCAAAAAAAATTTTTTCTCCGAAAATAACAAAGCTGTTTTAATGAAATTTACTATATATATGTTGCCTTGGGAGAGGACTTACTAAGTACCAAAATTCAACTTTGTCAGTTTATAGAAGATTGAGTTATTCAAATTTTAAATTTTCTTTTGAAACATTTTTTTTCTCCAAAAATTACAAAGTTATGTTAATGAAATTTTGTGGATATCTTGTCCTAGGAAATACCTTACTACCTACCAAAATTAAACTTTCTAAGATTATAGAAAACTGAGTTAATCAAATTTTTATAGCTCACTGCAGTGTTAGAATCAATGGTATTTTCCTCACTATTTTAAACACGTGGATGGGGGACTGACCGAATTCATTCCCAGTTGCTATTGATCTGCTCATATTCTCTGAATATATGTTAGAAGACGTGGTATCTACTTCGTTCCAAGTCACTATTAACCGACTATTTATGAAATCAAATAAGTAAATTAAATCGATTGTCATAAAATATGTAGTGTATTAAGACTAAGAGAAAAAGAAATAAAACATATATAACTGTGCACATTTTGATTATATTTTAGAAAAATTTTTTCTCCGAAAATTACAAAGTTATTTTAATGAAATTTTGTGGATATCCTGCCTTAGGAAAGGCCTTACTACGTATTAAAACTAAACTCTCTAAGTTTATAGAAAATTAGGTTATTTAAATTTGAGGCATTTAATAAAAATTCACTACCATAACGCACTTGCTGCGTCCCGAGTTTTTTTTTGAAAGTTTATGCGTTTACTCTTCGTAATCTTCCTAGAGAGTTCTTTCAATTTATAACTTAATGCGTCAGCAGAAAAAGTTCTCACTTTTTTCTTCAGAATTTTTTCAAATGTCTGTTGCTAATTCGTATACACGAGGAGTAAAAACTTACAGAACCTAGATAAGGAATATTTTTATCTACGTTCTGTAAGAGCTTTCTCGATTTTTTCTCCTAAAATAAGTGGGCCTAGAGGTCGCAGAAAAGATATTTTGAAAATTTATAGTTTTTCTTCTTAAAACGTCAAAGTCAGGATTTGAAACGTAAACATTTGCTATTTTTAGACGAAGAATCTGAAACGAATACGGGTTATGTAGAAGAAATGTCGTAATAAGTGTGTTTTACAAAGCCTTAAGTTTCAGCTTCAGCCATCATTGTCCTTTATTTTACTGAACTATTTGCGGACAATCAATTTTAAATAGACGCTTTCTCTAATGCTATGGCAGTAGTTTCAGCTGTAGGGTTTGTGGTTTAATAATCTACAATTCTAGCAAATTTTCGTAAAAATTGTCATTTAGAAGATCGCTACTTATGAGTTTTGCAAATATTTCTTCAAATGAGCGCGAAGCAGACCTCCTAAATCAAGTTATCGAATGCAGGCGCTCTCAAATAGTGCCTGAATTTGAAAGGTCTTGCAGACATTTTTGTGTTTCTTCCGTAGAAATCATTTTTTGTAAGATTTTTGTTAAATGTTAGTATATAATAATAAATGTATAATAAGTTATTGCAGAAAAAAGTTGTCGGATTTATGTGAAAAATATAATTTAGTGTAACATTAATGAAGCCAATATCTGTAAAAAAAGATGGTAAATTTTTCTAAAAGAAATTGCAAATTTTTGTGAAAAAAATTGTTCCACACTTTGGTGATAAAGCTGTTTTTGAATCATTATATCTTGGCAGGTTGTGTAAGTAGCTTGAGGAGGTTCGTTGACCAGGAAAATCGGACCAGTTTTTTTGTTTTTAAGTTTATTTTTTTGAAAATATTTGTACTTTTTGAAACGGCAAAGCTTTTTAATGAAATATTGTACCTTGTTACTACTATATAGTTTATACTGCCAACCAAATTCGATGTCCTTCTTTTAAAAACAAGACATATTTGATATTATTATAATAATATCTATTATGTCATATTATTTTTACGAAAATTCGCAACCATAACGGACTTACTACGTCCAGAGTTCTTATATTGCAGTCTTCTTATCTGCTGGTATACCTGATTATGTCCTCCTCTTTTCATCTAATTTTTATTTTCTTCACCTTCTCTTTGTCCTGATATTCCTTCTACTTTCCCATTTCTTTTTATTTAGATTTACTGTACGCCTCTTCATTCCACCTTTATGCACCGGTTTCTTGTATTGGCTTTAGTATTTCTGTACAGTACTTTTTTCTGCCTCTAAACTGCAAGCGTAAGAGGCGATTAACCGAAGCAAACGTTGTATTCCTGGTTTATACGGTCTCGGAAAGATGCTAAAATCCATTAGAGGTGAAAAAACCTTTAAATATAAAGAGCATACATATATAAAAAGAGATCTCTATTAAATTTTATTGATAAACTGTTTGCAGTAGAATATTAATATTAAACGTAAATAATTGTATGTAAGTATGTTGAAAAATATTATAATTTAAGAAACAGAATAACTTATAGGATTAAAATATCAGTCAGAATTTAGTGATAAATTAAAAAGGGAAATGTTAATAAAATTTGAAAGAACCCTCAAAACCTTGGACAATGAGATTCAATGGCCGGCAAGATTTGAACGAAGGCAGTTGGTAACATAAAAACTGTCATTCTATATTAAAGTAGTATTATATGCACCCAGGAATATACATATGCAAGGTAGGTAAAAAAAATAGTATTTAAAGTCATCGTCTGTATTTTAAAATACATAAAATTTGCAAGATTGCAGTTAACATTAAAATACAGAAATAAAGAACAGTCACCAACAGAAATACACCAGATTTATTAATTTATTGAAAATAATTCAAATACAAATACACAAGGAATATATTTTGAATATTAGAACAAAACATATACTAATTTTTTTTTATTTAAACATTTAATACATAGCCGTACTTACATTATATACATCATATTTACCATACAGGGTGTGTCATAAACCCACCAAACAATAGTCACCATATGATACACCTAATAAACACATATAAACTTAAAATTATAAATAAATACTCCTCATTATTCATACTGAATATATATATATATATATATATATATATATATATATATATATATATATATATATACCCATACAGCACAAGATATTTTTAGAATGTTCTCACGATGTGAGAACATTCTTTTTTCCAAATATTTGTTTCGGAACGCTCTAATAACATTTATGGAATTACAAACTTCAATCTTGAATATTCTGAGTACATTCATTCAATTACATCCTAAAAAAATTCTTCATCAATATACTGAGAATATTTGAATAAATTATTATACCGAATATTCGCTCAACTTGAGATGTCCTTATAATATTATATAACTTTAAAATTTAATGAAAAAGATAGATGATGATTACGGTATAGTGGTGAGAATTATAATTGTAACTATTTTGCATGTTTGATTCTGTTACCTGTCTAGACATCCGAAATTGTATATTTAGGCATAGAGCGCATGTCCATGCCGCCGGGAAGGAAGATGGCAAGAATGCCGCTATACGTAAATAAAAAGTAATGTCAAAATGAATGGTCTGTGGTCAACATTGTATAAGGTTATATTCTAACATAATTAATTAAAAATAATAATGTGATGTGAATACGGAGAACTGTGCAATTGCAAACAACATAGATCCAGAGTACAGAAGCAACTAAAACATGGTGTGAGGTTATCAAGAACTAAGACGCACCTAGTAAAGAAACAAGTTTTAAAGAATCTTCTGTAGTTCACACTCATGATGGTTTCATCAATTTTGCTTGAGACTGGATCGTCTTACTAATTAGGTACATCTACATTGTATAATATATAATTTAAAAATTGTGTTATGTTCAATAGTACCTAAGTCATACAATATAAACCACCACAGTTTGATGTGGATGGACTGGAAAAGTGTAAGAATAATTGTCTTAAGCCAACATCTCAGGCATTTTACTCCTATGGGAGAAGTTAATGTTGCAAGAAGTATCACTATACACTGCAGAAAATGTGGGCCTGGGCATATGGTAGGAGGATGAATATGTACAATAAACTCTCAATTTATCTGATACGGAATCACTTTGCCAAAGTATGCCTTTACAACCAGAATATCCATGCTGTTGGTGACAAACATTGGGCATTGGGATATTGAAATAGCTTTAGAAGTCAAAATGAAGTCTGCGGAAGCAGAGCAGAAAGCAGCCATACAAGGGAAGGGTCAAAAGGTCTGATCGATGACAGTTGTAGTTTTGTGTAAGTGCAAGTTAGTGTGATTTTTTGGCATGTTCTGTCCAATTTAGTTGTATTCTATAAAGGTCTAAGTACTATTGTGTAACGCAATTCCTTTAATGCTACACTGAATGCCTGTAGGATAAATAGTCTAGCCAAATTTCAAGTTAGTTCAGTGGGGGTAAACGTGAATTCATCTCGGAAACTTAGTATTTGGCTATTACATTTTTTGGCAACTCCAAGAACCGTATCTTTATTTAGTTGATTTTTATGTTATTGAAATTTTAATTGTTTTATTAATATTTTATTCAGACATTTCTTTGTTATTCGTTATAAGTACATACTTAATCTGAATAAACGTGAAATACTCGAATTGTTGACTTATTACGTATCTGAACTTCAGTCTACAGGTGTGTGTAGCCACTGGAACAATATGGTAACCTAAACAAGGGTGAGTGATTGAAGTTCAAATTCTAGCCTCTCGGGCTTGCTTATACGAAAATATATAAAAGGCCAGTTAAATGGTGGAAAATCGGTAAATTTTGAAGAGAAATCCAATATTTCATATCTTTGCATTTTCTTAATTTCTGTATCATTCAAAAAATGTATACAGGGTGTTTCGCATAAGAACCGACACAGGGCAGGAACGTGTAGGTAAACGTAAAATATGGTGATATAACGCCAATTAACTTTATATTAAGTTGCACCCCTGAGAAGTTATAAGCCTTCAGTGGGGTTTTAAATTTCGAAAAAAATCAATATCTCTGTAATACTTTAATTTAGAAAAACCAAGTTTAGTACCCGTTTTGAGTGCACCAAGAGCATTAATCAATGGTAAGTAGAGTTCAATTAAGGCATCTGAAAGGGTTTATTAGGGGTGATGCACCCTTAGAATGTCACATTTTTTTAACAGATTGGTGGATTTAAGAACATATTCCATTGTATGATGAATTTTACTCTAAAACTTTGTTACTCCTGTTATTTAAAAAACGTTGTTGTTTTCAAGAAAAACACGAATAAGTAAAGAGACATATTTTATCAATCTTACTAAAAATCATCGAAAATTAAATATTTGCCAATAAACTTATGTATAGGTCGAATTTGACAATCAGGAAAAAAAGTCTGAATAAGTATAATTTATTAGAAAACAGACAACTCAACCACAGAAATAAAAAAAAATGCTATCAATAAGTTATAGAAATTCTTCAACATGATAATTTTACAGGCATCTATTGAATTTTTGATGATTTTAAGCAACATTAATAATATATGTGTCTTTAGTTACTCGGGCTTTTCTTGAAAACAACAAACGTTTTTTGAAAAATAACATAAGTAAAAAAGTTTTATAATTTACTTCCCCATACAATGAAATAATAGTTTTTTAGATCCGCCAATAGGTTAGGAAATTCTGTCACATTTTATGGGTGCATCACCACTATTCAACCCTTTGAAATGCTTCGAGTGAACTCTACTTACTAACGAATAATGCTCTTGGTACACCCAAAACGTGTACCAAATTTGTTTTTTCTAAGTGGAAGTATTACTGAGATATTGATTTTTTTTTTCGAAATTTAAAACCCCACTTTGAAGGTCTATCACTTCTTAGGGATGCACCTTAGTATAGGAGTAAGTTGCGTTAAATCACCATATTTTAGGTTCCCCTACATGCCCCTGCGCTGTGCCGTTTCTTATGCGAAACACACTGTATATCTTTTTTAAAACACAATGTTCCCATGAGTATATGTATGAACATTTTAAGAAGATTCGTTGAATGTTCGTGGAACATTTTCAGAAGATACTAGGAGCTCCTAAGAATATTATAAATAACATTCTAAGAACTTTATTAGTATGGCAGAATCTGTCCCATTCTCATGTTCATAGAATGTTCTATGAATATATATTGTACCTTGTGAGAATGTTCTGGGGATGTTTGAATATTCCTTCCAAACATTCCTGGTATATTCTCAGAATGTGTCTGTGCTGTCTGGGTATATATATATATATATATATATATATATATATATATATATATATATATATATATATATATATATATATATATTGTATGAATAATGAGGAATATTTAGTTATAATTTAAGTTTATATGTGTTTATTAGGTGTATCACAGTTTTCATGTTACCAACCTCCTTTATTTAAATCTTACCGGCCATTGACTCTCATGGTCCAAGGTTTTGAAGAGTTCTTTCCCATTTTACTAACTTTTCCCTTTTTGGTTTATCTTTAATTTCTGACTAATATTTTAATCATATAAGTTATTTTGTTTCTCAAATTATAATATTTTTCAACATCTTTACATACATTTATTTACGTTTAATATTAATATTCTACTGCAAACAGTTTATCAATAAAATTTAATAGAGATCTCTTTTTATATATACATGCTCTTTATATTTAATGTTTTTTTCACCTCTAATGAATTTTAGCCTCTTTCCGAGACCGTATAAACCAGGAATACAACGTTTGCTCCAGTTAATCGCCTCTTACGCCTGCAGTTTAGAGGCCGAAAAAAGTACTGTGCAAGAAATACTAAAGCCAATACAAGAAACAGGTGCATAAAGGTGACATAAAGAGGCGTACAGTAAATCTAAATAAAATAAAAAAAGTCTGGACGCAGCATGTGCGTTATGGTAGTGCATTTTCATAGAAATGATCTGGCACCAAAATGTTATTATAACTTTTTTTTCTTGTAACATAAAAATCTAATTTTTGGTGTATAGTTTAATTTTTATATTTTAAACCTACTTGCCAAATTTTGTTGTCATAGATTTGTTAGTTTTTTAGATAAAAATTTTTTTCGAAAGAAAACTCGAAATTTTTCCCGAAAACCTCTTCCTATATTCCTCGATAACGAATTTATGCAAGCCACTTACAAAGGGAAGCTACGTGCCAAATGTGATCAAAATTGGCCCATTATTTTTTGATTTATCAGTGTGACACATATATATTGCTATGGTATTTTTATTTTGCAATTTTAATTATAGAGCATGAGAATTCAATAATTTCAAATTTGCGTCTTTATTTAAAAACGCTACCATTGATGAAATTTTAAAATTTTTCTCTCATCTTAGGGTAGAGTTCTAAAAATGGGCTAGCATTTCTGCTTGATATATTTTATTTGATAATTTTATTAATCCAGTGTTTAGAAATTTCACAAAAAAATATTTAATTGGGTTCTTTTGATTTTACTTTTAATTGAAAGTGAAAAATAGCCTTACTTTATCATTTTACTATTATTTGTTTGATTTGGGTCAAAATTAAACATACTATGTAAGCACAAGCTAGTATGTTTTATTACTGGTTGATTAAATTCAACATTTCCATTAAAACATAGCTATATCAAAATTATCATCACTGATTGTCGATAAATCATACAAATCAAACTTATTTGAAACAATGAATTAACTAACTACGATGTAGGGATTCGGCCTTTATCTAATATTCCCCTGAGTGAGCTAAAGATACATAAAAATCATCAATGGGACTGAAAATTCTTAAAAATTATAACACAATATAGAAAAAAGTCTGCACATTCATAACGATAAAGTTCACAAAACGACTTACTGATTGATGTCTAATTGATTCTTCTATTGGATGTGTACTAATTGCTTTCCATTGGATCTACTGTTTAGATTTTAAATCTTGCCTGTAATTGCTAACTATTTTCCATTTTTATATTAAAACGGTCTTAACAAACCGCGTGCCAGATACTCATGTATATTTTTCCCATTTCAGCACTGAATATTATTGTATGCACTTGTTTGCAGATTATATCGAGCCTTGACTGCCGCCACCCTCAATGCTCAATTCCTATATTTACACTGTCGCCGTACGTCATCGAATGAAGATTCTCTTGCCGCAGCTCATTTACGAATCGTCCTGGCGTACTGCCGCCGTTTTCTTATTTAACTACCTCTGTGTTACAAAAACTATATTCTCGCTGCACCTGGGTAAAACAAACTTGATAGGCCTTGCGTTTTCCCATTGTACAGCTTCTTGTTCGTTGCACTTATTGGAAACAACAAAAACCATCCCTGTGTTTCACTATTAACGAATACTCTGTGTCTCTTTCTTATAATTGGTAACTGTCAAAAAAAATATTTTTAACTTATCTACTACACATTTATTTAATGTCTAAGGATAAAAGAAAAATCATTATCTTCTATTAAAACTCTATAAATAAAAACAAGGCTATTGTTCTGTGTTCTATTGTATTCCAACGGATTTTGCTTAGTGAACTCAAACGTACTACAAGTAAAAAAGAAAGCATTATTCTACATCCCTTTAATTCTTATGATATTCCTTATTTAACCCTAAATATTCTACACTCTTAATTATACAGGGCATTTCAATATTAGGACGCATAAATTTAATGTACATGGCCCGTTTTTCTCCACAATAAAATGTTTTTAATTTTCTGGCATATTTGCTATCTATAGCAATATATATATATATATATATATATATATATATATATATATATATATATATATATATATATATATATATATATATATATATATATATCCCAACTAGAACAATTGGTTGCTGGAACGTGGCAGCGACTATCACGTTAACTTCTAAGTGTTTTGCCGCTAGTCAGAGATCCATTATAGGAACGTTCCTATCACGGAGCAACCACAAAAATGGGGAATGGTTGCTACGTACGGCGTGGTATCGGGAGCTTATCCGGCTACGTTCCAACGCCGTAGCCTTCACGTAGCGATGACGTTGCGAAACAGTAACAGCCACTATCACGGGACTAATTATTACCTACCTCTGTTTTTGTGCTTGCTAAATAATATCTCTCTCACACTCTATGTTATAAAACCATCTTCCTTTTATTTCAATTCTATAGATATTAGCGACACCACGAGTCAACATGAATAATTAAGCTTTCTGATGCTTTATATTTGGATTTCTTGAGTGTTTAAATCTCAACGGATGCAAGTTTACTGTCAAAATATAGTGATTTGTGCATTCAAAAATTACGCCCCTTCGAAATGTGCAGTTTTTAATAAAAAGAACATATCACGTAATATACGACATTTCACATCATTACCCTCAAAGTGCTACAAATTGTATTCTAATTTACTTTCCTGCACATGAAACTTGATTGTGTAAAGATTTGCGACTATAACTGCAAGTATTCTTTAAGATATTTATCCTAACAGTAGAGGTAATAGTGGCGTCGTAGATCTCCATCTACAAAAATGGCGTATTTTAAAACACACACTTTGAAGTAGTATTCACTAAAATATGGAACTTGGAAGTAGTTACAACTTGTCTGTGGTGAAGAATACCGAAAATCCGGAACTTTGAAGTTACTTTCACTAAAAACTACCAAATGGGATTATCACTCAACATTGTATAGTTATTTTGTAGTAACGGCTACGTCTTAATTTATTAATTGGGTGTTTATAGTTTTCTTTGCCCTCTATGGTTTCGAATAGAGAAAGATACTTTTGACATTCTGTGCTTTGTCTGTCATCTGTCATTTTTTACTTGAAGTTTTTAGTTGATGGCGTATATGCGTTTTTGTGTTTTGTACGGCATTATCGTTTTGAAAAGGAAAGTGCTTTATGAAAAAATAAATCAAGTAAATTCAAACCATTTAATTTTAATATCTGTAATGAGTTGTAAAAGCACTGTGGCTTATTTTTATGACAATGATACCATGTTCTAAGTTGTTCCAATAGCGCAATCTGTGAAACGATAAAATCTTGTTCCCGATCTTCACTATAAAATTCATTGTCATCTTCAGGAGGGATGATGCAGTCACCCTCATCACAGTAATTGAAACATGATTGGTATACTGTCTTAAAACAACTCTCCTCACTTGTACTAAATGTTTCACTGATGATTGCTGACAATAATGGCGTGTTCATAACAGCATTATACTGTGTTAAACTGCTGTTTTGATCTGTTTAACTTTTCACTTTCCTGTTAAATGTTGTAGAATGTCTATAAAGTTTTGTTTGTTTCTCAAGTGACTTGCTTTTATTGATGTATGACATTATTATTGGATCACACACATTAACACTCCACTAGAGTTACACAACAGCATGTTGTGATGGAACAATCATCCTTTATAAATCAGTGGGACTGTAAAAATACTTTATAGTGAAGTTGAAAGGTTACTACTACTTTATAGTCGCCACGAATAGTAAACTTTACTTCTTCGTAGCGAAAACGTGACTGCCACCAGTATATATCACCAAGAGGTTCCACAACTATAAGGTGTAATATGAAAGGGCCGGCAACGTCGCGGCCACTATTAACGCTACTTGAAAGTGGCTGCAACTTTGATGTAGCATTTCAGTAACATAAGAGAGTTTCGGCTACTGTCATTTGCTACCTTCAAGTTCCTGGAACTTTTGAGTCGTTCTGTGAGTAACGACGACGTTCCTAATACCTTGAAAGCAACTAAGAAGTTTCGTAACTCTAAAGTAGTTATAAATGGTGATTATTAAGTAATTGCCACTGCTAATGTGTAATATAAAGTTATTTTCACCACAGAGTCGTAGAATTAGTGGCGGTTACGTAATAACTACTCATTTCAAGTTCCGATCTCAGTTGCAATCACTTTGGTGCTAGTTGGAATATATATATATATATATATATATATATATATATATATATATATATATATATATATATATATATATATATATATATATATTAACATATAAAAATTGAAACTGACCCCGGATATGGCTTCTAGGGGTCCTAGTTCGCGCTCATTTGCAAAATTTTTTCCAAATTTCAAAAGTCGGAATCTCCCCATTAGTGAATTTGTTCTACGAAAATTCACTACTAGGAAAGCAGAAGGAATATCAGGAGAAAGAGAAGGTGGAGAAAATAAAAATGAGATGAAAATAGGAGGGCATAATCAGGTCTACCAGCAGATAAGAAGACTGCAATCTAAGAACTCTGGACGCAGCAAGTGCGTTATGATTGCGAATTTTTGTAAAAATAATATGACATAATAGATAGTATTATAATATCAAATATGTCTTGTTTTTAAAAGAAGGACATCGAATTTGGTTAACAGTATAAACTACATAGTAGTAACAATGTACCATATTTCATTAAAAAGCTTTGCTGTTTCAAAAAGTACAAATATTTTCCAAAAATAAACTTATAAACAAAAAACTGGTCCGATTTTCTTGGTCAACGAACCTCCTCAAGCTACTTACACAACCTGCCAAGATATAATGATTCACAAACAGCTTTATCACCAAAGTGTGGAACAATTTTTTTCACACAAAATTGGAATTTCTTTTTGAAAAATTTACTATCTTTTTTTCAGATATTGGCTTCACTAATTTTACACAAAATTATGTTTTTCACAAAAATTCGACAACTTATTTTGCAATAACTTATTATACATTTACTATTAATTACTAACTTTTCACAAAAATCTTACAAAAAATGATTTCTAAGGAAACACAAAAAATGTCTGCAAAACCTATCAAATTCAGCCACTATTTAAGAGCTCCTGCATATGGCAGCTTGATTTTTTTCGACAAATAATACAAACAAAAACTTCTCTAAACGCGTCATTTGCATGGGGATCTGGTGTAAACACGCCGTATCACAATTTGTGATATGTGCCAAAAACGTGAAAAATGCAAAACAATTAAAATAACTTAAAAACGATTACCGATATAATTTTCTTAGAAACATGCACTATAATTCGATGGAAAATGCAAAAATGTAATAATATAAGGTGTGCCTTATTAAAAAACTTATGGGTCAGCCTGTGATTATTAAAATAATTTTGTAAGATGCAGCCCAAGATACCCTATAATTAACGTATACAATTTTTTCTCGTATATTGTACAATAAGGAATATATTGAGCTTAACGGTAGAAAAACGCTATAAAATTTTCAAAATACTTTTTCTGCAACCTCTAGACCCTTTTGCGTCAAGAAAACTTAACCTTTGTATGTGATATTCAATTGGTTTTGTTAATCATACAAAATACTTTCTTCTTGTGCGTCACCAGCGGCACCCAAATTTTTGTTCTTTAAATGCCTATAACTTTTTTTCCTTCCAATTTAAAGAACTGTATCCATCCGATAACTCAAAATAATTAACCGATTTTAATGAAACTCAGCAAGTGCCTTTCTTTTATTAATGGCTCGGATGAGTTTGTTAGCCAGGAAAATCAGACAAGGTGTTCCGGGCAAATTTTGAGGTTTTTTTTCGAAAAAAATGTTTTCTCCAAAAATTACAGAGCTGTTTTAATAAAATTTACTGGGTATATTTCCCTGGGGGAGAAACTTTTTTAAGTTTATAAAAAATTGAGTTATTCAAATTTTAAATTTTCTTTCGCAAAAATTTTTTTCTGCAAAAATTACAAAGGTATTTAAATGAAATTTAGTAGATATGTTGCCTTAGGAATGACCTTACTACATACCAAAATTAAACTTTCTAAGTTTATAGAAAATTGAGTTATTCAAATTTGAAGCATATAATAAAAATTCACTACCATAACGCACTTGCTGCGTCCCGAACTTTTTTTTTTCGAACACGCCTCATGTTATTGCATTTTTGCATTTTACATCAAAATAGAATGCATGTTTGTAAGATAAGTAATTACGGACGTAGCAAGTGCGTTATGCGGTAGCGAATTTTGATCATATGCTTCATATTTGGATCGCTCAATTTGTTATTAACCTATAAGGTTGACCAAGAAATGAGTTTTTTCGGAAACACTTTAAATTTCCATTAGTAAATTTTTGTACATTTTCAAACAATAAAGTTATTTTGATGAAACATGGCACATTGTTTTTACTATATAGGTTATACTGGTAACCAAATTTGATGCCTGCTTTCTAAAAAAAAAACACATATTTGCTACTTAAAACATTTTTATGAAAATTCACTATCATTTAGTTTTGTCAATAATGAACCAGGACGGTTCGAAATTGCAGTCCACGTAAACAAATAAAAATCGCAAAAAGTACAGCAAAAAAATAAATAAATAAATATATATATATATATATATATATATATATATATATATATATATATATATATATATATATATCTTGCAACTCCAACTGTGAATAATTTTTAAACGAGTTGATAAAACTTCCAAAAAAGTATTGTGCTGAATTCAGACAAGAAAGAGCTTTCAGATGATGTAACACTCGACCCATGTACCTTATTTAAAGTATAAGGGTTGTTATCACCACCCTTAAGGGGTTGATGTGACAAAAGTTGAGTTTCATGTCAAAACATGTCCTCTTCAATATTAAAATTGACGTGTTTTAGCGTTTCTTAAAAAAAAATCTCTGGACGCAAATCGGTCTGTTTCGTTTTCAATGCGCCACCATATATATATATATATATATATATATATATATATATATATATATATATATATATATATATATATATATATATATATATATATATATATATATATATATATATATATATGTATCTAACCGAACTATATCACCAAACACGGCTCTCTGCCCCTCGGGTAGCTTTTCATAAGTTTACATGCTCCACCGTTTTCAGGAGCTTAAAATGACCCACCGTGTCACATGATTTGGCCAGATCGACGAAGTTCATAAAGGTGGCTCTGGCTCATCAAATGTACAATTAATTTTGGTCGACAGATATGCCACAGTATCAACTGCCCACGTCGCTTTTCGAAATACATACTAAGCATCAGAAAGTATGCAGCACTTTTTAAGAAATAGTTGAATGCTATTTTGTAACGTCATTTCAAACACTTTAGAGATGCAGAACACAACCAAGGTAGGCCGAATCACCAAAATCTGTTTTAGTGACAGGGTTGTACAAAGGGAAATCTCGTGCAACTTTGAAGACACAGGAAAATGTTGCCTTATTTATTCACTTATTATAAAAATATGTGAAAGGTGGAAAAATATACTTAGAGATATCTTTAATCTACGCTGGCAGGTTTATTCGATTTTAAGCGCATTATCGTCTTTGCTACTTTTTTCATGGTTGTCTCCCAAATAAACATTAGGTTCTTTGTATGTCAAAAAGTTGTGGTTGTTCTTTCTGCTTCCATTGCAAGACGCGCTCCAATACTTTAAAAGAACGTGTTAAATTCTTATGCAATTTCTCGCTTGTGTGCCGTTAGTATACCCCTCCACACGACGTACTTCACTTGTATCTTGCATGTAGATCCCATATATTCCACTTCGCAAATACATCTTCACAAGGTTTAGGGGTACCACTGTTACTTTCCAGCGTTCTTTTATCATAATTATCCGTTGTTATTTTTATCAATTCGTTTAGCCTGTTTCTGTATAGCTTGTATTCTTAAACAACCTGTTTTCATCTGGATTGCAATTACGTCTCCTATATAAATCATTTTGTTATTTGCCGACTTAATTAGCGCGTTCAGATCGTTTTATTTTCTTAGTATAAGTTGATGAACTCAAGAGATCATGTAACGTATTTACAAAAACATGTGCAGTAGGATTGGTATTCTGTACTTTATATACATTTGCCACAGTTGTTTGTTCGAGTGCGTGTTTTAGCCCTAGATAGTCCACATGTGCCTTTATCAGTTTTATATAGGAGGTGGACCTTATTACCTTCCACTCTAGACGGTTTTAAATAATGGAGGGTCACAGAGTAATGATCAGATATAGATGATTCCAGGACTAAAGAGAAAAACGTATTCAACGGTTGTTTTGAGTTGAGCAACACATGGTCCACACATGAAGTGCCGCTTCCCTGTGTTCTTGTCCCTTTATCCACTGCCGCTATTTAACCAAACTCTGCTACGAGATTTAAATATTCACATGAACTCTCACGCGTTGCAGACAATATGTCCAGATTTATATCTTCCAATATTATATTTATGTCACAGTCGCCTCCCCTGTCTCAGATATTCAACCATTGATGTATTTACGTCACCAGGATCCTACTGAGACCTGTATATTAAGAGCAGTTTAAGTTTTTCGACAAGTCTGAGTAGCATCGGAGGTGATATTTAATAGAACGTGGGAGAGATATGTTGTATATGAACATGTAAGCGTTGGCAATGCAGCAGTGTGCGAAGCGCACGATGGTGGTCGCGCAGCGTGTGTGAGGATCTAACGAACTGATATCGGAGATCTGATATTAGAATCTGAAGTCAGCGATCGGAAATCGACGATGGGGATTGCTTGTCGTTGTTATATGTCCTAGTGTGTGTTTGCATCATTAAACAGTTTGATCACATATATGATCCAGCACATGTGTTTTCTAGGAATGTATTTGTTTTGTTTGTTTGTCTGTTGTATGGCTACAGGTTCAAATCTTTATACATATATGTGTAACTACATGTTCAAAACTTAATGTTTTTGTGTGGTTACAGTTTCAAATCTTTATGTGTGTAAGTGTGACCAGGTCAGATTCAGATTTAGATTCAGATTGAGATGCAGATCAGGATGCACAAAACAGCTCTGTTAGTTTTTTGGTTTAGATGTGGTATGTGGTGTAGGTGCATGTGCGGCTACAGGTTCAAAGCTTTACACACACACACATATATATATATATATATATATATATATATATATATATATATATATATATATATATATATATATATATATATATATAACTACATGTTCAAAACTTAACGTATTTGTGTGGTTACAGGTTTAAATCTTTATGTGTGTAAGTATGATCAGGTCAGATTCACATTTAGATTTAGATTAAGATCCAGATCAGGATTGGCAAACCAAATTTTTAGTTTTTGATTTAGAGGGACAGTACAGACAGGACAGAGAGGACAGACAGGATAGACAGGACATACAGGACAGACAAAACAGACAGGACAGACAGGACATACAGGACATACAGGACATACAGGGCAGACAGGACAGACAGGACAGACAGGACAGACAGGACAGACAGGACAGACAGGACAGACAGGACAGACAGGACAACAGGACAGACAGTTGTCTAACACCTGCCCAACAAGCTGTATAACAGGCAAGACAGCTGTCTTACTGCTGTCCAACAGCTGTCTAACTGCTATCCAACAGCTGTCTAACGGCCAATTACCAAGTTGGTTGTTTACAAACAATAGATGTATTCGAAGTAACAACTCATTTAACGCTTACGCGAGAATCAATATCACAAATAAGGAGAGGTACATCTTCTGTAAGATGTGGCGGGTCGGTTCAGGACAGCCACCCGACGGTGGCTATCCGCCAAACGGCACACGCCACCGAGCTGACCCGGGATTAACCCGGAAAGCTTAAAGGTCTAACCTGAGCACCTCCACCACCGTTTTTTTTTTGGTGACGTCATTAGCCTCCACCACAATTTTTTTTGTAACGTCAGCACATCCTAATAAAAGATTTACTTCTCGTATATTTGTTTCTTATTTGAAAAACTTGACTGTCCTCTCTATTTGTCCTGTCTAGACAAATATAGACGACAAAGAGGGATGTGAGTTGGTAGTGAGGCGGTGTAATTACACCGGTTAAGAAAAATGAAGCAGTCATTCGTGAACAAGTTTACTCAAATATTAAAATGTTTGGTCATAATAAATTCAAAGCGGGTTATGTTGTACGTATAAGTAAAGCAAACGCTCAATTTGAAAAGGGGTATACACCTCGCTGGTCAACAGAGTTATTCAAGATTGTTAGTGTTCATTTCACAAATTCAGTAGCATACTTCCTTGAAGACATGCAGGGGAAACCAATCACTGGAGGATTTTACGAGGAAGAACTACAAAATACATCTATGTGATTAAGCGTATCTTGAGGAAGAAAGGCAAGAAACTCTATGTAAAATGGTTGGGCTGATAAATCTCATAATTCTTGGATAAATTCAGATGATGTTAAATAAGCTTATATATTTACTGTATTAATATACTCAGAATAAAATAAAAGTCTTTGTTAAATATACTGTGATTTTATTTTTCCATATGGTTACATACAATTAAGTCGAGTCTACAATTACAAATTATATCGTAAATCAATAATATCCTAAATAAACTTCTCCTGCGGCACATCCGATATATGTAGATCGTTTCTCTTCGCCTTAAGGTATTTTACTTCGGTCTTTATACTGTTAAAGAGATTTACAGAATTTGGATCATACAACATGTTTAGAACCACTTCAGCATCGGGATGTGTATTTTTAAAGTTCTTGACAGATCTTCTAAAACTTCTCTTCTGAGTTCTTACAGCATGATATGGATAGGTAGCGTCTTTCTCATTTAGTGAAAGTAAACGAAAAACACAAATTATTCCTGGGTTACTTTGTTTTGGAGATATGTCTTCAAGATGTTCTGTGACTTTAGCGTTTGTTTTTGCATGCGCTGCACTTCATCATCTATCTCAATTAACTGCACTTCGATTTCCTTAAGGTTGTCCCTGTATTTTCGATTAATTTCGCTTACGAAAAAATAAAAAATGATTTGGTTGCACTTTTCATAGAAATGATTGGATTCCAAATGCTAAATTTACCAAATGTTTGCAAACATATGTACCACATATCAAGCCGTTTACAGTCTGAGCTCCAGCCGTTTTTACCAAGTATGTAGCAGTTGTGCGCGATAAGTGAGCTGACTCTTCTGGAACATTTGGACAGACGGTATTTCGGCTGTCCAAATGTTCCACCAGCATGTTGTTGTAATAGGCAATTAACTCTTTGGTTTTCTTATTTTTCAACCAATGACTCAATCTTTTCTCATCAATTTTACACAGTTTATTTGCATTGAAATAACCTGTGTTCTTATGGATAATTAATTGAAAGCCCCCAAATAAACCATGCCAGAAGATCTCTTTAAGTTGCTGGTAACACATATCACTTAATGTAGCCATTTTAGATACACTACCGAGCACTTGGATACGTTAGAGTTAACTGAAGCACGTCTTACCTCTAAGTCAACCAAATTTTGAATGAGCTTAACAGTGTGTATTGAACAATTTATAGATGTTGATACCACTACGGTTTGAAGCTGTATTTCTTAAGGGTGGCATTTAGCTATCACTTTAGTATAGGAAAGGCCTCCTTAAATTGTAATTATCTCAAGACATAATAGGTGTACGGGAACAATTTAAAAAGCTTTATAATCTAGACAAACCACAAGTGGTGATGAATGTTTGCAAATATCAAAAATTGTTTTGTGTTATTAGTTATAATTAATTGAAATTCACCTAAATATTCCAATGATTTAGATAAGATTATATATACGAAGATGTTCCAAAAGAGATGACTTTGACTATTCATTACCTGAAGGAACATGTAAAGATTCGATTGCAATAAAATATAAGTATGTAGCCCTTATAGTTTTTTTTAAATTATGTTTTTATTAAATGTCCACACAAAACAATTTGTCCGGCTGCCCGAGACAAATTCTGTACAAGTGCAACTGTATTGTCACTGAGCTGTGAGATGACAAGTGGAGCAATTGTATAACAGGGGCGTTTGCATTGGATCCAATAAGTCGCTACCTCCGGCATAAACAGTGTTGTCAGTGTTATAAAAACTCACTGAAATTGAATACTTCGATAACCATAAGCTTTTGGCGACGTAAAATAAATGAGGTACTTAACAATGATTAAAATAACGGTAAAATTTGCCATTGACATTAATTCTACAATGCATTATTTGACGGACAAAATTTAATCGGGTGCTTAAACATTAACTTTTCGTTTCTCAAATAAAGCATTTTATGAATCCCGTGCAATAAGCTTACAAATTTTCTACAGAGAAAATTATACTTATAGAAAAAAAGGATATAAGGATATCCCCACACTTTTATTAGGATCTAATCACATTAAACTCTTATTACTTATATTGAAGTAAAAACTAACATAATTGGATTTAATTGTTTTAATGGTTTATCCACTAATTTTTAGTTGCTAGTGTCTATATAATGTTACAAATATTATGGTAGGCGTAAATAAGTAAGTACAATATATGTACTAATTTCGCACTACAACAGTAAAGAGATTGGATATGACTGCAAATGTATGGGTTATATGTTTCGCATTTTAATGTTTATAAAAACAATTATATATATATATATATATATATATATATATATATATATATATATATATATATATATATATATATATATATATATATATATATATATATATATATATATATATATAACTACAACTCTATTACAAAACAATTAGATTTTTTTTAATTTGGCACGTGTCATATAATATTATGTTTTCCACGAGTTCGTTAGCCAGCACAAGCGCACCAGTATTTCTGTGAAACAAGTCTCTTTTCGGAAAATGTATCTCTGAAAATAATAAAGTTATTAAAATAAAACTTTGTAAGCAAATTGCATTGACATAGACTACAATAGCCTCTAGCCTCTGGCCTTGACGAGATCCCAGCAATTGTTCTCAAAAAATGCGCACCACAACTTGCTCCTGTCCTGACTCGTCTGTTTCAGATATCTTACAATAAAGGCATCCAAGGCGCTTTCTAGCAACTACAGGCCTATTTCTCTCCTTTCAGTCGTCTCTAAAAAGATGGAAAAGTATATAAACACCGAAATACTAAAAAACACAGTCTAATTCACGACAGGCAGTATGCATTCCGTCAGCGCAGATCAACTGCCGACCTCCTTTCCTTTGTCACCCATTTTAGGAACAAGTCTATGGAACTACACGGTGAATCCCATATTGTCGCTCTAGAGATATTCAAAGCATTCGACCAGGTCTGGCACGCAGCGTTGCTTAATAAACTTTCGGCCTATGGCCTACCACCAAAACTTTGTACCTGGACAGCAAATTTCCTCTCCAACGGGAGCATTTCTGTTGTTGTGGATGGCCATTCCTCTAAACTGTAACCAATTAAGGCAGGAGTTCCTCAAGGTTCAGCTTTAGCCCCCACTTTGTTTCTTCTCCACATCAATGACCTCCTCTCTAGCACATCCAACCCAGTTCACAGTTACGCGGACGACAGCACCCTCCACTCAAATATACAATATTCTAAGCCTGTCTCTTCAGCCCAATTAGATGATGATCGCAGACTCATGGAGGGTTCTGTCTCCGTGGATCTCCAACAAATATTAGACTGGGGAAGTAGAAATCTGGTACAATTCAACCCTATCAAATCTCAGTCTTGCTTCTTTCTCATAAGAGATACAAGCCCTAGACCCATCACAATGAACAACCAAGTTATTCGAAGTAATTAGTCCTTTTCTCTTATTGGCATTTCTGTGGATCGAAATCTCAATTGGCACCAACATGTGACATCAATTGCAGAAGCGGCTGCTAAGAAATTAGGTTTCCTCTTCCGGGCTCGCAAATACTTTTCACCAGCTAATCTCTATACCTTATATACTTCACAAATAAGGCCAAACCTCGAATACTGCTCCCACATCTGGGGTGCAGCTGCCGCTTCTACACTTGCTATCCTGGACTTCATTCAAAAGAGAGCTATACATCTAATCGGTGACCATACCCTCACCCAAAGGCTGCCATCCCTTGCCCACAGAGCGAATGCACCCTTTTACTGTCCAGGTCACCAGACATAGAACATCTTGTTATGCCCGCTTCTTTGTCCCGAGAACTTCCAAGTTGTGGAATTCCTTTCCGGTACATGTTTTTCCTTCTCCTCCGAACCTCCAAACCTTCAAGTCCAGAATTAACAAGTTGCCTCTTTCCTGCTTGTCAACACCCACGGTACGATAGTATTTAGGCTGTAAGCCCTCGTGGTGTGTTGTTGAAAATAAAAAAATGATAATAATATTAACCAAACTCTAAGTTTTTAGCTAAGCGAAAATTTGAGTCATGGACATAACTATTTTTCCCCAGGAGACCAAAGACGGATACAAGGACTCAAACTTTGTGTATGATAAATGAAGTTTTTTCTTTTCACACCCAAAAAGAGTTATTCGGGGCTAAGAGGCCGAAATGTAGCAATACACCAGACATACATTTCGTACGAGAAAAACAAAACAGAACTGTTTTCTCTTACACCTATTAATTTTGTTGCCCACAATTTCATATACCTACTTATATGTTATTTTTCTTAGAAGAAATTTAGAATTTAGCAAAAAAATGTGTTTCACAATTTTTATATGTTCAAGTGACGTTTCTTGGGGGGGGGGGGTGATGGCTGGTGGTTGGATTCGCTACCAAAGCGCACTTGCTGCAATCAAGCCTTGTTGGTTTCTTCCCAATTATAATAAATGTTCTAATTAATATATAACGCAATTTCTAAAACACTGAATAACTAAGAAGAAAAGGAAAGAACTATGCATATGTGCTAGTGTACTTTATTAATTAGAAAACGGAACTTTCCACGAAACAAAAATCATTTTTCTCTGCATAGATGTAATTTTGCAATTACAATTAGTTTTTAAATAATTTATTTATATTTATTTTTAAATAACCCACTCAAGTATTATTCTACAAACTTGGTGAAATTTTATGAAAAGACGCATAATATGTTTTTAAATCAATTTCATTTGCAACCGGTACACACATGTGTAAAGGTTTATCCATATAATCCCAATGCCAAATTATGACGTTTAGCCAAATTACATAATGTATTCATTTAGAGTCACATCCCCTAAAAAATTAATTTACGCATGATGGTAAATATGGCTAAAACTAACAGGCAGGGTTACAATGAACCAAAAAGCATTCAATAAAGAAAATACATAGATATGTATAAATGTATGGGGCTGAAAGCTGGCCTTTTGATAGCAGAACAGGAAGTTGAAAAGTGGTTGTGACGACGAGACAATATTACCTTTGGGCTATGAGGATTTATCTAAAAAATGCAAGTCACTCGAATTCTACAAAAAATTGTATTAAAAATTTAAAAAGATAAGCCAAAGAAAACAAACAGATATTACAACACTAAATACAAAGGCTGCTCATTAAAATTAAGGAAATTTCAGTAACCGATTTGGATTGACAAATAATAGTAGTAAGTATATATATATATATATATATATATATATATATATATATATATATATATATATATATATATATATATATATATATATATATGTATATATATATATATATATATATATATATATATATATATATATATATATATATATATATATATATATATATATATATAGCGCCTCGGTGGTTCAGTGGTGAGAACGTGTGCGTCTGAAGCGGAGGGTATTTCGTTTTTCCAGTACATACTTAACATCAACGGTGGTTGTGGCATTGTATTTGAGTAAGTTGAATGTCTGTACGTTCCACCCTTCGGAGGGGGCGTAAAGCCCTCAGTCCCGTGTCTATGCGATGTCAGGCACATGAAATATCCCTACCCTCCTTACAGAAAGGCAGGGGTTCGGCAAAATTTTCAGGATAGTGGGGTGAAACTGCTCCCTGGCGACGGTGATTAGGCATAGTCGAGGAAATAGAGGTTCAGGAAATAAAAATGCACACTTGTTTAGACTACACTAAAATAAAATCAATTTATTTTTATATAAATGTTTACTAGGTTTGGGTATATATATATATATATATATATATATATATATATATATATATATATATATATATATATATATATATATATATATATATATATATATACCCAAACCTAGTAAACATTTATATAAAAATAAATTGATTTTATTTTAGTGTAGTCTAAACAAGTGACAGGGCATAGAACAAAATTTGGAAACTGTCACTTGCTTCCAAGTGAACGATAAACAGCATTTTTTTGCATAGCATACTGCAAAAGTTTTGTTTTCGAATTATGAAAATTAGGATTTTTTTCGTTGTTTATTGAAATTGACTCTAATACTATATATTTTAAGGAGCTTGTGAAGATGCAAATTGTATATAGGTGCCCCATTTAAAAAAAAACATTGGTCAAGATTTCAAAAACAGTAATATTTAGAAAAAGCGACCTAAATTCTAGGTAAAAAGTACTAAAAGGAGTAATTTTTACCTTTTTGACAAGTCGTCAGGCAACTGAAAATACAAGAGGTACCTGAAAATGCAATATTTTCAATATCGCCCTGTAGCTCGGAAACTAAGAGGGCTAAGGCAATTTTGCTTGCGGTAAATTTAATTTCACAAAAAAGTAGCTAAAGTTCGCGAAAAACGCAAGGTTCTATCTTCGCTAATAACCGAGATACCCAGCAATTTCAACCAAAATGGGAGGTCTGTACAAGCACATAACAATGAACCCAAATAACTAACCATACACAAACACCTACATACATACATGGGTGGATGGACACACACACACACATATATGGATATATATATATATATATATATATATATATATATATATATATATATATATATATATATATATATATATATATATATATATATATATATATATATATATACAGTGTCATGACAAAGTGGGGAACCTAATTCATAAATGCGTTATTTAATTTTTCAAGAAAAATGGTCGGACAGGTCAATACTAGCCTATCAATAGTCAACTTATGGCGTAAAAATTCCATGTAGGACGTCACCTATTTCTGAATGGTGACGTTATCATAACTTTTTTAAATGACAACCATGTTTTTTGCGGTTTTTCTAGGCCTGCTTACTACTTAAATGATGATGAAAAAAATTGGTACTTCACATAACAATTTTTTTTGAAAAAATAGCATTATTTACTTTAATGGAAACGTAAATTTAATCGAAAAAATATTGAACCAAGGAAAACAAACAAAATTTAGCAAAAGTGTTCAAATTGTTCTCCACCTACCATTTGACATTTACCAAATGAATATTGTTTATATTTTTGGTATCTATATCACAATTAGCGGTCTTAGTGCAGTAGCTTAGCAGGTAGACCATTGGCTTTCGTGTCAGATGTTCTGGATTCGCATCCTACGACAGCTTTCCATAAATTATAAATAATTATTAATTTGGTATTTATTAAAACATAACAACTGCCGTGACAATGGCATTGTGGTTGAGAAAGTTGAATGCCTGCACCGGTCTTCAGAAAGGCCGCTAAGATGTATGTCTCGTGTACGACGCTATGTTAGGCATGTTAAACCTCCCTACCCTGCGTACAAACCTCGGGAGTTAGGTTTAATATAGAGTAAGGCGAAACATATGTCTGGGGTCGGTGACTGGACATAGTCGCTGAAATAGGCAGACGGTAAAGAAACCAAATACAATAATACTTTTTTAGGATAAATTTTAGGATTATTTTGAAAAACACATCTCCAAAGCAGTACCCGTTTTTTAAGAAACTGACAGAAAAATATTAATGTTCGGACACAGCCAGTGCCTTATGGTAGTCAATTTTCATTAATGTACATTTTGTAACTCAATTTTCCATTAACCTAGAAAAAATACATTCACATTTTTCAGCAATTTTTTTTTAATTGGTCCAATTGAGCAGCCTAATGTGTCGAAGATTAATCATCATTAATTTACGTTCATTTGAAGAAATGTTTTGTGAGTTTAAAAGCCTATCTATGTAATAATTTTTTTTATGAAAATTTGCTGGAATACAGTTATTCTGTAAAACATTAGATGACTTCAAAATTCATAACGTTACTTTATTCTCCGGCGTAATAAACGCCGAATAGACGGCTTGGACCGCTTAGAAAGGTTACAAATATAGTCTCTCCCAAGCTCATCTAAAGGCATAAGTACAATAGAATCCGTACCTTCTCCGTCCTCCGCTCTTCACCGTCCCGCTTCATAAGCTTGGTATGTAAACAAAAGAGTAGATAAATGACAACATCGCATCGCTTTGCTGAGTAGGTACAATTATTGCGAGCCTTTTAGAAAACAGGCTGAATGAGAGGCCGAATGAGACGCCACCTGTTGAGAAGTAGTTCAACTTAGTAAGACTTTAGGCTGAACCATACCGTTTTTAAGGAAATCCGAAGTACAAGATCTTTGGCAGCACTTGTCATGATAATATTTTCTATCTCTGTCGGAGGTACTTCTTCGTCTAGAATATCGCAGCCTTAATATTTATTTTCAACCACATTAGTTCCAACATCCATTCGCTTTCGGCTTCTGCCAACTCCAAAGCTTTTGTGTAAATTTCGTCAACGAATTCTTGATATATATTTTCAAAATTAGTTGAAACTGTAACATTTTTATTTTTAGTATTGAATGACTTCATTTCTTTTCTATTTCCACTTTGGAGTACATACAAACCAAACAATTATAGGTTCGTTTTAATTTGATTATGTTTAACTAAAGCAGCTTCAATTAGACGAAATAATTTATGTCCTACTGTTTCCATAAACTGTTTAATATCAATACCTGTTTCGTATATACGATAAGTAGCCATTCTATTTTTAAAAGCATGAGTTAACATATACACTTGTTAAACTTGCCATGGTTCACATACTTTTGATTTGTGGACTTGACGTAAATGTCCAGAGAAAGCACTCTTTTACACTTGTAACGAGCACGATTCACAGTATCTCATCTTAACTACAGATGCTTAACTACGATACTTTAACAAATGTTGCTGTAACTTATGCAGTTGTTTTGTGTATATCAGTTTCTATAACACTAAATACTGTAGATGGCAACGCATCATTATTATCGTTGAAATAGTTGGTTTCAAGAAGAATATTATTAATGGCGATCCACAAATCTTCATATGTTGTATTTTCGATTTTTCTGAAAGACTTAGAACCAACTCTAGCAGGTTTGCTTAGTAGAGCACAATGGAAACCAAAATAACAATCTCTAGATATAGGTTGGATAAAATAATCGATGGCGGCTGTTATGGCGTCTTCAAGCTGTGTAAACAACTCATCAATATTTTCAGGAATTTTGATCTTAAACACAAACTTCTTTGTATCTATACCAAATTTTAGGTTTACTTTAGATGATGATTATATAATGCTAATGTATTTCATCATAACCTCTTCCATTATGTTGATATCTGGTTTACAAATGACACAACG
Organism: Tillus elongatus; assembly: GCA_964006375.1. Taxonomy (NCBI): domain Eukaryota; kingdom Metazoa; phylum Arthropoda; class Insecta; order Coleoptera; family Cleridae; genus Tillus; species Tillus elongatus. The sequence continues at coordinate 80,998,243 of OZ023267.1, forward strand.
CCTAGCTAATCCGCGGTTGCTTAACTACTAAAATACAAAGATTTTTGTTTTGTTTTATATACATTTATTAAAAAACATATTTATGATACATGGTTTCCAATGAAATGTTACATTTACCGTAAAAGTGTATTACCACAAATACAGTTAGACATATCAGAAAGCCAGCTTATACACATACAAAATATAATTTGATGTGAACAGATATGAGAGCCCTCCAATCAGATGTCTCATTGCGGGTACCATTATCAAACAGGAACATAAGTTTATAACGCACCATATCACTCTTAATTTTGGACATGCTGTATGTTGAAACTTCAATCACCTCATCGTTGTGTAGATGTGTTCTTGGAAGCCCAGACCATTTCATGCAGTCGTCGATGTCGAAACAGATTCGCACTTATATCGTGTGTATTTCTTTAAAACGATTAATTACTTGCTTCTTTGCAAAGTGTAAGCACTCTAACATGCAAACTCGGAATGATGGTTCATGATCTTTTAACATAATATTTATAAGCTTCACCATTTCATCGTCACACGGCAGCTCATTCTTATTAACGCATTTGAGAACATCAGCAACACAATAGAGGTCTAAGTCGAATATCAAAGTTAAAATTAATAAGAAACTTCACCTTTTATTGATAATTTCAGTCAGATCTAGTAGCTGTTGAACTGCATATTCGGTTAAATAAAAAATAGTAGAGTCACCTGAGATTAATACACCTTTACTGTTTAATATTTTAATGTGCTTAACGATACATACTTTGATATTTTCAGGTTCATTTCTTATTACCTTTGGTATACTATTCTTCAGCTGCTTTTGTCAGTGTTGAAATAAAATAATAACATACCCACGAGCCAGATGAGATTGTTATATTTGGATTTGGTGAATACGGCTTTGTGTTTACAATCTTAATTATTGGAATCAATCCAGCAGCTTTTGATATACCAATTGCAACACTTAGAGATGGATTAACAGGATACCTTGCTTCCAACAGCATTCTACTTTCTTACTTAATCTCACTAATATTCTGACGCAAAGCTGCATTAATTTGACCCCAATAACAATGTTCACAAAGATCGCTATTAACAGATATGAAGACCTCAGGTCCATTGTTAACACCCACACCATACATGAACAGGACAAGTACACTACTATAACTACTGAGTATAACTACTGTGAGCAGATTGTAGACAAGGACTGATCTACTTGCTTGGTACTCGATGTTTTATATACTTATATCCCCACTTGAATAGCTTCTCATAGGAAATCGTTGAATGAGATCGCACACGGGAAATAAAAACTATTAACAAAAAATGAGAGCTACTCACAAGGTCATTTCAACCGCAGCAGAGGAAATAATATTGCTAACAGGGTCACTTGTCGGAAATGTTAAATATAGCGAGAGTTTAAAACGATGCCGTCGTTACCACTAGATGCATACCTTGTTGCCAGCTCTAACAATCGACATATAGCATTCAGATATCTACCTCCTAACAGTTAGGTTTGCATATTTGCGCTTGTCAACATATTTGAATAGTGTTCGTCACGACGAGGCTACATCAAACACCATACTTTTAAACCTAAAACTAAATATGTTGGGTTTGCGCATGCGTTAGTCACTATTTTTTAATTCTACTAATCAAGACGACTAAAGTGACATCAAACAATACATCTAAACCGAAAACTAAAAAAGTTAGTTTGCGCATGCGCATATGCTATATTTGGGTCCTGGTTACTGAGACGAGTAACATGACACCAAACACGTGAAGTCTAACTTAAAAGCTAAAAGGTTTGCGCATGCATCAGCCGCCATCTATACATACGCGAAATCAAAATGTTAGATCCCTTTATTTTCACAGGTCAGATTAAATCTCGGTAAAAATTTTAAATTTTTTGAATTTTCGCGCCGACGGTTGCCATCTTGGCCGCCATCTTGGATTAAGTCATTTCACGTTAGATCCCTCAACACCTTGGGTTAGCTAGGTGGCGTAGTTTTTTAATATGGTGGTTAGTTTTCGAAGCCCTCTACGATACCTACTTATATTTACTTAAATAATATATATAATCGCATTAATACGTTTTTTTTTGCTGACACAAAGTATACGGCAATTATTTTCCAAAGCAATAATAATTTTTTGCGTTTATAGTTGGGCGCCATTGTTGCACCTGCCTTTTGGGTGACAGAGGAGGAGGAAACAAAGGCAAATATAGACGACAAAAAGGGCTGTGAGCTGGTAGTGAGGCGGTTTAATTACACCGGTTAGCTCGTGTAGAGCCTGAAACTGGGCGTGGGTACACAAAGAAGTAGACTCCAGCCTGAGGAGGCGCCACTGGCTTACCGCTTGAGCCAGAAAGCTCTTGTGTTCTGTTCAAGAAGCCCACGAACCCTGAAATTAAACAGAACTGACACAAGTGATAATAAACGTAAACGACGCGTAAAGAAAATGGAAATAACCCGAAATAACCAACAACCGCCAGTTGTTACTCGATGGTAAGTAACATGGAGTGTTACCTACTCTATGACCTATGAGAAGACCCGGTGTATGGTAGATCCTTTGCACCAATGATTTCTGCCAGTTGACCTAAAACTGTAAAATGTCACTTCAAATCAAAGCTAACTAAATGCCACTAATATAATATTTGATATCTAACCACAAAAATAAAATCGATGTTGATATCGATGTTAGACATCGGTTGTCCAATGTCGATGTTACCGATAAATCGAATAAAAAACATCGATTTTTTTAAACATCGATGTGATATGTCATATGTCGCTGTCAAGTGATAATTGTCGCAGATGGGTGACACTTTTGACAGTGCTGAATGAGGTGGTAGTTTGGGACCCCCCTATTTATAAACTCAGAATTTTATTTCTTTTAAATAATTGGGTAGCTCCCGCAAATTTGTTTGAAGTTAACAAAAGATCTGACGCCATCTACTAATAACCCAGTGAGTTGTGTGTAAACAGACAACTGTAAATAAATTTCTGTGCCCGAACTGGAGCAAAAATCAAATTTTTAGACTTCTATAAGATTTCATTATTTTAGGTTTCAAAGACCATCTAGAGAATTCTGTAATAATTTCTAGTTTCGTGTTCGAAACTAACATCGAACTAAAAATACATCAATGTTTACCGATTGTATCGTGTAGTTGATATCGATGTACAAACATCGATGTGTCGTATGCATAACATCGATGCTATGAATTTATCGATGTAATTCGCGCATCACTAGAGACAGCCTGAAATTAATGAATGTTAAAGTTACACAAATTCATAAAATGCTGAAATATGGTATTGATTTATGTTAAACAAAAGAGACCACAAGTTAGTAATTAAGAAAATGAGTAATACGTTATAAAGCTTTTTTAATGAACATCAATACATTTATATAATCATGAAGTGAAAAGTCATTTACAGTTTAGTATTGTTTGTTTGTTTACAGGTGATAATATTTATATATCTCTCGCTTATACATGTACGGTCGACTTACAGATGTATAAATACAATGGAGGTATCAATAAAGAGCAAGATGTGAATAACTTAAGATCTTACACTTCTAGTAATGTTATCTTCAACACTTAATTTAACTAGGTACAATATGTTACGTAAGTACTAATGATCATTAAAATGAATTAGTTAACTGTTGGCAAAGAGATTTAAAAGAACGTTAAAAGGACAAAGTGATTAGGTATTTACAGGTGCATTCTGATTATCCGCTAATGAGTAACTGTCTCTAGTTTTAGATAGCTATACACAAAAATTAACAATTTATATTTCCCTGGTCCAGTATCCTAGTTTTGCAAGTCGACTCGATGGGGCAGCTAGTGTAGCGGAGCGACCTGAGACGGGCCTATAGTGGATCTTTGACAGCAAGCTGGTGGATCGAGTACTGCGGACAGATGTCCATTGGTAAAGCAGCAACAGGGGAAGATTAAGGAGGAACGAGATAATAACAGAACAATAGTGAAACAGTGAGATAGTGTAATGTCAACGAAAACGCAGTGAAGGTGAACAGTAATGTTCTACCGTGCATAAGACAAGGCGAGAGGGAAGATGAAAAAGGGAAAGGTGAACACGAAGGAAAGAAAGCGAAAGGAAAAGATTCAAACGGATGGAAGAGCAAAGAAAACTCTAAAATGTTTTAATTGAGATGAGCACATGTGCCTAAGTTTTAATTACTAGTTTACTGGCCCCTTGGGTGGTTTTTGTTCCTTTTTGTGGCGACTACAATGTTAAAACTGATCTTTCTTGATTGGATGATTGTACTTCGCACGGCCAAAGTATCAAATCCCATGAATGTTTGGTTTTCTCACAAAAATAATGTACTGCCAAAAGAACATAACCATTTGCTTATGTAGAATGAGTCCAAAATATCCTTCAAATGAAGAGATTAACGGAAAATCTTCAGAACAGCATCTACTATCTTTAACCATGCAATGAAAAGTAAAGTTCCTTATCTGTTCTTTATCAACATTTAAAATTCCACAATTGTTCAAAGAGAAAATGAATATATCAGAAAAGGATATATCGACAATTGATTAATTGGTCAGATGTCAACCAAATTCCCTAAAGCAAAATGTAAACAACAATGTAAATGATAAGAGGGTGAATGTTTGGTTATAAATTTTTGCTTTGAAGTTTGTTTGAGTTTTAAAGTGTAACATATTGAATGAGTATATTTCTATATATATTTTCTATACATTAACACTTATAAATAAATTCAGATGTTGTGTGTGATTAAAAATAAAAGTATTTGCTAAGACTAATATGATTTTTTGTTGTTCCATATTATTACATAGACTCTTATATTAGTATAATTAAAAAGAAGTAAATCAATAATGTTCTGAATATACTTTTCTTCAGGCACATCTGCTATGTATGTCGTTTTTATTTGCCTTAAGGCATTTGACTTCTGTCTTTATTCTATTAAAGAGATTTATATAATGTTACGTTCTGCGGGATTCTGGATTTGTTGACTAACAAAACACAGCTTTTCACACTACTAATTTATTATTATAAGCAACTATTTTCCAACACCATAAGCACATCAACTAAAATATTTCTCTCTATTACTAAATGTCCATAGAACTATATTCCACTATCCGCCTTCTATGATCGCTTCTTATACACCAACACTTACTACTGCTGACCCGCTTAATACTCTATGATCATTTACTCTGCACCACACTAATTCAGTACTGAACTGACTCATGCTATGCACCGTTCGTCTATTTATACTCTCCATAGAGATTCTAGACCTTCTACACTTTTCTACAATTGTCACTTCTGGTCCCTTCTGGAAATGTCATTCCAGAGTGTCCGCTGTTACCAACACACTTTATAACCGACATCTGACCATAGAAGCAACAAAGTCCATAAACAAATGTGACACTGCCCCCCTCTTATATTCGATCGTCCCGGTCGAATTCTGACATTTCTTGGAATGGTGTAAGTCAGTGGATATAGACCACCTTTATCTTGCTCCTCGGGCTCCTCTGAATTCGATAGACAACGTCATTGGTCTTTTTGACCATCTTATAAGGACCTTTCCATAATTTCTGTAGTTTCGGTGACCGTCCCTTGGGTCGTACTGGATGGTAGAACCAAACACGATATCCTTCTTTAAAACCAGCTGAATTAGCTCGCACGTTATAACGAGTCTTCATGCGGTCGCTTTCTACTCGTATATGCATTCTGACAGCAGAGTGGTTGGCTTCTATTCTTCTTTCCAAATCTTTTATGTATTCATCAGTTGACCGTGGAGCATCTGTGGGTTTTCCAAATATGAGATCAGGAGGAAGTCTTAACTATCGCCCAAGAACCACGCTGGCTGGTGTATGTCCGGTGGTATCATGTACAGCCGAGCGTTATGCCAATAGAAATAGTGGAAAGTACCGGTCCCAATCCGTTTGGTGTTCATTGACAAATATTCTTAAGTGGGACTCCAAAGTAGCATTGAATCTTTCCATAATTCCGTCAGATTGAGGGTGCATGGATGTAGTTCTCGTTTTCCTGATTCCCATAAGCTCACAAACCTTCTGGAACACAGCCGACTAGAAGTTGCGTCCTTGGTCGGATTGGAGCTCTAGTGGTGTGCCAAAACTACAGAAAAACTCATTAACCAACACTTCTGCGACGGTGGTGGCCTTTTGATTCGGGACCGCAAACACTTCTGACCACTTGCTAAAATAATCAATCAAGCATATAGCGATTTCCTGCGTCTGTTCTAGGGAAAGGACTAGCTATGTCGATTGCAATTCTTTAGAAAGAAGCTCACACGTTGTACTGCTTTATTCGCCCCCTGGTTTTTTATTTAGGCCCCCTACTGGATGCACACGCTTGGCAGGTTTTACACCATTCTTCCACATCATAACCAATTAAAACGTTCTCTGATCTTTTCCAAAGTTTTCTTTACCCCTAAATGGCCTCCACCTGCCCTGCCATGGATCTCCTCGATTACCTCCATAACTCTTGGCCGCTTGGCCGCGGAAGGTTTATTTGCTTCAATATGCGGGTTCCATCATCTGACTCCCAATTCCTGACCAGAAGATTACCTTCGATTTCAATTGAGTCCCACTGGGTCCAGTAACTTTTGGTGGCAACGCTTTTATCACTAACTTCTGACCAAGTGGGTCTTTCGTGGCAAGTCTCCTTCCATCTGTAGATTGGTTAGATATCAGGGTCTTCTTTTTGGTCCTCCATTAACGTCTGCGGGTCCTAGCGATTAACGGATTGCACCGTTGTCCTCCTACACACTTCGAGATTCAATCCTTCTTTGTTTTCGGCAGAGATGCAATGCGTTCATTTTGGTTGGAAAGGTCTCCCAGATAGGGGGTCGGCATTGCCGTGCTGTCGTCCAGGGCGGTGTTCGATGGCAAAATTGTACTATTGAAGGCGTTCAAGCCACCTCGCCATCTGCTCCTCTGGATTTTTAAATTGAAGAAGCCAGCGTAGGGAAGCGTAATTGGTTCTCAGGAGAAATTCTTGACCATATAGATATTTGTGAAAATGCTCCGTCTTGATAATGGCTAGAAGTTCCTTTCTCGTCACGCAATAGTTCTTTTCTGCTTTGGAAAGGGCCTTGCTGAAATACCCTACAACCTTCTCTTGGCATCCCTGTTCCAGTGAAAGAACATCTCCAATACCAACATTGCTCGCGTCCGTGTCCACAATAAACCTGCGACCAGGCTGGGGATAGGTCAGAATCGGGGATGAACAGAGAGCCCGTTTTAGTGTCTCGAATACTTTTTCACAATCGTTGGTCTAAATGAAGAGTGTCTTTTCTTCCGTCAGTTTATGCAAAGATTTGGCGATGTCAGCAAACCCCTTTACAAAACGGCGGTAATATGTGCAGAGGACCAGAAAGCTTCGCAGCTGATGTACATTGGTTGGAATGTTCCAGTTCATAATACAGTCTGTCTTCTCTGGATCGGTTTTGACTCCATCTGGGGTGATAATGTAGCCTAAGTACTTGACTTCTTTTTGAAAGAGCCTGCATTTCTTCGAAATTAATTTCAAATTGGCTCCCTTTAGTTTCTGAAACACTTGTTCGGCATTCTTCATGTGATCTTCGAACGACTTTTCTAAGATAATGACGTCATATAGGTACACGAGGCATGTTTTTCAGTGTAGACCTCTTAAAACTGTGTCCATTAGACGCTCAAAAGTGGCTGGAACATTACACAACCCAAATGGCATGACGTTGAACTGCCACAGTCCACTGCCAGTGGTAAACGCAGTCTTTTCTTTGTCTTTGGGCTCAATTTCGACTTGCCAGTAGCCACTTTTCAGGTCCAATGTCGAAAACCATCTTGCACCTGCCAGTGTATCAAGTGTATCATCAATTCTGGGAAGTGGATAGCTGTCTTTCTTAGTGACATCGTTTAACCGGCGGTAATCGACACAAAACTTCGTGGAGCTATCTTTCTTTTTAACTAACACTACTGGAGAAGCCCAAGGGCTTTGCGATGGTTCTATAACTAGTGCCTGCTCCATATCCCTTAGCATGGTGTCAACTTCCTGTTGTTTTGCCAATGGTACCGTTCGCGGTGGTTACTTGATTGGCACAGATGTCTCAGTCTCAATACGATGGCGTACTAGGTCTGTTTTTCCAAAATCGTTCTTGTCGGTTACGAAAACGTTGCGATATTTGGACAGCAATTTAGCCACTGGTTGCTTCTGTTCTGGAGAAGCATTTCCACTAGCATCTGCTAAGACATGGCGTAGATGTTCTGGAAGTGGTTCATCCGGGATGAATAAGGCTGAGTCATCTTGGTCGTGGCAACGCCGTATGATGGTCACTGGTGAGAATGTTCCGATTTCAAAACCTTTGGAGATATTCTTATCAAGGGTCATAAAGTTGGCTATTCTGACAGTTGCCAGCTCTTTTGCTTGAATAAGAGTTTTACCGACTAGTATAGCTTTCTTAAAAAGATCGTTGTCTTCTGGTTCTTTAATACCCACCACTTGTCCCGAAATGTCTCCAACTATATTCACTGGGACAATACTTTCACTCTGGGCTCTCATAATGACATCTTCTTTGGCCGTGACTTTTCGAAACGCAAGGTTATTGACAGTCGACATGACTACTTCCTCATCACCGGTATTTAAAACATTGTTCTCGAGATTTAACTTGACACCGTGACCTTGTAGAACATCTAGTCCAAGTGGAATGGGGTCTGATATGGCGGCAACAATAACTCGCTGTTTGGTTTTCCAAGCTCCAATTTGTAGTTTGACGTCAGTCTCACCAAATACACGAATCTATTCGCTATCAGCTGCGGTCGCTTTGTAGATTCTTTGTGACTCTCTTACCCGCCATCTTGATACCATATCACTACGGATAATCGTTATGGATGCGCCAGTGTCTACAACCATTTTAGCCTTCTTGTCGCTGATGTATCCGTCTACGACGAGCGTGTTGCCAGAATCGTTGACCAGTGAAATAGTTGTCGATTTCGGGGCCTTGTGGTGGGCAGCCAGCTCTCTCCCCCCAAAAGCTAGCTGCATTTAGTTTTCCTGTGCGTTGATTGAAGATGATCTTGGGGCCCGGCATTCACTTCTTATGTGTCCCACCTTGCCACAGTTCCAACAGCTTATGGCACTTGCACGATGAGCTTCCCTTGGCTCCTTATGAGTCGTGTGCTTTACCTGTTCTTCTAGTTTCTCCAATCGCTGAACAACGGATAAATTTGTTTTATTTTCCTCATCTGGGACTTGGAGACAGCGAACCCTCACATTGCCTTTAGAGGCTTGCTTGGCAGCTTCAAATTCTAATGAATATGCCAAAGCATCGTTTCAAGTTATATGTCTCGCCATCCTCAGCGCCTGTTGAGTGTCGGTATCCCTGATGCCGTCAATGAATGTTTGCAGCGACAGCTGGTTCAAAAATTCCACCGGAGCTGTGGGGTAAGCTGATCGCGTTAGTCTGGCAACGTCGGCTTCAAATTATTGCAGAGTTTGGTACAGCTGTTGTAAATACTGATCTCCAAATCTTATTTCTAGGTAATACCGAATGCTGTCGAAACTGTCCTGTTCTTCCCTGTGAATTCCTTAAAGCACGTCGAGGCCATCTCCTCTAAGAGATACTATTAACGAGGTCGCTTTCTCTCTCTCTCTCTCGCCCCAAGCATTTGCTGTAGCAACGGCTTCAAACTGGCGTAGATAAATACTCCATGGGACTGAGCCATCAAATGTGGGAACCTTAATTCCTATGACTGGGCTTTCTTCGAGCCTGATGTTTCCCTTGGCTAGGGTATCACACCTCTTTTCTAGTGATTGCATTTTCTGCTGAACTTCTTCTTGTATAGTTGTCAGTACATCGTCGCTGATACCACTTACTCAGCTTTCTACTCACTGGAAGATGTCATCTTTTACCTGCTTCATACGTTCGTCGACACATAAAGTAATATTCTCAATTCTGCTGGATTGTTCTTGTAGAATTTTCTTTGTTTCTTCATCTCTTCTTCTCATTTTTCCTTTGCTTCTTCGTTTCTTTTTCTGACCTCTTCATCTCCTTTTCTCATTTCTTCTGTGGCTTTTTCGTCTCTTTTTCTAGCCTCTTCATATCTTTTTCTCATTTCTTCTTTGGCTTTTTTGTCTCTTCTGCTGACCTCTTCATCTCTTTTTCTCACTTCTTCTTTGGCTTCTTCGTCTCTTATTCTGGCCTCTTCATCTCCTTTTCTCATTTCTTCTTTCGTTTCTTCATATCTTTTTCTCATTTATTCTCTGGCTTCTTAGTCTCTTCTTCTCAGTTCTTCTTTCGCTTCTTCGTCTCTTTTTCTCAGTTCTTCTTTAGCATCGTCATCTCTTTTTCTAGCTTATTCTTTCATTTTTTTAATCAATTCCAATATCTGGGCGTCCATATTGGCTGTTGAGCTACGTGTCTTAGGCATAGGCGTACTTAAAGCTGGTGCACATTTTATTCTGTTTCAGTAACACACCCAGTTATAACTTACTGCTGACACTGATCTTCCAGAGATTCTAGAAATTTCGACGTTGTTCAACGAATATTCTGGAAAATATTTCCGCTAGCAGCTTGAATATCCCACTTTTGACACCAGTTGTTACGTTCTGCGGAGTTCTGGATTTGTTGACTAACAAAACACAGCTTTTCAAACTACTCATTTATTATAACCAACTATTTTCCAACACCATAAGCACACCAACTAAAATATTTCTCTCTATTGCTAAATGTCCATAGAACTATATTCCACTATCCGCCTTCTATGATCGCTTCTTATACACCAACACTTACTACTGCTGACCCGCTTAATCCTCTACGATCACTTACTCTGCACCACACAAATTTAATACTGAACTGACTCATGCTATGTACCGTTCGTGTATTTATACTCTCTATAGAGATTCTAGACCTTCTACACTTTTCTACACCTGTCACTTCTGGTCCCTTCCAGAAATATCATTCCAGAGTGTCCGCTGTTACCAACACACTTTATAACCGACATCTGACCATAGAAGCAACAAAGTCCATAAACTTAATTCTCATAGACAAACGTGACAATAATTTGGATCATACAACATGTTTAGGGTGTCGGAATTGGTTTTATTACTACTGATTAAATTCACTTTCGTATAAGTCAAAATATAATTTGGTTGCATTTTTCATAGAAATGATTGGATATCCATTATCCCAAATTTAATAATATCAAATATTTGCACACATATGTATCAGATATTGAAACGTTTTCAGTCAGAAGTCCGCCAAAGCGCGCCAAGTATGTAGCAGTTGTTAGTGTTAATAAAGATGTGACTCTAGGTTGCTGTTGTCCATTTTTCTACATCCAAAGCCACCATCTTTTTTTCATTTCACCAACACACCACGAGGGCTTACAGCCTAAATGTCCGTGGGTGTCGACAAGGAGGAAAGAGGCAACTTGTTAATTCTGGACTTGGAGGTTTGGAGGTTCGGAGGAGAAGGAAAAACATGTGCCAGCAAGGTATTCCACAACTTGGAAGTCCTCGGGGCAAAAGAGCGGGCATAACAATATGTTTTCATGTCTGGTGACCTGGACAGTAAAAGGGGGTGCATTCGCTCTGTTCCCCTGGTAGATCTGCTAGGGGCAGCAGGTGGAGGAACTATGGAAGAAAGTTTCTCTGAGCAGTGCCCGTGCAGATATCTATAAAAGAGAGAGATATAGAGAGGTCACCAACGGCACGTCTGTGGGCAAGGGATGGCAGCCTTTGGGTGAGGATAGGGTCACCGATGAGACGTATAACTCTCTTTTGAATGGAGTCCAGGATAGCGGGTGTAGAAGCAGCAGCGGTACCCCAGATGTGGGAGCAGTATTCGAGGTTTGGCCTTATTCATGAAATATATAAGGTATGGAGATTATCTGTTGAAAAGTATTTGCGAGCCCCGAAGAGGAAACCTAATTTCTTAGCAGCCGCTTCTGCAATTGATGTGACATGTTGGTGCCAATCTAATATTTTTTGGAGATCAACGGAGACAGAACCCTCCATGAGTCTGCGATCCTCATCTAATTGGGCTTAAGAGACAGGCTTCGAATATTGTATATTTGAGTGGAGGGTGCTGTCGTCCGAGTAACTGTGAACTGGGTTGGATGTGCTAGAGAGGAGGTCATTGATGTGGAGAAAAACAAAGTAGGAACTAAAGCTGAACATTGAGGAACTCCTGCATTAATTGGATACAGTTTAGAGGAATGGGCATCCGCGACAACAGAAATGCTCCGGTTGGAGAGGAGATTTGCTGTCCAGGTACAGAGTTTTTGGTCGTAGGCCATATGCCGGAAGTTTATTAAGCAGCGCTGCGTGCTTTTGGATATTTCTAAAGCGACAATCTGGGATTCACCGTGTAGTTCCGTAGATTTGTTACAAGAATGGGTGACAAAGGGAAGGAGGTCGGCAGTTGATCTGCGCAAATGGAATCAATGCTACCTGTCGTGGATTAGACTGTGTTTCTCAAGAAATGTTAGTAATTCGGTGTTTATATAATTTTCCATCACTTTAGAGACGACTGAAAGGAGAGAAATGGGCCTGTAGTTGCTAGAAAGCGCTTTGGATCCTTTCTTGGGGAAGGGTTGTACTCGAGCAGTTTTCCAGTTATTAGGGAATATGCCTCTATTCAAAGATGTCTGAAACATTCGAGTCAGGACAGGAGCCAGTTCTGATGCGCATTTTTTGAGAACAATTGCCTGGATCTCGTCAAGGCCACAGGCTTTCCTGGTATTAAGAGAAGAGAGCATCTTTCGTACCTTTTAAGTTTAGAAAATTATATCCGTCATTTTATGCGCAACATGGGGACTGTTGGTGGTTGACCATTTGGAGGTGGGTTGAGAGTAGAATTGCCGGCGAACAACGAGGCAAAAAGTTCAGCCTTGCCCAGGGCGGTAGAAGCAATTTCATCCCCTGAGACAAGAGGTTGGAACGTGCTCTTGCAGAAATTATTTCCAATAGATTTAGCAAGAGTCCAGAAGGGTTTGGTGCTGTTGGAGCTTAAGAGGACTTTGTTTTTGATGCGGTTATTAAACGAGTTTTTTGCCTCAGAAAGAATGCGAATATAGCGGTTTCTCGCGTCGTTAAATGCTTGACGGTGTTCTTGACTGGGATTGTGTAGAAGCGTTTTGTAAGCTTTGACCTTTTCAGGTCTGGCCTTGTCACAGGATTTAGAGAACCAGGGCTTTTGAGTGGCTAAAGAGGTTTTCTGTATACGTGGAATAAATAATTCCATGCCATCTAGGATAATTTCGGTGGCATTTTGTAAGATATCAGAGTATCAGAGGGGTCAGGATGAGAGAAGCAGACAGACGCCCATGGAAATGAGGAGAAGTAATCCCGCATTTCGTCCCAGTTCACGGAGTATAGTGCCAAACGATACGTGGGTGTGGTGACTGTGTGACTACGAGCTGCATTGCGCAGGAAGCAGTGACGATGCCGTGATCTGAGCGACCAAGGAGGCGGAGACTGATATCATATAGCATTCAGGTTTTGTAGTAAGAATGAGATCCAAGGGATTTGAGCTGTGTGTTGGGATGCGAGGAAAGTAAGTAGGTTGCTGAACCATATTGGCTAAAGAATTGCTGACTGCAAGGGCCTCCGCTGCTCTTCCTTGTGGATCGGTTTTTGAAGATCCTAGCCATTCCTTATAACGGACATTGAAGCCACCAAGAATAGTGACCTCGGAGGAAGGATATTCAGAAATCAGATGGTCGATTTTTTTCAGAAAGGTAGTCAAAGAGTTGTTGTCAGAAGATGATCAATAAATGCAACAGATGAATTTAGTTGCAGCCCTAAGAGAGAGTTTTATCCATAGTATATATTTTCTTTCAACTTCTAAATTGGGGAGTCTGGTGCAGGGTAGATTGCTACGGATGTATGCGCACACGCTTCCATGCAAACTAAAGGAAGTAAAGAGCCAATACCTCGGGAAATTAAGGTGTTTAGTGGCTATTTTGGCACTGATTTGGGTTTCGGTGAGGAAGCAGAGATGGGGCCTATTAGCCTGGAGGAAATGGTGGACGAGGTTCAGGTTAGATTTTAGGCCACATATATTCGAGAAGGATATGTTAAATATTTATACTGGCGCCCCTTGTACACCCCTCTCCCGGATATCCGAATGGAGGGGTATTCGACTTCCGGAATCTTTTGTACAAGGAGGAGCCGTCATCATTTTTGCTTATAAGAGAAACCGACTCATAGAGCAGAACCGGAAACGTCCGTTGGGACTTCAGCGGCCCCTCGTTGTATGGGGTGGTACCTGCTCGGGCGAGAAAAAATCCTTTATTATCACGTAAAGGAAAATTCCACTAACACCATCTTGGATGTTGGTTATATATATATATATATATATATATATATATATATATATATATATATATATATATATATATATATATATATATATATATATAACTAGGTCAGAATATAAATGTTTGAAAACAAAGAAACTTGTAAGCTACACCTCAAGACAATTAGTTTGATTGGTCATATGACTAAGATTATTCTAAAACGATAGAGACGTGTTGGTTTACACAAATTGAATGCTACTCTTCAAGACATTTAGTTTGAGTAGTTAGGTGAACTAGTTCAGATTTTGAATATTTGAAAACAGATAATTGTTCTTTTTCTTAGTGTGGGTGTTTATAACTCTTGATATTTTTATTTTTTAAATTAATGTTACCTTGCCATACTTTAACATATATATATATATATATATATATATATATATATATATATATATATATATATATATATATATATATATATATATATATATATATATATATATATATATATATATATATATAAACAACATGCAAGGAGCACTTGTTTGGGTGGTTTTATGTATGGTGGAAGTTTATTGAGAAGTTTTGCATGCCAGACGCTTTAAAATATTAGTTGCTTTGGTATCATTTTCAACTTGAAAGCTACACCTCAAGCAATCTAGTTAGACTGGTACCATGACTAAGATTGCTCCAAAATGATAGAGACCTGTTGGTTCACAAAAATTTCAATCTACACATTAAGACAGTCGGTTTGACTTGTTAGGTAAACTAGCATGAATGTTTCAAAACAAATCATTGTTTTTTTTAGTGTTGGACTTTATAACCCCTGGGTCTTTCTATTTTTAAATTAATGTTACCTTAACATACATAAGACACATAGTAAAATAACGTTAGCAGAATGAACTGTAAGTATAAACATTAGGTTGAAGGGTTACATGGATACGTTGTTTCAAAACCATTGACGTGTGATGGCTTACAAACTTGAAAGCTACAACTCAAGGCAATCAGTTTGACTGGTCATGTGATTAAGGTTACTCAGAAGCGATGGAGAGTGTGCTGGTTTACAAAAATTGCAATCTACCCTTCAAGACATTCAGTTTGACTTGTTAGGTTATTTCGAAATGATATAAACTGGATATCAATTTATATCTACTCTTCAAGCCAACAAAAGTTGGTTTTCGCATGCGCATATACCATATTTGAAGTCTACTCATCAAGATGAGTAAAATGATACCCCACAATGTCCTCTAAACCAAAAGTTGGTTTGCGCATGTGCTTACATCCATATTTGAATTATACTCATCAAGGCGTTTAAAATGATACCCCACACATGGCCTCTAAACGAAAAGTTGGTTTACGTATGCGCTAACCTCCATATTTGAATTCTACTCATCAAGACGTTTACAATGATGCCCCATAGACGTCCTCTAAGCCAAAACCTAAAAAGTTGGTTTGCGCATGCGTCAGCCGCTATATTCGAATTCTGCTTACTGAGACGTTTAAAATGATACCCCACGTATGCCTTCTAAACCAAAAGCTAAAAAAGGTGGTTTGCGCATGCGCATATACCATATTTGAATTCTACTTATTAAGACGTTTAAAATGGGGTTTAAACCATAAACTAAAAAAAAGTTGGTTTTCGTATGCCCTAACCTTCATATTTGAATTCTGCTTACTGAAACGATTAAAATGATACCACACACATGCCCTCTAAACCAAAAACTAATAAGTTGGTTTGCGCATCCTGAGCTGGATCTTAATCTAAATACAAATGTGAATCTGACCTGATCACAATTACACACATAAAGATTTGAACCTGTAAACACACAAACACATTAAGTTTTGAACATATAGTTACATATATGTATAAATATTTGAACCTGTAGCCATACAACAGACCAACACCCAAACAACGTAGATACATACAGAGATGCAACAAACAATACACATACATTAAGATTGGAACCTGTAACCGTACATGCACATACACCACACATCCCCGCTAAACGAAAAAACTAACACAGCTGTTTTGCGTATCCTGGGCTGGATCTCAATCTGAATCTAAATCTGAATCTGACCTGGTCACACTTACACACATAAAGATTTGAACCTGTAGCCATACAACATACAAACAAACAAAACAAATACATACCTGGAAAACACATGTGCTGGCTCATATGTGTGATCAAACATGTTTAATGATGCAAACACACACTTGGACATATAATAACGACGAGCAATCCCCATCGTCGATTTCCGATCGCTGACTTCAGATTCCAATATCAGATTTCCGATGGGGTGACTTTAGATTCCGATACCAGATCGTTAGATCCTCACACACGTGCTATTCGTGTGTTTCGCACACGAAATGGTCGCTGTGCGACCACCATCGTGCGCTTCGCGCACTGCTGCGTTGTCAACGCTTGCATGTTCATATACAACATCTCTCTCCCACGTTCTATTAAATATCACCTCCTATTACTCAGACTTGTCGAAAAACTGACATTCTTCGTGACTGCCCTAAAATTCTGTGACTGTTTGCTGCTATTCTTCATGACTGCCCTAAAATGCTGTGATTGTTTGCTGTTGATGATTCTCTCTCTCATCACAATTTCTGATTGGACGTCGGGTGCTGACTCCCCCACACTCAGCACTTAAGCCTCGCCCACTTTGACCCATTTCTGCATGTAAACATACAAGTCCCCGCCCAATTTGTCCAATTTCCGCATCAAAACTGGGCTTAGAATTTGGTCAAATATCACCAGATTTTTCCCTAAATAACTGTGCCTAGCTCACAGAACCGCCCATATCCTCCCATAAGAACCCATGTACACAGTTGCTTGCTGTACACTTTCTTCCTAAATCTGGGGCAACTTTGAAATCTAGTTACTTAAGCGGGCCTATCTACTGTCACCTGTAACTCAGATAGGCTCTTAGACAGGAGGCTGCGTATGTATGTTTAAAAGAAGAAAAATTTGCTTGCAATTTATCACTCTCTATAATACTTCTGCAGCTTGAAACTGAACGATAACCATTACAACTGATTTTGCTCTTCCTAAAATCATTTACGTAACATTCCATTTGGAAACAGTGTACCAGTATCCGAGAGTATGCCAACAAATGTACGTTCTATACATCGGTAATATTAAAGCTAATTAGTTAAAACAAATAGCCAGTGTATATAAAATTAAGATAAGTTAAAATACACAAAACATAAATAGTACTTTAATACAAGACAATATAATTAAAATCTGATTATCAAAACGTTGAAACTTTACAGGTTTATAAACTAACAATAAAGTTGGATTCTGCACACAATGCCATGATCAACTTGTGTATATATAAGGGGATAATCGGCTAAAATAGACAGATAGTTTATAAATAAAATCTAAGTAAATCAAAAACGGACAAGAAAAACCCAAATAAAAGCTGAATATATAACAAACAGTCAGTGCATAAATAATATTAAAACAAGTTTAATTGCATTAAATATATACAGTACTTAAATACTATAAACAAAACAAAAAAGGCATTGCACAGCAATACAGGAAAGATAAAATGTGGATAGAACCAGGTAATCAAATCGTTAATTTATTATTATATAGCTTTTATCAGATCGGTAAAAAATGAGTCTTAAACGTTTTGCAGTAAAAAAAAGTCACTTTTGATAAGTAATCCCTATATTTCTTGCAGACACTACACATTTTTTGATTTAATCCCAGTCACTGTCCTTGTTAAATGCTTAGAATGTGTACAGTGTGTCCGAAATTAGTGATAATAGTATTGCCCTCTCGAAAACTATGAAAAGTATGGACTCGTTTGGTTAAAGAAGCTTTTTTTGTTTTCGAACTATTTTGAAAAAACGAAAGTATTGCATTCTCTTACATTGGATATAGCGTTTTATTTCGCAATATTTTTCAAATATGATAATACACTTTGATAGCAAGTCTGTATATAGAAAACGCCTATTCAATCGGATTATAATTTTAACGTTTCGTTTTTCTTTTTAGAACCCTTATCAACTTTTTTGGTATGACTACCATATTCGATTTTTTATTAATCTAAAAGTACCTAATTTTTATTCTAACATTGTACCAAACATCGCACAAAAAAATATTATAACATAACTTCAAAAATATTTTTAAGGAGAATTCGCACATTTGGTCACATCGTAATATCAAATAAGCCCTTCGCTGAAAATCAAATTTAAGCAAATAGCAATCTTTCGCCTCATATAAAAAATGTTATAGACCATTGAATAAAAACCTTAACAATACAGTCAAATATTAAGACTAATTAATGTGCTTATATTACTATTGTCAAGGAGACGTTGATCATTAAAGAAATGAAATTCTTTAGTCTGTGATAAATGCAACGTTGCTATAGTGTGGTGTTTGTAGTGTTGTTAAATATATATTTTGGCGAGTCAATAAACATTCGTGATGCCGTTATGTTTTTTTCACGAATTAACCTTGTATATGTTGGCTTGTGAAATCAAAAAATGAAATAAATGCCATTAGGGCTATTTCCAATTTTTTTTAAATGTACTTCGTACGATGACAACACAGAGAAACTTATTTTCCCAAGCTGATTATAAACCTTCTCAAATTTAGTAGTTTTGAAAAAAGTAACCATTTCGAAGCTCATAGTGGAGGCCAGTAGTATGGATAAGCGGGTTCTGGAACACTTTAGGCTTAGGCTCTGACAGATATGACAGATCTGTCAAGTGTCAGCTGTCATTTGTCGAGTCTGTCACCTCTGTCATGTGTCAATTCAAGCCGCCTATCTTGGCACCAACCTGTCACTGTCAAAGAAAAAAATAATAGAAAAAGCAAACTAAAAAAAAAAAAAAATAGAATCACGTCAAGCCGTTATCGTAAATTCTCTGCAAGGTGTCGCTACCGTATGATTCCTAGCATACGCATAGACCTTACGGGGGCCCGACGGGGGCGGGGGCGGGGGTTTGGGTCTGGCGTGGTTCGAGGCGGGGGTGAAGTGGGGGCTTCTGCTTCAGGACCGGCAGCGACGTAGTGTTGAGCTCAGTTTATGTTTGATTTGTTATGTAGTCGAATATATCGACGAAATAAACAATTTTATTAAACAATAAAGAATAAAATGTAGGCTCTAAGTATAATCGTAGTTGTATATAGACTAAAACTGTTTTAATATTGTTGTAGTGCATTGGAATCGCTTTGTACGTAAATCTTATAATAGTTTAATCATTTAACCTCTGAACTTATTATTTATCAAATAAAATTACTGCTCTCTTGGCAACGACAGACACAAGCTATTTTAGTTCAATAATTGAACAAACCTGAAAGAAGCAACATGTGGATGGGTTACGTGAGTTACAGTGAACCAACTGATTTAAAAAGTGCTGTGGAAAATCTACACTCGCAATTTTACGACATTGCATTTGATGCTGAGCATGAATCCGTATATGGAATGGGCAGGTACATGTCAGTGTCTGAATGTAGAAAGCGTTATCGATTATACAATTATGCTGCTGAATTATGCAGTCTATTTTTAGATTGTAATGGTAAGATGACAATGGATTTTTTTTGTACCACTCTAAGAAGATGCGGTTTGGATGAGTTTTTGGATGTAATTGCACCTTTTTTATCAGAAGAGGATAAAAAACTGGTAAAGTCTACAGAAGAAATAGAATGTGATAATAAAGAAGAAAATGAAATGGATTCAAGCAGTAGTAAAGAAACATTATATTGTAAGAGAAATGTATTTTAGTTACCTTATACATGTATCATTGTTAATAATAGAGGCTAATATTTTTTTGTTTTGTTTTTTTCTCTCACCATTTCTATCCCTCTGAATTAAAAAATATTCTTTGTTTCTTTCTACAGTAGTTAAGTTTCAGTGTGAATAAATAAATGAAACACAAAGTAATCGGATAACGTTTTTTATTGATTTCTTCTCACTTTAATTATTTTGTAAATATCCTGTCTTTAACAAAAGGATAAATTTTATTCCTAAATATATAAAATGTGGTGAAAATTGAGTATATAAATAGTATGATGTCCAGTATCTGCTGTGTATCATCATTATTGAAAGTTACAGTTGTAGAATTTTGTTTTGATAGATCACCTCTGTGTGAAAAACAATTCCTTGTTGTTTTTACTGCATCTGTATTTTCATAGTCTTTTTGAGTAATTAAAGTTTCATTTAAAACTTGTTTCCACTGAGTTTCGCCGTAACTTCTATTTGAGTATATGAATCTGAGTTTATATTTCAGAATGCTAATGTCATTCTTAGGAATGTTCGATGTTTGTAAAGTTGGTATACCATCTTGTATTAATGGAACCAGCTCTACCCACTTATGCGGCCAGGTATTATTTTCTGTATTGAAACATGCGTACGCTTTTACCACTTCAGATTGATGATACACTATAAAATTATTTTTACCCAAAACAACAAATATAAGAAGAGTTGTTTTCAGTAGAGCCATTTTTTAGATACTGATTTTTTATCTTTAATTACTTAACTTTTATTAAAAAGTTCAACCTAATAAGAAAAGGTTTCGCTGTAAACAAAATGATGATATTCACGATTCGAGATTTTGTTGAAAAGGATTATGAATTGAATAAAGTACAACTGAAGAGATTAAATGTTATATATTTAGATATTTGTTTTTACTTGTATACATAATAGAAAGTTTACATTTTATCAGTGTTGTTTTAGTTGATAAAATAATCATAGACAACCTATCTATCATAGATATTTTATTATTACTATACAAGTTCATTTTTATCAATCCAAGAATTTTGATCATCGGAGAAGCCTAACCATTTCACATACATTTTATTACCTCTTTCTTTCAAAACTTTCTGAATAAGATATACATTAGGAAATTTAGCTTTTAGTAATTCTAACTCGTAGAAGCAGCCTTTTATAATATTGCCTTGGTAATCTGCGAGAATATATGTTACAGGATTGGTGATGTTGATTTTGACAATTTTAAAAACTTCTGTAGTCCAATTTGGCGTGTAACCTTTTTCAAAGTAATGTTTATACTTGCTTATACGCACAAATTCACCAATTCTGTATTTCGGTTTTGGAAATATTTTAATTTTACTATATACAGTTTTCAGCAATATACTTTCATTGTTAATATTTACATCACGAGGTTTCATTTTAATAGTTCTGTGCACTTTATTGTTGTACTTGTCAACTAAACTCTGAATATTATCTATCCATCTATAAGATCCATTTAAACTAAATTGTTTCCACATCCAGGTTTTTAGAGTTCTGTTAAATCTTTCCACGATAGACGCTTTAACCTTACTATAAGTAGAGTAATGATTGATGTTATGTTTCTTCATTAATATGGAAAATTGTTTATATAATACTCCTTCCCATCGTCTGTTTGTAAATTTGCAGGGCGCTGTTTCTTTAAGATTTGTTTCATTGCACTGCTTACCTCAGAACCTGTCTTAGTTTTTACTGGTATAGCCCATGCAAACTTTGAAAAAGCATCAATGACTGTTAGTAAATAACGGTATCCGTCATTTTCAGTGGAGTATTTTCCCATTCCAACTAAATCTGCCTGCCAAAGGTCGTTGATGCCCTTTAAGATAACCGCACGTCGTTTGAAGTTTCGACGTGCTGGTCTATGCAATTCGTTTACTAGATCTTGCTTACTCATCTTATCGAAACTGTTATTAAACAACCATTAAACGTTTAATAATATAATTGCATTGCTTTTCTGCAAAGTGTCTTCTTTTGTTGTTTCCCTTGTAGATGTTGAAAATAACTTCTGGCTGGTGTTTTTGTCTTATCTTAAAGGCTTCTTTTTAAAGATAGATTAATTCCAACAGGCTTCACAACTTTTTCCACAGAAATGGTATTCTTAAATTGTTCAAACTCATTCTGTATTTTATTCAATGTAGTATTTAGTTTAAAAATTTTTTGACGCATCTCATTTTTAACTAAACTTATTTGATTAACTTTATCATCAACATACTATTTGTTAACTGAATCTTTCGGTGCTGATGGACTTTGTAAATTACATATACGTCTGTTCTGTATATCAAGATTACCGTCTGTAGTTAAAGAAAAACCTAAATTGCGAAGAAACGAGGCACCAACACGATCTGAATTAATTCGTTCAGAAGAGGAGGAACGTCCGAATTTATCGATAGTCATTTTAGTTATGTTAAAGAAAAATATGTTTCCTTTTTATATAATAATTTTTGCTTCTTTTAGCTTTTCTAGAATGGAAATAATCTCATTATTATGATTAGTATGACCTGCTTGCTGTGATGCTATTAGTAGTTTTAGTCTTTCCACTAATTCGTTGGGCTCATCCCAGTAAACATAATCAGTCTTATCTGATAAAGATTTCATTAATCCCTTTCCCACGACCGCTAATCTTTGCTGCTTTAAAATTTTTGTGATTATCTTATATTTAACACTCTTACTTCCAGCGTGCTGTTGGGATTTATCAAAATTTCGGTGAAGTAAATTTCCAGTGTTTACAATTTGAATGTAGTTTGATTTATCACTAACAGTACATTGATCTAACGAAGGTTTTTAAAAAAAAAGCAGGCTTAATAATCCAGGCGTCGATTCATACACTTGTCCATTTATGTAAATATTATTATCTTTAAGTGCAAAAGGTACATTTCCAATTTTCCACTGATTCTCGTCTTCATTGAAATAAGGTGCATATTTCTGATCAAAATCTTTCTGTTTTATATTCAACGAATTTATAAAAAATCCTGTTTCATCCTGTGGAGTGAACTGCTTATCTTCGTATCCAGATGATTCGATATCTGGCTGTGTTAAATAACTCTCTTCGTTTATCTGTGATTCGGGATATTCCGATGCGAATGGTTCAAACTTGAGTTCATTTTCACTGATTTTCCTCTTTTTTACTGGTGGCACATCTGTTAGTTTCTTTAGAGGAGTTGTAATTGGTTGAAAAATTTGCTCTAGTTGTGCGATATCGTCTATTTTTGCAGCTTTCAGAGTCATATTTCTTTCTAATTATATTTTGTGTTTTTATGATGTCACTCACTATTTCTTCATTCATGGTTATTTAGTTAGGTGGCTTAATTAATATAAAATATAATGTAGCTTTACGGATATAGGTCCTTTAACAGCTTCTTTAAACAGGTGCTGTTGAACCTTAATCAGCTTAATAAACAGCTTGAACAGCTTCTTTAACAGCTTTTATCAACATCCAAACAGCTCAATCAGAGTTTCAGAACAGCGTTGTTGACTGTATAATCTTGACTGTCTATTGAACAGATATAGAGTGAATATGAACCCGGATAGCACTAATATTTATAGTATAATGTATGTATCAAATCCTTTTCTATATCGACCATTTTCTAACGTACAATCTTTATTAATGACTAAAAACCCATGTTCGTCTTTCCAACATTCTGAACACATTTGTCTAAACGTTTCAAAAGATACATCTGTATTTACATGATCATCATATATGTGTTTTAAATTAAGCCTGTCCTGTTTAAAAATTACTAACACATTAGCATTATCACGTATTAAGTGTTTTGGTATACGTGTGTAAGTTTGACCTAAGTAAAAACTGTCAATGGCTTTATGTCGTCCCATACAGAAATAAGATCTTATATGATCTTGTTTCTCACAAGCAATATCATCAAACACAAATATCGAATTACGTTTAACTTTTTCAAGAGGCAACACAGCATTATTTTCTGTAAAAGTATAGTAACCTATGCCTTTTATGTCAGAAAGCAGCCTTTTTAGATATAAATATTTAGGTTGATATAAAGACTTTGAGTAAATGTAAACGTTTTCAAACTTCAATCCATTGGGATGTTCTAGTAGAGATATAAGTAAATTAGTCTTTCCGCAATTTGACGAACCCACAATTATGGCTCGTATACTATTAGGTAATAGTTTACTATGTTTGAAATGATTTTTACAGTTATGATTAAAATCAATGTTTCTAACTGATAACTCATCATGTTGACGAATCAGTCTCATTTTAACAACTGGGTAAACATATAAAAGAAAATGCTTTTAAACTATACGTTTAGTTTACAGAACTTATTATTATAAATAACATTGAGATACGATGTTAATCATCAGAAGTCCTTTAACCAGTCGAAGGTTAACTTCAAGAGGTTCGGGTTTAATTAACACAGTTATAAATAAATTACCATTTGAGATTCATTTGCCAGGAGGTTATCAGTTTTGCGGACCAGGCACAAAACTTAAAGACCGATTAGCAAGAGGTAACCTTGGTATAAATCCTTTAGATAGCGCATGCAGAGAACATGATATAGCGTACTCTAAAACAAACAATTTATCAACAAGAAATAAAGCTGATCTTGTGTTAGCCGATAAAGCTTGGCAGAGAGTAAAAGCTAAAGATTCAAAACTCGGTGAGCGAATAAACGCATGGTTTGTAACAAACGTTATGAAAGCTAAAGCTAAAATGGGAATGGGTGTAAAGTTAAAGAAAAGGAAACCCAATAAGAAAATCAAACAAAATATTCTGAATCATCTTATATCGAAAGCTAAAGCTGATGTTAAATCTAAAAAACCTCAAAGTGTAAAAAGTGCTATTCGAATAGCTTTGGCGGCAGCTAAAACAGGCATCAAAGGAAAACAAATTATTCCTCCGCGAATGCGGATAATTCCGATTCCAAAAACTGGAGGTGTACTTCCTTTTCTTATTCCATTATTTGCAGGTTTATCTGCTATGGGAACATTATCTGGGGGAGCTGCAGCTATCGCAAAAGCCGTCAACGATGCAAAACATGCTCGCAAGCAACTTGTTGAAAGCGAGAGGCATAATAAGAAAATGGAAACAATCGCAATGGGAAAAGGATTGTTTCTTAAGCCATATCGAAAAGGTCTTGGCTTGTATTTAAAGCCAAAAAACTTGTAAAAGTGCTACCCAGCAGACCTCTCAATGAACTCGATTTGTATAAATTTGCAAAAGACATTCCCAATTTTAGAAGAGTATTCATGTTAAATGAATTACCAGTAAAATCGAAGAAAACGGAATGTGGCATTGTTAACTTGGATAAATCAAACGGTTCAGGGACACACTGGGTGGCGTATTATAAAAATCGCAATAGAATTATTTATTTTGATAGTTATGGTAATCTTCGACCGCCCAAAGAACTTATAGCTTATTTAGGAAACAATATTATATATAATTATAATAGATATCAAAACTATGATACTGTAATTTGCGGCCATTTATGTTTAAACTTTTTATATGAAAATGCTAATAAATAAAGCCATGTCGTTACTTGTCTATTTAGTTTTATTGAAACCTTCAGTATGTCAAGAGTATTAGAATTTACTGGAAATGATTCTGTTTTAACTGCAAATTATTTTCCACCAATACCAGTACCTACTGCTTATGAATGCGGTTTAGTCAGTTTATATACATATAATTCGATACCAAACATAAATCAGAGCAACAATTTATTTCATGTCGGAAGTGAAGTTATTGAGCTATCAGAAGGTTCTTACGAAATAAATGATATTGTGAATTACATAACAGCTAAATTAAAGCAAACAAGAAGTAAACCAATGGTTAAAATAGAAGCTAATAGTAACACATTAAAAACAGAAATTAAATCTACTGCTCCAATTTACTTTAACCGTGAACGAACAATTGGTAAATTGTTGGGTTTTAGTAAATGTTAAATAACTCCAGACGTAAAAGTTGAATCTGACTTACCTGTAAACATAAATAAAGTTAACAGTATTCGTGTTGAATGTAATATAGTGACTGATTCGTATGTGAATAATAAACTTGTTCATACAATTCACGAGTTCTCACCTAATGTTTCACCAGGATATAAAATAAACGAGGTCCCAACGAATATAATCTACCTACCTGTTAATGTTAATGAAATACATTCAGTTGTTATCCAGTTAGTAGATCAAGACGGAGATTTAATTAATTTTCGAAAAGAAAAAATAACAGTAAGATTACATTTACGACCTCTCACCTGGAATGATGGAAACAAACACTTTAAATAAGTAAAGTTTTCTTAAAAGACATTAATTCATAGATGAGTGTCAGAGGATTAAGATCT
This sequence comes from Tillus elongatus, assembly GCA_964006375.1. NCBI lineage: Eukaryota > Metazoa > Arthropoda > Insecta > Coleoptera > Cleridae > Tillus > Tillus elongatus. The sequence continues at coordinate 81,024,577 of OZ023267.1, forward strand.
GTGTGCAGCTGAAAGAGTTAGCCTTTTTAATTTTTGTAGTGAAATTAAACAATTTATTGGGTATGTTAGTTTACGACATTAATAATAAAAGTAATAAATATACACAGTCATCGTACAAGAAATTCAGTTCTCATATCAAATTGACAGATACAACAACAAAGCGGAAGAGCACAAAATCTTTAACTCAAGAAAATAAAGAATTTCTGAAATCAATTGGAATTACTTTACAAAATGAGTGATGTATTAAATATAACTGAAATGGCTCGATATGATGAGTCGATAGCAAACAAGTCATATCATACGTATTCTCCATTTGTTGAATCATACGATATTAATGATATAATTAGAATTTGCATCCAAAATCAGGATTTAATTTTGTTACCATGCGAAAGTGTTCTTATTGTTGAAGGTTTACTGTTAAATGAGAAAAAGACAGCTGACGATGCACTTAAATTTGCAAATAATTGTTTTGCTTTTATGTTTGATGAAATACGTTATGAAATAAATGGAATTGAGATTGATAACTGTCGAAATGTGGGAATTAGCACAGCTTTGAAAAATTATGTGTCACTAAATTCAGCTGAAAGCACCGCACTTATTAATGCAGGTTGGAATGTAAAAAATGATCCCAAACATCCAAGTGGGCCGTTTAATTTCTGCGCGCCTTTAAAAATGTTATTAGGTTTCGCTGAAGATTTTAGGAAAATTATACCAAATGCTAAACATGAATTAATTTTAATGAGAGCAAAAACAAATAATAATTGTGTAAGTACAACATTAACAAAGTATACACTGGATATCAAAAAGATTGTATGGAAAGTGCCGCATGTTACTCTTAGCGATGCTGAACGACTCAAACTCTACAAAAGGATACAGAGTCAACGTCCAATGGAAATAAGTTTTCGCAGTTGGGATTTGTATGAATATCCGAATGTTCCAAAATCAACACACACTATTTGGCGTGTGAAAACAACTAATCAACTTGAAAAACCTAGATTTGTAATATTTGGATTTCAGACTAACAACCCCAATAAACATAGAGAAAATCCTAGTGAATTTGATCACTGTCACCTCACTAATTTTAAATTACACTTGAATTCAGAAACGCATCCATACGATAACTTAAATATTTCGTTTCAAGAAAATCGATATGCATGGTTATATTATATGTATTCAGTCTTTCAAGAATCCTATTATGGATGCAACTCATCACCTTTACTGGATATAAAAAAATTCAAATCTCAAGCACCTATTGTTATCATTGATTGTTCACATCAAAATGAGGTTATCAAAAGTGGTCCAGTCGATATTCAGATTGAATTTGAGACTGCCAGCGAAATTCCAGAAAGCACTTCAGCGTTCTGCTTATTGTTACATGACAGAAAAATTGAATACTCCCCGCTAAGTGGCGACGTGAAAAAACTGATTTAATACAACAAAATTTTACAGCTGCAATAGTAAATATTATTGATATCTTGTGAAATAAAACTTTGATATGTTAACAAACAGTTTTATCTCTAGTCTAAAATTACATTCCCATCCTCGAAACTGTTATAAAAGCAGATGTATCTGAATGTGGACAACCAGTCTTCTAATTCAACAGCGAAGTTATAAACATTTCTTATATTCACATCAATATATAACTGCATAATGAAGAAACAAATTGTAATTGATGTACAAGGGTTTAAAGCCTATTCAAATGCATTTATCTGTAAAGAATTAGTTATTCTTTTTAATGATGTGGAATATTTACGTTTTCTGATTAAACCACCATACGATTTCTCACAACTAAGTATAAGTGAACAGAAACAAGCTATTTGGCTACAGAAAAATCATCATGGACTTGTGTGGAATGAAGGATCCTCTAACTTTGAGAGCGTAAGAAGATTTCTGATTTCCAATATAGACTTACATACCAGTATTTTTGTGAAAGGTTCTGAAAAGAAGAAATGGATAATTTCAATTCTTAATAAGGATTCAAATATAATCAATGTTGAGGATCTTGGATGCAACAGTTTGGAGAAACTAAAAAGGGACTATCCATTTACAAATAGATGCTCATCACACAGTGGTTGTTGCGCTCTGGAAAATGTGTTTTTGATTAAGTATTATATTAACAATAAATAGTTGTATGTAATTTTACTAGAGATTTTCAAATAAAACACATAAAAATTTAAATGAGCAGTTTTATTTACTTTGTTATTTATTTTTAGTACAGTTTCAAGCATAAGTCGTTAACATATTATTTTTAGTAAATCCTTAAGATCTAAATTACATAGAGATATTTTAGTTACATTTTGCACGTAAATATAATGTATTTTGAACCTAAAAATTAACATATTACTATAAAAGTGTGTTTTAATACAAACGATAAAAGTAATAAATTAATCAGTTTTATTATAAACTTTCATCTTCAATTTTATAATGACCCCAGGCATAAGTTGATACTCCATCATTTCTAATAAATCTCTTATCATCTAAATAACTTAGCGAAATTTTATTTATATTTTGTGTGTAAACTTCATGAATTTTTGATCTGAAAACAAGCATATTACTATAAAAAATTCTCTTTTTATACAAACACTCTCTATAATCGCTTAAACTTAGTCCATCTACAGCTGTCTTTTTAATTCCTTTTGCTTTCTTTGTAACTTTGTCATCAATTACATCTGTCGAATACATCTTACATCTTAAACCTATAAATTCTCTCATAATCTTTCCGTTATTCTCATCTTTCATTAAGCCTACTTTTTTAGTGAATTTTCTTAAAAAAAATTCACTAATGAGGAGATCCCGACTTTTGAATTTTGAAAAAATTTCTTCAAATGAGCGCTAATTAGGCCCCCCAGAACACATATCCGGGGTCGATTTAAATTTTTATATGTTTATATATATATATATATATATATATATATATATATATATATATATATATATATATATATATATATATATATATATATATATATATATATATATATATATATATATATATATATATATATATGTATCACACCGATAACTCAAAAAATAATGGGCCGATTTTGATTAAATTTGGTGAATAAATTCCTTTTGCAAATGGCTTGGATAAGTTCGTTAGCCAGGGAAATCGGTTTAGGTTTTCCCGGAAAATTTTGTGTTTTCTTTCGAAAAAAATTTATATCTCCGGAATTAACAAAGTAAGGGCAACCAAATTTCATATGCGGATTTATTTCATTATAGGCAAGTTACCTACCAAAATTTAGCTCCGTAGGTTAAAGGATAAAAAAGTTACAGGCATTCAAAGAAAAATAAATTTGGATTTTCCTCAAAACGTCAAAATTGCGATTTTAAACGTCAAAATTGGTGAGTACATTCCTTTCGCAAGTCGCTTGGATAATTTTGTTAGCCAGGAAAATCCGCCGAGGTTTTCCCGGAAAAATTTGTGTTTTCTTTCGCAAAATATTTATTACTCCAAAATTAACAAAGTAAGGGCAACCAAATTTGGTAAGCTGGTTTATATCGTTATAGGTGTGCCACCTACCAAAATTTAGCTCTGTAGGTCAAAAGACAAAAAAGTTATGGGCATTTAAAGAAAAATAAATTGGGGGTTTCCTCAAAACGTCAAAGTGACAATTGAAAACGTCAAAATTCGCAACATTTAGGCAAATAACTTGAATCTAATACGGGCTATGGAAAGAAAATGCCTCAAGAAGAATGTTTTACATACACCGAACTCTTAGTTTCAACCGTCATTGTCCTTCATTTTACTAAAATATTTCCAGAAAAATCATTTCTAATAGACCCTTTCTCTTATGCTTGGCAGTAGCCTTAGCTGTAGAGTTTATTGTTTAATGGTATATAATTTTTATCGAATTTTCGTAAAAAATCAATAAAGCTCAATATATTCGTTATTATACAAGATATGAAAAAATATTGTATACATTAATTATAGGGTGTTTTGAGCTACATCTTAAAAAATTATTGCGACAATCACAGGGTGGCCCATAAGTCGTTGGTGATACAAATAATATTTTTTTTGTCGAAAACGCCTTTTTTTTGCATTTTCCATCGAAATATAATGCATGTTTGTAAGTTAAGAAATTCTGGAGGCAGCAAGTGCGTTGTGGTTGCGAATTTTGATTAAATGCTTCATATTTGAAAAGCTCAATTTGCTATTAACCTATAAGGTTGACCAGGAAACGGATTTTTTCAGTAACACTTTTGGTTTACTTTTGGAAATTTCTGTACGTTTTCAAACAATCAAGTTATTTTGATGAAACATGGCACATTGTTTTTACTATATATGTTATACTGGTAATCAAATTTGATGCCTGCTTTTTCTATATAGGTTATACTGGTAACCAAAATTGATGTCTGCTTTCTTAAAAAGAAAACACACATATTTGCAATAAAAACATTTTTATGAAAATTCACTACCATAACGCACTTGCTGCGTCCCGAGATTTTTTTTATTTAGAAGTGGAATATTATATTTATTACTAGGATCATATTCAGATGTGTCAAAGTGTTCTGCAATGTCATCTGTTATATCAGAATAGAAATTTTTAGTTAAAATATAATAAATAAATGAATCTGTATCCATATAATCAAGCAATAAATTTTTACCATATTTAGGTTTCATATAATCGTAATGGAAATTGTACATTAACCATTTTGATAGTTCCAAAACAGTAAAACCAAGGTATATTGGTTTGTTGTAAACTGTTTTCACTCTAACGCAAGCCTTTTTTTAACAAAATATTTTTCGGTAGTGCTATATAATTTGATCCTCTAATAGGGTTATATTTATTGATATTAATCTCCAAATGAAGTAAGGCAACTAACGCCCAACCACTATTCCTCTCTTGAAATTCATCCATTTTAGTCAAAATTTGATCATTTAGTGTAGAATAAACTTGATAAAGTTGTTCTTTATTTAATGCGATAGACATTTTAGATTGAAACGATTTTATCGAAAACTCTTGGTCGTTTTCAGTGAACTTTACATATTCGGCAAATAGCTCTAAATTAAATTTAATTGCAATATGGTTCTGAATATATTTAACTATTTCTGGTTTAACTAATTCCTCAGCTAATTTTAAGAATTTAAGAGGGTCTAAGCAAGACTGATCTTTATTCTCGAATATAAAAGTTTCGATACGACGCTTGAAGCTACTCTTTACTACCTATAAATAACATATGTTACAAACTGAAATAGATAAAACAAATAATGAAGTATAAATACCTTTAGTGATTCTGTATGCGGAACAGATGCCTTTGCTTTGTGACTATTTGTCCTTATATGATATTGCCATTCATTGAAAGGAATTTCAATCAAACAGTCTTCGCACATTTTTGCACCCTTTGTTCTACTAGTTGACTGAACAATCTTCGTACTTACAGTAGTAGTCTTAGCATTACTTTTAGAAACCTTCTGTGCTTTTTTTGATTCAAGATGAAGTTTCTGATGATTGGAAAGGTTATCCCGACGCATGAACTTATTACATACAGGACATTGTGCTTTGCCTAGATTACTGTGAACCGTACGTTCGTGTCTTCGAAAATCGGTTAACCGTGTGAATAGTTTACTGCAGATATGACAAAGACTCATAATGAAATATTTAATTTTTAAGTTGAAAATACTATAATATTTACGCGCAAAATGTAGAGGCAACCGGTTACTTGCTGCTTCGAAAGAACTGTAATATATGAATAAATATTTGAGAAGTCATCTATATTAACCGCGCTTTGAATTATCTTGAATAACAAGATAAGTAATTAGAAAAATACTCAATAATATTTGTCATGTTGAAACACATGCGTAAATTATATCCACATTTCATAATTAAACACAAAACAGGCGGCTATTAATTAGTTGATATAATTATCTTTGTAAAATAACTGTTAACTCTTTCTTAGGAAACTTTTACAATAATTTATTCTTATCATTTGAGGTCAAGTTGTTGACCTCATACAAGTAAACAATATAATTAATAGCTCTGTTAAGAAATTTATTATGTATTCGAAAACTCGGTTTCATTAAACTTGTTATGACCACATATTTTATTCTATTTCATCAGTTAATTAGTTCAGACCAATAAACTTATATCAAAAATATATTCAATTTCATAATCTTCAAAATTATCGAAAACTAATTATTATGTATACTTAGACGACAAATATATTATAATTTCATCAGACATAATATTTTGTAATAACAGCTTGTAATAATAATTATGTTGTAAGTCACATTTTAAATTCATCAACATAAGACCGCGTGTTATCCAAAGTTCATTATTGTAATGAAATTTAATTACATAACTGCAGAGATACGATGACAAAAACATCTCATGTTGATATTTTACATTATTTTCTATGATACTTTTTGGAATATTTTAAATAATAAATCATGCTGTTAATTATACATTTTGCTGATATTAAACTCACAAATAAGGATCTTGTGTAATTTACAGTTCATTAATCTAACCTAAATTCAAGCTCAAACAAATCGTAACAAAACTATTTTTCCATGTTATCTTTGTTTTCACTATTTATCAGACACGTGCAGGACGTGAGAGGGTATTTAAGATCATATTTCTTGTTAAATATTTACAGTTTAATTCGACAATCAGAAGTGACACATCTTGTTAGTGATACAGTGCTACACCTTGATCCTTATTATGGAGAAAAGATCAGCAGCACCTTCTTCGTATAGCCCATCAAATGCTATCAAGAAGCAAAAAACCAGTCAATCGGTGAAGAAAATTTCTTCAAAAAAAATGAGTACTCTAGAGAAGTTCAATTCTCTAGGAGCGTTCATGTGGTTAAATTTAGAAACGATGGAAAAGAATAAACCGTACCTTCTGACCAATCTTACTAGAGGTACTTCTAAATATGGTGAAAGGATCATCGCTGAAGTCAATGGCGACAGCAAATTATACCTGCCCGAAAGGTATAATGAGTTCAGTGATAAGCAGTTGGCAGAGCTGCGTAATGGTGAATACATGCTGATCAACCATGGACAGGAGCGGAAGGTATACAAACTCGAACTGAAAAAGAAAGAAGACGTGGAGATACCTGTAGAAGCGGCAACGTCTGATGATGACACGGATTTCCCTGTGTACGCTCAAACATTCGAAGATCATGGTTATTATGCTCCTGTCTAAGTGATTTAATTTTATTTTATATACAAATAAAATTTTATTCGCCTATTTTATAATGTATTACACTATTAGTTATTAATATAAATAAAAAAATATTAATTAAAGCTTCATGTTTTATTTAAAATATTTATTCTTAATTTACAAATATACAGATACACTTTTATTTCAGTGATGGTCTAATTCTTAAATATAACTTAATGATTTTCTGTATTTTATGTTTAAGTAATTCCTGATGAACACATACACAGGTGTCTGGACCTTCCTTTGTCTCATCTGATGACCAAATACAGCTAACATAATGAAGACCATGACAAGAAATTTTTGTTTCTTGGTGTTCATATTTTAAAATTTTTTTATGAAGGCTATGTAGCATTTTTCTATGATCATCAAGCAGAATATCGTCATAGTCATTCAAAAATTTTTGAAGTTGCATTTTATAAGGCACTCAAATGAATGTTAGATGTTCAACTTGCAAATATTACGTTAGCTAAAGATATAAACTGTTATATCTATGATTTCTCTATAAACTGTTATATCTATGATTTCTCTATTGTTTAATAAAATTGTTTATTTCGTCGATATATTCGACTACATAACAAATCAAACATAAACTGAGCTCAACACTACGTCGCTGCCGGTCCTGAAGCAGAAGCCCCCACTTCACCCCCGCCTCGAACCACGCCAGACCCAAACCCCCGCCCCCGCCCCCGTCGGGCCCCCGTAAGGTCTATGCGTATGCTAGGAATCATACGGTAGCGACACCTTGCAGAGAATTTACGATAACGGCTTGACGTGATTCTATTTTTTTTTTTTTTTAGTTTGCTTTTTCTATTATTTCTTTCTTTGACAGTGACAGGTTGGTGCCAAGATAGGCGGCTTGAATTGACACATGACAGAGGTGACAGACTCGACAAATGACAGCTGACACTTGACAGATCTGTCATATCTGTCAGAGCCTAAGCCTCAAGTGTTCCAGAACCCGCTTATCCATACTACTGAGGCCTCAATCTGAGTTAGATTTCTAAAAATAAATTAACGAGTTTTAGAGATAACGCGGAAAAACTTGACTCTCAGAACTAACCAACGAACTTAGCCTCCGGATATATATATATATATATATATATATATATATATATATATATATATATATATATATATATATATATATATATATATATATATAATATTTCCAGTGTATTGAAAAACCGGAAGTATTATATATATATATATATATATATATATATATATATATATATATATATATATATATATATATATATATATATATATGTACTTCCGGTTTTTTCAATACACTGGAAATATATATATTTCCGGAGGCTAAGTTCGTTGGTTAGTTCTGAGAGTCAAGTTTTTCCACGTTATCTCTAAAACTAGTTAATTTATTTTTACGAAATCTAACTCATATATTACCACCAAACTACAGAGATTCAATGTCCTAAAATTCGGTTTACATAAATAATTGTAGTCCAACTTTTTCCGGAATTGAATTTTACATAATTTAAAAAAAACGCGTATTATATTTCCTGTTGTTAGAACAGGGGTTATAAAGTTAAATGAAATAAACAAAGATGGATATATTACACTTCATTTAGAGCTCCTAATCAACAGAATGTCCCCATTTGATTGACATATTAAATTGATAGATTGATAGAACAAATTCAGATGCTTTTAAGAAATTGTTCATAAAAATCAGCTACTTAAATTTACCATGTGTTTGCAAAGAGAAAACGATGACATTGAAAGGTTATCCATTATCCACAGATTAAATTTAACATAAATGAATTTAATCGGGTCCAATAATGTGCGTTGCATAAGTTAAGTTAGGTTTGTATTGTTAAAGGTATGAAAATTTGCTACTATGGCGCACCTACTCCGTCTCAATCTTTTTGTATTTTGATTTCAATTCTTGTTGTTTAAAATGCTGCTCTGAGGTTTAGAGAATTTTGTAACGTTTTTGTAAAAAAAAGAGTTTTTTATTTATTTAAATGTATCCCTGTGATAAGTTTTTAGTTCTGCTGAAATTTTACGATAATAGACAAATTTCGTTTTGCAAGTCTGCTTTTTAAATATGCAATTTTTTATTATTGTGGTAAATATAAGGACAATAAACAAACTTAAGCATTTAAGTTAGTAATGCAATTCTGTTAATCAAAGGGACTAAATCAGTTAACAATAATTAACGCATTTTTGTCGCTTGACACATAAATGTTACAAGTAGCAGACTTTGTCTGCCATTTGCACAGAGCAAAAACTCTAATCGTCATACTCTGTCACTGGCAAAATGCTTTACGACTTAAAATTAGTACATTCATTCCTAGGTTGCTGCGATAATTTATATTTCTAATTGCTTTATGTGTCGCAGCGAATAGAGTTTCAAAATAAATAATACGATAATATTTTTTGCTCCAATTTTTATGTATTTAGTGCCTACTAGGCCATTAAAGTAGGTAAATACAATTTGGAGAACCCAATTCGTCACAATACAGTTTCCAGACCTAAGTTTTAAGATTAGCTTTTATAATCTAGCATTTTAAACAACAAGAATTGAAATCAAAATACAAAAAGATTGACGGAGAAGACGGAGTAGGTGCGCCATAGTAGCAAATTTTCATAACTTTTACAATACAAACGTAACTTAACTTATGCAAGGCATATTATTGGACCCGTTTTAATTCATTTATGTTAAATTTAATCTGTGGATAATGGATAACCTTTCAATGTCATCTTTTTCTCTTTGCAAATACATGGTAAATTTAAGTAGCTGATTTTTATGAACAATTTCTTAAAAGCATCTGAATTTTTTCTATCAATCTATCAATTTAAAATCAATCAAATTGGGACATTCTGTTGATTAGGAACTCTGAATGAAGTGTAATATATCCATCTTTGTTTATTTTATTTAACTTTATAACCCCTGTTCTAACAACAGAAAATATAATACGCGGTTTTTTTTCAAATTATGTAAAATTCAATTCCGGAAAAACTTGGACTACAATTATTTATGTAAACCAAATTTGAATCTCTGTAGTTTGGTGGTAATATATGAGTTAGATTTTGTAAAAATAAATTAACTAGTTTTAGAGATAACGTGGAAAAACTTGACTCTCAGAACTAACCAACGAACTTAGCCTCCGGAAATATATATATATATATATATATATATATATATATATATATATATATATATATATATATATATATATATATATATATATATATATATATATATATATATATATATATATATATATATATATATAAAGCCTGAAACTCTAATTTAAGGCTTTACTTCGCACTCATTCAAACAGTCGTTACCTCTGTTAGCAAAATGTTCTTTATGAAACAAAATTTTCCTAATGAAAATTCGCTAAAAGGCCATAAGCCGTGGGACAAAATAGCATTTAAATGCCTTATAATGGGCAAAGGCTAGTTAGGGCGTCCCTGTTGAGTTAATTTAATAAATAATAATTGGTTGATTAAAAATATTTAAAGACCGTGCCTAAACGAACACGTTCAAAGTCAACATATCATCGAAAAAGAAAACAAATTTGAACAACCGGAATGGAGTACATTAATATTAATTTTACAAAACACAGTAATAAAAAAACTATGTAGTCAAAAAAGGCAGTTTGAATGAGTAGTAAGTAATTCTACTTACTACTCATTCAAAGGAGACAACATAACATGACATATGTTGATAACAAATTTTGAATTTTAATTTTATTACATTCACAATATTCTTCATTATCTTCATCTTTTCAAGTTGTTCTGATTGATTCGTTTTCTAGGCTTCAATAGAATCTAGAATTTAATTGAATCGTTATCACTTTGGTAGAGAGGCTCTGCTTTGAGGACCACAGTGTTTAGTGTTTTTTTTTTCTTTTAATCTTCATTCTTTCACAGGAACTTATGCCAGTTGATTTATTTACATAATTCAAAGACTTTTTGGTATTAACCAAAGACCACTCTATACCTAGTTTTCGTACTTCGTCATAGTCGGAGTTCAACTTCCAATATTTCTAAGGAGTTATATTCACACTGTGACGTCTTATTACCATATCTGTTTGACGAAAAATTCTGACTATACCAGAATATTCATTCATATTTATTAGTTTCCTCCGACAGGGGAAATTATTTCAATGGATGTCACTGTATTTGGAGAAAATTGTTTAAGCCTGTACATTAAAAGGGATACAACGAAATAGTTTTTGTTCTGCTTTACGCATTCACCTGCAAAAATAGACTCTGTATCAGAATCGGCTTTTTGTAAAAATAGTGATCGCATTTTAGGTACGTTTCCTTTGGTAACAGTTGCATTCTCACGGTTCAAGTCATGGTTCCAATCCCTTAGATCAGCGATTCTCAAACTGTGGGGCCACTAGGGGGGCGTGACAAAACTATGTGAGGGGCTCCAGTATATTGAGAAAAAATATATTAATAAAAAATGTATTTAATTTACCGAAGGAAAAGCAATAAAATACACTTAAATATAGGATTTTTATTTAATTTATAATAATACACTGATTATAATAGGATTGTATCAATACTGCATAATGTAATTATTAATATTAACTTCAATATTATCAATATTAAATTAAAAACAAGATTAATAACTATCAGTGACTCCCTTGGGCCTGTCTTGCAGAGTAAAGTTTTTCTATAGAAGGTTTAATATTAGAAAGTGACACTAAGGTGTTTTCCTACATTTAGCTGAAATACATTATTTGTTTTCAAAGCAGCCACCACAGAAAATCCGGTTTCGCAAAGGTAATATGTTGGAAATGGTAATAGTATACGAAGTGCTATTGATTTCAGTGCAGAAGAGTCATTATCCAACCCCATCCAAAATTCAAAGAGTTATTTATTACTAAATTGTCTTTTGATTTCTCCTCTTGTCGTGAAGTCTGTAAACATTTTATTTTTAAAAGTTTAGAGATCTTTTTGAGTATTATGAAATGGGTCTCTAACCCACTCGCAACTTGCTATCAAGTTGTAGTCAGCAAGAAAATACTTTTTTAAGTTCTTTGCCAGCATGGCTAAATGATTTTCAATGGTTACAAAAATAATTTCCATATGTTGTTTCAGGCTTGTAAGTTATAACACATTCATTCACATTTGCAAACAATTCTAGGTTTTCTTGCTTTATATTTCTGCTCCATAAATCCAATTTTCTACAAAATGCATTAACTTTATCACTCGTATCGATCATGTGTGTTTGCTCCTTGAAGTTGAAGATTGAAGGTATATACTTTCTTGAATATGTCGAGCAAGTAACTCAATTTCATTGCAAATAAATCATCTCAAAAGTTCTCGGCTTCCGGTCGGTTTTCCTCTTCTACAAAAATGGATATTTCATCCTTTAAATCATAAACACGTTGCAAAAATATCCCACGTGATAACCATCTTGCCCCGCAATAAAATAGTGACGCCAATTGTACTTCACCCATGTATTTACAAAGTGCAGAAAATATGTTTGATTTTAGGGGTCTCATTTTTATATAATTTACTACGGTTACCGCCGCCGTTAGCAGAATATTCAGACCAGGACGCATTTCTTTGGAAGCCAGAGCTTCTCAGTTGATCATGCAATGTGTCCAGATACACTGTGAAGATTTTGGTTCAACCATTGTGTTAAGGAGCGGAGTATATTTCGGGAATAACTTTTCGAACTAGGCGAATTTAGATTAGTAGCGATGTAATAAACTTTAATAAATAACTAAACTTTAACAATGCTTACAACTAATTTAACCAAATGAATTTTAAAGCCGAAATCTTTACATACTGAATCTTAATTCAAAAGTCTCTAATATTAGTCACTACATTTTCAAAGCCAAAGTCTGTACTTCTCTCTACATAATTGAAATCACAAGTCTCGTAATGTTTATCAACAACTACTTATAACCTTGCTTTGGTCTACATAATACATAATTACAGACCTCTGCAGTCATCATTCCTTGTACTGTACGCTGCAATTTCAACTTGTTTATTATTTAGATAAATAGTAATATTATTTCAATTCCAATGTTATTGATACATCTGTGACCTACTACTACATGAAATATTACATTAATTCACTAAGTGAGTGGTGAACGTGTCGCCACCTAGTTCGGAACCAAGTACTATGTTGTCACGCCCGCTCCAAATAACACAGAGTGTTAAAAATAGACAACAGTATACAAACACTCACTTAGTGTTTTAAGACTGGCTATACGATAGCCGTGTTATTTTGGTGCATTTTTGCTACAATTAGTATGCCGTACTGAAGAGCTCTAATGAGAGCGAAACCGGTCTACGGTTCTAATTGTTGCGAGAATGCATCTAGTCTTACATTAATTGTTGTAGCGAATTTTCCTATAACTACATTTTTTATTATAAATTGAATGATATTAACAAATATATTTTTACAATTGGAAATTCCCTTTTATATAGCTTTCTGTTCTATGACCCCAGTGCTTGTATAGTATTTTGGAATCTTCTAGACATTGTTCGAGCACCATCGGTGTACATTACGACGCAATTTTTCCATTCTATGTTTGCCTCATTTAAGATAGCAAATAATGCAAGTGCTGTTACTTTGAGTTCTTGGTTTTCAGAATAGTAGTTCTTCTACCGCTGACATACCATCACAAAATTGAACAACGGCAATTAAATGAGCATATTTATTGCTATCTGTTGCACCAACAAGCTTATTTTTAAAAAAATTGTCACGCAACTCCCCGAAAAGCTATAGTATTCAGCTATCGTATTTCACTCCATTGCAATCTTCACTTAGTCTTCAGCTATATCACGAATTAGACTGGCAACAGTATCATTTTATAGAGGTATGGACTGCAATTGTTTGGCAAAATTTTCTTCAAACATAGTTTCTACGATCTCAGTTGCAGCGGGGAGACTAAACTCTTCACCAATGGTGTGACGCTTTCTACATCCGACTATTTGATACGAAACTTTGCAAGAGGCAAGCAACGCTTTCTCATTCACAGACAAGGCTTTTTGGAAAATGATTTTTGCTTTGCATATGATTTTAATTGTTAGTCGAAGAATTCTCAGGGTTTGCTAACGTACTCACTGTGAAGTGTTTCCAAATTTCGTGTAAGTTTATTAAGTTCCATGCTGTCTGATGTCAAAATTTTTGAGCAAATGACACACAGGAGCCTTTCTTCTCCATTTACTTCAGTGCTGGTAAACCCAAACTTTAAATATTCTTGAGAATATTTTCATGTTTTTTTTTTCTTCAGAACCACTCTCGTCTGTGCACTTGTTGGTGCTCGCTTACGCCCACCAAAAAAATTATCCGAGTTTCTGTATACATTCTATTTATCTACTGCTACTCGAATATCGTGGATTGCAGTTAACACGCAAATTACAACATATACATTCACAGTAAAAGGATCGATTCAACTGAGACTGGTTGGAATTGAGCAAGATGCATTTATACACGCAGCGCAGACGCCCTAGAACGTTCGAAACAATTCGAAATTTTTCGCGAAGCCGCGATAATGTCCGCTATGGTGGACGTAAGGCGTGGGGCGCGATTATAATTGTGAGTGAAATTTAAATTAGGTCGCAAATACTAAAAGATTGAGACGCTGCGTTAGATAAAACGCAAAATACGAAATATTTAAACTGTTTTGTGACTATTTAAAAATTATATTGAAAAAATGGCAGCTAAAAATTATTATACCTTACTTCCTTTTTGCTTTCTCTTAAAATTGTATTTTTTTGCACTGTCACGGCACAGCATGTTCCTCTTCCATGCGTCCATCTGTATTAACAATAACAAGTGTTTTGTTAAATTTTCCTAATTTTATATATATTTTTATATATTTAAAAATCAGCGAACCTACAGTTTATAGATACAAATAGGTATAATACTTGTGCTTCTACTTGCTACAAAATGTAGAATTAACATATAAACCCAGAACATTGCACAAACTCACGAATTAATTTTGACATTTTTAAATCCATAACTTGAAATTGTAATCCTTTTTTTTAAACATAGAGTAAGCCTTGAGTACTGAAAAAGGAGCCTTGGTGGTGTGCCTCTGAATCGAAGGGCACTGGGTTCGATTCCCACGGTTTCTCTGTCACTTTTTCCGTACAAGCTGTAATAAATTAACCATATCCGAGGTTCTGGCATTGTATTTAAGCAAGTTGAATGTCTGCACGTTCCACCCTTCGGAGAGGGCGTAAAGCGGTCGGTCCCGTATCCATGCGATGTTGGGCACGTTAAAAATCGCTACACTCCTTACAGAAAGGCGAGGGTTCGGTAAAATATATTGGCTTACTACAAATCTCCCTTTTTATCATATTATCGTGCCCTTAATGAGATTCTGAATTTTGGTAACTAACAGTACAACCGTTACTCCTTCCAGTATATATATATATATATATATATATATATATATATATATATATATATATATATATATATATATATATATATATATATATATATATATATATATATATATATAGTGTGTGTTTAGCAGTTCTTGGCTTCAGCCTCAATGCCTATTCGCATATTATATATGTATATGTTACTTCATATTGGCTCACTACAAATCTCCGTTATTATCAGAGTCAGATATATTTTGTGGCGAATAGGCATTGAGGCTGAAGCCAAGAACTGCTAAACACACACACACACAGAGTCAGAGAGATGCTCAACTAGCAACAATATGCAGTTTTTACGCTTATTCTAGATTTTGTTTTAGGTCTGTAAAATTCCGATTCGTTCTGAAGTTATCAAAAAAACGCATTTTGCGATTTTTAATTTTTCTGTATAGCCTTTTCATTTTTTATTACAAAAAAACTGTATCATTTTAATACCAGCAACATCTATTTTAATGAAATTTGTACTGAAACATTTCTAAATAAATAGATTGGTGAAAAGTGTGGTTTCTAAAATTAGGGCAAACAAACGGGCAGACAGACCTCACGATTTTTACTGTAGAGTTTTTAAAAAAGTTTGTACTGAAATGTGTATCAATGCTTTTAGAACATGTACTTGGCCTTTCTAAAGGGGTTTAAAACTGCCTGTACAGTGTAACATGCGATGTTGGGCACGTCAAGGACCCTACTATCCTTATCGAAGGGAGGGGAATTGTATTTTAAAAAACAAGAATTTTGACGCAAATTGTGTTTTAGACGTAACGAAAAGATATTTTTTCTCTGTAAAGAAGTCGATATCGCAGGAGAAAATTCATTAATTTGTCTTTTTTTAGTAAGATATTTGTGCAACGATAACATACAATGTTATCACAGTAAATACAAAATCTAAAAGCACAATTACCAAACCATCTTGAATCAATTACTAAACCATCTTGAATCATTTATTTATGTATCTACATAATGTCTTTAAATTTTAAAATTTGTGACACTTCAAGTCTAGTACGTTAGAGCCATAGATATCCAACATATTGCTTTTTTGACATATTGTGATTTTGTGCTGTAAACGATTATTCAATATACAGTGTGATGATAAATTTGCAACAAAATTCATAAACGCCTTATTTCATTTTTTCAAGAAAAACGCTCGGACATGTTAATTTTATCTTTTCAATTGCCAACTTATGACGTAAAAACATTTAGGACGTCACCAATTTCTGAATGATAACTTCAGCGTGAGTTTTTTTAAATGACAACCATCTTTTTTTGCTGTTTTTACATAGACTTGCTTACTGCTTAAATGATGATAAAAAAATTGGTACCTGACAACATTATTTTTGAAAAATTGCATTACTTACTTTAAAAAATTGAATCGTAAATTTAATATTTCTCACCGTTTTTATTTAGGACGAGTTTTCTTTAGAAACGTAGTCTTTATAACTATTTGACAGGTGGAACAAAAAGTAAAGTCAAAATCAATTTTTAACCACACTCGTTGTGAAAATTTATTGATTATTTGCTGTTATCAGTATTTAGTTATCATAATGCAGTATGGATTTGGAATTCAGTGAGTAGAGACAATAGCGTTAAATCGTGAATTAAGTTCAATTATTACCTGCCTTTAAAATTAATTATTAATCTTAGTGGTCAAAGTGTAAAAGTGTTAAAAGTAATCAATACTCATACTGTTGGCGCCTTAATTCAAATTTATGTTCATTGTCAACCCCACCACTAAGGTGGTAAGAGACTTGAGTGTTATGTAGCGCACGAACGTGTGTGGTGGAATAGATGCCGTACAAGTAACATGTGTGTTTCCTTTTTCTTTACAAGTTTCCTCAAATACAAGGTGCAATTAAACTTAACAAGAGAAGTTTAATCAGCAACAATATTCTTAACATAAAAATTGGTCCTTCGAAGCTGGATGCATTAAACAAAAGTGCAAGTAAATCAATGAATTACCGAATTATCTACAAAATTCAACCCTGAAACGCATACCCATCAAACTAGTCGGGTCGAGTCGCGCCACAGTCACAGTAAGTCAGTGCAAGGTATTCCAATCCTACGCGGCGTCATCAGATTAGTAGTACAACTGGGCAACTGCAGCGACTCTCCATGATACAATAGAACAATCGAGTCACCAGAGACAGGCATAGATTCTTCATGCAACCTTCAACTGGAGAACTACGATCTACCGAGAAGCTGTGTAAGGCCGTTTCTTATTCCTTAATTTCATTTTCAATTTAAACTATTGCCTAGTTTCCTTTACCTAAAGCATAATATTGCACAATAATTCTTATACCGTATTCATAATTATTACTTCCTATTTCAATACTTACTTAAGAGATAAACAAACTCTTTCAAATTGCCTTTATTTACTGTCGTAAATCTTGTTAAAATACCTCTTAAAATAAATTCAGTCTATTTTATTTTCCAGGCAGAATTGAACGTATATTTATCCATTTATAAAATTTATAACTGTTTCTTTAAAATTAGAACATGTCTGAATACAATGAATTAAAGACACTTATTAAAAGACGAGGTAGTGTTAAGGCACGCCAGACACTCTTTGAAAAATACTTTAATAATTTAAAAGAGTCAATTTCTACACAGGTTATAAAAGAAATCGATAGGCTTAAAATAGTAGAACTAGAAATGCGTTTAGAAAAACATGCTGCTTTACTTAATGAATTTGAGGTTATACAAGAACAAATTGAAATATTAGAAGAAAACTTTGATATTCAAATTGAAGAACGCGAGTTATTTGAAGTCGTATTTTATAATATTAATGCAGAAGCAAAAAAACTTGTTTCAGATTATTATTCCTTTCATTCTGAGATGCCTAAATCTGAAGTTGCCAGCAACCATAGCGGCTCAAGCAGTTCAGTAGTTAGGGGTTTTGACAATTTAACAGAAATGGCACCTGCCATAAAACTTCCTCAAATTCATTTACCTAAATTCTCCGGATTGTATGAAGACTGGTTGGAATTTAGAGATACTTTCAATTCTCTTATTCACTCAAATCAAGCAATAAGCCAAATTCAAAAGTTTCATTACTTACGAGCATCCCTGGAGTCGGGTGCTGCACAAGTTATTAGGTCTATTGAGTTTTCAGCTGCAAATTACACAGTAGCCTGGGACATTCTTTTACAACGATATAACAATTCAAACATACTTGTTTATAATCATGTTAGGGCTATTTTTGAGTTACCTTCTCTAACTCGAGAATCTGCTTCAGATTTGCGTAAAATGCTTGACAACGTTTGCAAACATTTACGTTCATTACAAACCATGGATCAACCAGTGGAACACTGGGATACCCTTCTTATTTATATTCTTAGTCACAAATTAGATAAGGTTACTTCAAGGGAGTGGGAGCTGTATAAGACTAAACTAGACTCGAGCAGCAGTGGTGTAGACGTTGAAACTCAGTCCTCAACGAGGTCACGTATGGCAACAATGCAAGATATTAAGACCTTCATTAAACAAAGGGCTGACTTTTTGGAAACTGTGTCTTTGTCGAAACATAGTTCTCAAACACTTCATATTGTCTCAAATACTTCTTCCAGTATCTCAACCTCATCTAACAAAATGACATGTACATTCTGCAAGGAGCTTAATCACTTCATTCAAAACTGCCCAGAGTTCAACAAATTGTCTGGTTCAGAAAGAATTCAACAAATTTCAAGCAAAAAACTTTGCATTAACTGCCTTCGTGGGTTTCATCCTTTAAAAAATTGCTTTGCTAGTCATTGCAAAAAATGCAATGAAAGGCATAATACCTTACTTCATAATGACTTCCAAAAAACTACTTCTAGTGCAAGAGAAATCCAAATAAGTGCAACTACAAATAACACTTCTTGTGCAATTGCAACTAAAGCAGATTCCTTTTCAGCTGCAACTTACAATACAAATGTCTTACTTTCAACTGCTTTAGTTCAAATCAAAGATTCAACAGGTACATTTCATACATGCAGAGTGCTTCTAGATTCTGCTTCGCAATCTCATTTTATAACATCTGAGTTATGCAACAAATTACAGTTACCTTTGCTTCCAATGAACTTTTCGGTTCTGGGTATTAATAATACGTTATCAAATATCAATGCAAAATGCAACATTGCCATTGAAAGTTTACAAACTTCCTTTAGCGCCAAAGTTTCTTGCTTGGTTATACCCAGAATAAACGAAAGCTTACCTAGTCATCCTGTTGATGTTTCAAGCCTGCAAATTCCAAGAAATCTTAAGCTTGCAGACCCTACCTTCGACAAAGGCGGTTGCATAGATATCCTCCTAGGTGCTGAGCTTTTTTACAACTTGCTGTGCATTGGTCAAATACGTTTAGGTCCTAACCTACCTACATTGCAAAAATCTGTCTTTGGTTGGTTAATATCAGGCAGAGTTCCTTCTTATCCTACGGATCGTACTTATTGCAATCTGATTACAAATTCAGATTTACATAACCTTATTTCCAAATTCTGGGAAATTGAAGAAACAGTGCAAAATGTTTCACCTCTTTCTGCTGAAGAGCAGTTGTGTGAAGAACTGTTTCATTCAACAACAAAGCGCAATGATGATGGAAGATTTATTGTACAAATTCCTTTAAAGGCTGATATTTGCGCTCTTGGAGATTCAAGGTCCAATGCAATGAGACGTTTCAAGTCTCTTGAGCGCAAGTTTACAAAAAATAAAGATTTTAAAACTGAATATACAAGCTTCATAAACGAGTATATTTCTTTAGGTCACATGCAAAATGTAATATCTTCTGAAATAGATCAAGGTCAATTCTTTCTTCCTCATCATGGTGTGTTCAATGAACAAAGTCAAACAACCAAGTTACGAGTCGTATTTGACGGTTCGGCAAGATCAGAATCTGGTGTTTCCTTGAATGATATCCAACACATTGGTCCGACAATACAAGACGATCTTTTTGCAATTCTGCTTAGATTTCGACAAGGTCAAATAGTAATCTGTGCTGATATTGTTAAAATGTACAGGCAAATCCTAGTTGACGAATCTCAAAGGCCTTTGCAAACTATTCTTTGGAGACCAAGTCCCAATGATGAACTACAAGAATATCAACTTCAAACAGTCACTTACGGCACTGCGTCAGCTCCATGGCTGGCCGTGAGATGTCTAAAACAACTTTCTTTAGAATCTTCAGAACTATTTCCTCTTACTTCTCAAATTATTGCCAAAGACTTCTACATGGACGACCTACTTACTAGTTGCAATTCAGAACCAGAAGCAATTCAAATTTGTGATGAAATTTCACACATCCTTTCCTTAGGCTGTTTTAAACTTCAAAAATGGGCATCTAATAGTGATGCAGTGTTGCAACATGTTCAAACACAAAATCCAAAGGCTATTTTCAAACTTGGCGATAATGAAAAAACCAAAACCCTAGGTCTATATTGGTCTTGCTCCCAAGATTATTTAATGTACAGCATTAGTGATCCCATCAGTTCTAAGCCTGTTACAAAGAGAACGATTTTAGCAGACATAGCTCAGATATTCGATCCCTTGGGGCTTTTAGGACCTTGTATTGTTTTAGGAAAAATATTACTTCAACAATTGTGGCTGAAAAAACTAAATTGGGATGAGTCTCTTCCGGCAGACCTAGATTCCAGGTGGAGAGATTTTAGACAACAACTTACACAATTAAACATTTTGAAAATACCTAGACATTCCCTTTGTAATGCACCTTCTAGGATAGAAATCCATGGCTTTTCAGATGAAAGTTTGCAAGCGTATGGTGCATGTGTGTATCTACGTAGTATTTCAAGTTTTGGCCAGATTAATGTTAGATTGTTATGCGCTAAGTCCAAGGTAGCACCATTAAAATCTCTTACCGTACCTAAACTCGAACTAAATGGGGCATTGCTGTTAGTTCAGTTGGTAAACAGAGTTAAGGCTTCAGTTAAACTTACCTTTGATGCAACGTTTCTTTGGTGCGATTCAACAGTGACCCTTTGTTGGATACGCACTCCACCTAATTGCCTACAAACCTTTGTCCAAAATCGGGTCGCCCAAATTCAAGGGCAGAGCAGCCCTGATGACTGGAACTACATTCCTACTAAGGAAAACCCAGCAGATCTTCTTTCTCGCGGTGTTCTTCCAAAGGACCTTCTTGATGCTACAATTTGGTTTTCCGGTCCAGTGTTTCTCAGCACAGACAAAACCTCTTGGCCAAAATATCCTTTCCAATCTCCCCAGGAGTTTCCTGAATTACGAAAGCAACAAACTTCTTACCATACCGTTAAGGTTTATACTTGGATTGAATTAAATAAGTATTCCAATCTTACTAGACTGCAGCGTGTAACCGCCTTCTGTTTTAGGTTCATTTTAAATTGCAAATCAAACCCTGCTGAGAGAAAAACTGGCCCTTTGAGTTCGGCTGAACTACATAATTCATTACTTTGTCTTGTAAGAATATCGCAGGCAGAGTCGTTTCCAGAAGAGTTGTTAGCCTTAAAGGTCGGCAAACAGATTCCTAAAAAATCAAAGCTTTTGGCTTTGAACCCTTTCCTAGACACAAATGGTGTTATAAGAGTAGGGGGACGTTTACAATTGTCCAGTTTCCCTTATGAAAAAAAACACCCTGCGGTTATTTCGGGTAACCATCATCTAACAAAGTTAATTTTCCTTCATGAACATGTACGTTTACTCCATGCTGGTCCTCAGCAACTTCTGTTCTCAATACGAGAAATGTTTTGGCCTCTATCCGCTAGAAACCTAGCCAGAAAGACCGTTCATTCTTGCATAAGGTGTTTTCGTTGCAAACCCTTACAACAATCCCCTATCATGGGAATTCTTCCCAAAACCCGAGTAACTTCTGCACCAGCGTTTCATACCACGGGAGTGGACTATGCTGGTCCAATTTTATTACTTAATAAAAAGGGTAGAGGGGCCAAGGCAACTAAGGCGTATATCTCACTTTTCATTTGCTTCACAACCAAGGCTGTACATTTGGAACTCGTAAGTGATCTTACCACTTCTGCCTTTATTGCTGCCTTTAGACGCTTTACCTCCCGTCGTGGTAAACCAACGGACGTCTATTCGGATAATGGGACAAACTTTGTGGGAGCCCGCGCCGAACTGCTTGAGCTTGCTAAATTCCTTAGGTCTCACGCACCTAATTTACAAGATAGCTTGACTGCGACAGGAGTCAACTGGCATTTCATTCCGGCGTTCTCCCCCCATTTTGGTGGAATTTGGGAAGCCGGAGTAAAGGCTGCTAAATACCATCTTCAAAGAGTGCTAGGTAATGCAAGATTAACCTTCGAGGAGTTTTATACAGTATTGACCGAAATAGAGGCAATTTTAAACTCTAGACCTATCACCCCAATCTCCTCAGATCCAAGTGATCTATCCGCGCTTACTCCTTCTCATTTCCTTATTGGCCGACCAGCTACAGCCTTGCCAGATCCAACCCTACAAGATATTCCGCTGTCGAGACTCTCTAGATATCAACATTTGCAACAACTGCAACAACACTTTTGGCACCAATGGTCAAAAGAATTTGTATCTGAACTACAAATTCGCAGCAAGTGGAAGACTTCCAGTCTTAACCTTAAAGTTGGATCCTTAGTGGTGATCAAAAATGATAACGCACCTCCTTTAAAGTGGCAGCTGGCCAGAGTAGTGCAACTTCATCCAGGTCCTGACGGAGTATCCCGTGTGGCCACTTTAAGGACCTCCAGTAGCATCGTGAAGCGTAGCTTTGCCAAGATATGTGTGCTTCCTCTAGAAGAAGACAATGTAGAAACTCACTAGGACACTAAAGTTTTTATTTCAGACTTTATAGTCCAGTTATTACCCATTAATTGTTCATTGATAATTTATTAATTTAGTGCATGTAATTTTCAGTTTATTAACATTTTATGCAAGTTTACAATTTTATTGTTATGTTGAAAGCTGACCCTTTCAAGGCCGGGGGTATGTTGGCGCCTTAATTCAAATTTATGTTCATTGTCAACCCCACCACTAAGGTGGTAAGAGACTTGAGTGTTATGTAGCGCACGAACGTGTGTGGTAGAATAGATGCCGTACAAGTAACATGTGTGTTTCCTTTTTCTTTACAAGTTTCATCAAATACAAGGTGCAATTAAAGTTAACAAGAGAAGTTTAATCAGCAACAATATTCTTAACACATACAAATTCAACAAAAATGGCACGTTCAACCGAAAGGGATATTGATATGGCGACAGGCTTAAAAGTAATCGGGAAGTATGCGAGTTATTTTACCAACCGCCAATTGCAATATCTACACTAAGTCAATTAGTTGCCAAAATCACAGAAACGGGATCTGTAAAAGATTTTCTTGACAAGGTCGACCTCGAATAAGTGAAGCAGTCAAATTGGATATTTTGCTTGAGTCTGATTCACAACGCAACTAGCCCTAAATAACAACGTGGACCAATCTTTAGTGGTAAAATTATTCAAAGAAGATAAGTATCATCCTTATAAAGTGCAACTGATACACAAGTTAAACGATGATAATTCAGACCGCCCTTTACAGTTTTGACAACAATTAATGTTACGCTGCCATGAAGATCTCAGTTTTATCAGCCACATTTTCTTGTCTCAAGAAGCGACTTTGTGCCTGAATGGGACAGTAAATCGTCACAACTCAAGATATTTGTCACGGTAAAATCCTCATTGGACTCAAGACTCCCATAGTCAACGTAATGGAAAAGTGAATGTATGGATGGGAATAATCGGACGGCATTTCATAGGGCCTTATTTTTTTCAAGGAAATCTTACAGCAGCATGTTACATATATTTCTTGAGATTGGATTTAGTGTCGGCTCTGGTAGTTATTTTTTCAAATAATCACGAGGCAGATGTGCCCCATCAAGATATTGGTTTTCAACAAGACGAGGCGCCTCCTTACTGTGGTGTAGAGGTCGAGGAGCAATTGAGTGGCCACCGCGTTTCCCAGACTTGACTTCCTTGACTTTTTTTCTGTGTGGTTATTTGGAATCTAAAGTTTATTTTAACAGACCAAATAATTTAGAGGGGCTACAGTAAAAAGATCGCTGAAGTGGAACTAATTAGTCCCGACATTTTGGAGCGCATTGTACAAAGTGTTTACACTCGTATCGGTGAATGCCAAATAGTAGGTGGAAAACAATTTGGACATTTGACAAAATTTTGATTGTTTTCCTTGGTTCAATAATTTTTTCCGTAGAACTTACGTTTCCATTTTTTTAAGTAAATAATGCTATTTTATCAAAAAAATTGTCATGTACCAATTTTTTTTTATCATCATTTAAGTAGTAGCATGTCAATGGAAAAACAGCAAAAAAATATGGTTGTCATTTAAAAAAACTCATGATGGCGTCCTCTTTCAGAAATTGGTAATGTCATAAATGTTTTTACGTCATAAGTTGACAGTTGAAAAGATGAGATTGACATGTCCGAGCGTTTTGCTTAAAAAAATTTAATAAGGCATTTATGAATTATGTTCCAAACTTTATGATCATACTATACATACTGCTAATGTTTTACAATTTTTCTTTATAAGTGTTTATACCGAGTGTCAAAGTTGATTATCATCTATATGTTAAATGCTAAAAAGCCAATGTTTTATAGCTAGTTTCTTTTAAAAATAATTATATAATTGTAAACGGTAAAGATTAAAATACTTTTTAACTAAATATATTAATCTTGGTTAAGATAAACGTAAAATACACATTTTAAATAGTGTTTGTTAAAATAAGCTGGAGGTTGCTATATTTTATAAATGTTTATCGTCATGATCCTTCTTACTGGTAGATCATCTTACTATTTTTCATTTTTAGACTTTACCATCTGCTAGTTTTTTGTTATAAATAGTATGTACTCCTATAACTCAATACTCCGTTCTGATTTGCAATAACTGATAGATTTGTTTTTGTTTTCAACAGGTTCAGAGGAAGGTATGTAATAAATTCAAAAACATTCAATCCTTTCGCCTGACATTGTAAATATTTGAAGCTTTCGTAGACATTGATTCTATTTCTTTCTCTTTCTATCTCCTTGCTCTATTTTTCCTTCAGTATCACTCGCTTTACTACTAAAACTTTTACAACGTATTAAATTTTGTTTTTAACTTTTACGTTATATTATTATATTTTATAAATAATCTGTGTTAAATGTAAGAAAATCAAATAAATATACGCTCTACGAATTATATTTTAAGTAAAACATATTTATAAGTATACAATTGTGAATGGCTGTGGAAACAAAAATTATTTTATCTTTTTAGTGAATTTCTATTTAAAAAAATTCACTAATAGAGAGGTATCGATGGCGAGACTTTGCAAAAATTTTTTCAGATGAGCGCGAACTAGGACCCCTAGAACCCATATCCGGGGTCAGTTTAAATTTATATATATATATATATATATATATATATATATATATATATATATATATATATATATATATATATATATATATATATATATATATATATATATATATATATATCCAACCGATAACTCAAAAATAATTAACCGATTTTGATGAAACTCGGCAAATGACTTTATTTTATTAATGGCTTGGATAAGAGAAGAAAATTTTGAGTTTTCTTTCGAAACAAATTTTTTCTCCAAAAACTACAAACCTATTTTAATAAAATTTGGTGGATATGTTGCCTTGAGAAAGATGTTACTACGTACCAAAATTAAACCTTCTAAGTTTATAGAAATTTGAGTTCTTCAAATTTTGAATTTTCTTTTGAAAAAAAATTTTTTCTCCGAAAATTACAAAGCTATCTTAATGACATTTGGCGGATATGTTGCTTTGGGAAAGGTTTTACTACATACTAAAATTCAACTTTCTAAGTTTATCGAAAATTGAGTTATCCAAGTTTGAAGCATTTAATAAAAATTCACTACCATAACGCACTTGCTGCGTCCCGAACTTTCTCTTTCATTGTAGAATTGCTTGTTTGAGGCAGCTGTGCTGAAGATGTGTAGCCATCGTGGATAGAACAAACTGACTGGTCCTAAAAGGGAGCAAATCAGTCTTTGCATTGTACGTTAAATGTGCGCATTACGTTGATTATGCATATCCGTATCACACAGTAAAACTGTATCAAGTCACAGAAAGCAAATCTTATAGCAGAGCGCGTGAAACCGAATTTTTACAAGTTATTGAAGGGCACATGAATAAAAGTTTTTCCTGGAATCCGCTATTTGAGATATTTCGTTACTGTTACATAAAAAAATTAAAACTTGCATTAAAGTGTGTAACAGGTAACTCTTTTGTATAAAAAAAGGACTTGATAAATTTTAGAAGACATAAAAACTAAGTGTTGTATGGACCTAAAACTGGCACGCTTACAATATCTAACATGAAAATAAAACTACCACTATTTAAAAATGCTGTATTTGACAAAAATTAAAAAAGCATGCATTCCAGTAATACATTTTTATCTGCCGCTCTTTCGTGGAACAACAACTTTTAATAATATTAATGCAACATTATTAGGACCAACTTCAAAAAATCTTGAAAATAATTCTATTTCTCTCAACTAGTCGATTATAAAATATTATTACGAATCGTAACAAATAGTGAAATATCTTTAACGAGACGTAAATGGATGCCTCTCTTAATAACCATCTCTCTATTCTGGAGTGAATACTATCCGCTTTCATGTAGATATAATCCCGTAAAAGGATCTAAAATCTATCACTATGGTGGCAAGGGCCAATATGTTTGCAGGATAAAGACTGCACCATTGAAATAGAGAAGCCACACAAAGTATTAGAAGGAAGAAAAAAACTAAAGTTGATGGTGTGTCTTAGTACACAAAGAAATGCAACGGATCTGAGTCAAAGATGCTCATCATTTACAAGAACAATCCGTGTTATAGCATATTGCAAAAGATTTATCCATAAAACAAGAAGAAATAACAAGATAGACGGATATCTCAATACGAAAGAGATGAGTGAAGCCAAAAACACCATCATAATAATTGACCAAATGACAGTATTTACAGAATTAATCAATGAATTACAAAGAAAGAAACAAGTAAACAAGAAAAACAAAATAGCAAATTTGCATTCATTTATAGACCAGAAGGGAATAATGAGGGTAGGAGGAAGATTGGACAACTCCTTTCTTCCCTATGGAGAATATTACCCCATAATTATAAGCTCAAAGTCGCACATGGCGGAGCTAATTATTAGAAAAGCACATAGCACCACCCTTTACGGTGGCAACCAGGAAACTTTAGCGTAGGTTCGCAGAAAATATTGGATAACGAATGCAAAGAGATGCGTTAAAAAATCAATAAATAAGTGTATAAAATGCATCCGTTACAAATCCAAAACAGCTGAGCAGTTGATGGGTCAATTGCCAGCAGCAAAAGTTACAGCCACCCAGGCATTTACACACACTGGGGTGGATTATGCAGGTCTGATTCAGGTACGAGCTACAAATTGCAGAAGTCACAAATCTTACAAGGGCTGGCTGGCAATATTTGTATGCTTATCTACATATGCTATTCACATACAAGCCGTGAGCGACATGTGCACTGAGTCGTTCATGGCTGCTTTGAAAAGATTCATATCCAGAAGAGGTATGTCTTCCCACATGTATAGCGACAATGGGACAACATTTGTAGGAGCAAACTCAGCACTACAAAGAGAGGCCATAAAAATCAGCAAAGAACCGCAAAGCCAGGATAATACCACCTCATTTTGGAGGGCTCTGGGAAGCAGGGGTAAAATCAGTGAAATATCACCTTACAAGGACATAGATCAATTAGACAAAAATCAACAGGAACTAATTGCAGCATCTCATCATCAAACGAGGCTGATGGTTCAATCGTTATCAAGGTTCAGTGATACAGATAAAATAATATACCACACACTAAAACAGTTCGAGTACAATCTGAACCAAGCCATCAACAACATGAAGGCTTGGTACAAAGCAGTGGACAAGAATTCATTAAATATTCATATACTGAGTGTATATCAGATAGCTGATCGATATTTAGATGAACTCACTCATCATTACAGAAGCTTGCTAAACATACATGTGAGCCAAGCAGGGAATTGGGTAATGATTATAAAGTGTATATATAATTAATACACTATATAATCATTACCCAATTCCCTGCTTTTTATCTCGAAATAATATATATATATATATATATATATATATATATATATATATATATATATATATATATATATATATATATATATATATATATATATATATATATATATATATATATATATATATATTTATATATATATATTTATTTTTTGTTAGTTTTATTAGTTTGTTTTATTAGTTTGTTTAAACAACACATTGTTTCGTTAGAATTGCAAATAACAGAAGTAACCTTAACTAGCATTTACCATGCAGTATAGAAAAATGCTGATTAAGTATGTTTCCTTAGTTTAGAAATCTAGTTCACTTAAGTTTATATAAAGGTGTTTGTAAATATTAAAAAGACTTGTCATATTTTTCATTAAAGTTGTTACATCGTTATTATATCACTTTAGCCCATAATTATTTTAGTGTCCCCGTTATCGCCTCAAATATACTCGCGAGCAAGTTTGTATTTACATCCCTATATCTAAATGTGGCAGTTTTTATATCGACATTTTTTTTTTGGAAAATCGCTGTTTGCTGAGATTTCTGCAATTAATAAGTTGGCCATGAGAACAAATGTCAGAAGAAAAATGTTAAACTAGCTAAGTCGTATAGTTCTGAGAGTTTGCCATGTATATTTGTGTATTTGTGTATTTTGAATTTATTATGGCACGTTTGGGGTATACCAATGAAGACTACTTAAATTTATTTATTATTTATGGAGAATGCAATAAAGTTGCAACGAGAACGTGAGATACTTTTGCGTCAAGATATCCTGATAAATGCAAGCCAACCAGAGATTTTTTGAAAAAGTTAATCGAGAATTGCAAGAGCTTTGGATCTTTTAAGTTGAAGCCAGTAAGAAACAAGCCGTTTACAAACAACGAAAAAAATCGAATAATCATACTGCTTTCTTCAGAGCCAATCCACAAGCATCGTTCAGAGACTCCGAAAGAGAAACTGTTTTTCCTAAATCTTCAATACACAAGCATAATTACAAACCGTATGCCATACATAAAATTCAACATTTAGAACAGACTGGCGCAGAAAACAGACTAAACTACTGTGAGTTTATGTTAATTAAGAACCAAGAGAGCGAAAATTTTCTCGATAATGTAATTTGGACAGACGAATCAGAGTTAACAAGAAATGGATTATTTAGTCGGAATAACCACACTATTGGTCTGATACGAATATCCGTAGTGTCAGAGAGAGATATCTCCAAACCAGATGGCAATTTAATGTTTTTTGTCCAATTCGGAACACTCCGAGAGTGATCTTAAAAAGTTATGATAAAAATTTGACTGGTACATTCGTATATCTTTACTTCACCGACTATTTATAATTACTAATTAAATTGTTACTAGGTGCAACTTATTTGCAAATATTAAATGATTTTAGAAGTATGTATCGTAACACTTTGCCAAATGAAGAAATACGTCAACTTTGCTACAAACATGATGGAGCACCACCCCATGAAAGCGATTCATGGAGAACCAGTGGATCGCCAACAATTTGACATCAGTGGATTTTTACATTGGGGTTACATATATTTCAATTTCAATTTCAAAACGTTTATTCAACATTAGGAATACATAATTTTATAATACACGTTTAATATCAGTCTTAGTTTAGGTAAAATTAGAGTAATCTGAATATTCAACTATATTCTTTTTACATAATGTGGTTTACAATGTATGGCTCCTATACTTGTATTTATTCATAATTATAGTTACACATAGATACACCCTAAGTTTTACAGTGGCGTGCATCCTTGAGTTAAATTGGTAATAGAAGAGAGGTTGTTCCTAGATTAACTATAATTCTATATTGCACTTAACAGGAAAACTTATTAAAAACCTGCTTTGAAGTAATTCGATAAGTTATATATCTAAAACTAATTACTTAGCTCATGTACAATTTGTAGCTTAACTCTAATATTTACAAGTATATACATTTATATATATATATATATATATATATATATATATATATATATATATATATATATATATATATATATATATATATATATATATATATACATGGCAAGTGTGTTTTCATAATTATTGTTGGGTGGAGTGTCATGAGATGTTCCAAAATTTTGTTCTGTAAAATGACAGTTTATGTTTAAATTTTATCTGTGGGTTATTCAGCCTGGTGTTTACTATATTGTTAGTTAGTTTGCTGTAATTAATTTGCTTATCATAAAAGTTTTCTGATAGAGCTAGTACATGGTCCTTTATCGGTAAAATACCTGTCTGCATCAGCATGTCTGACACTCTAGTATATCTGTTGCCACCTGTTACTAGTCTTAGGCATTTATTCTCAAAAACGCTGAGTTTTTTGTACTTGGTGTCAGAAATGCTACTCCAAACAGGAGCAGCATATGTTATTATAGGCCGGATAATGACTTTATAAGTTAACAGTTTATTTTTCAAGCTGATGTTTACGTTAGTAAGTAATGGGTATAATGTGTTGAGTGCAGCGTGTCCGTTTTTAATAAGTTGATTGATGTGTTGGTGAAAGTTAAGGCGTTTGTCTAGTATTACTCCGAGGTAATTTACTGTTTCATTTGCAGGTATAACTACACTGTTTGACACTTTTAGGTTTGAGAAAATGTTTGTATTTGTATACTTTCTTGTAAATATCATATTTTCAGTCTTGCTAGCATTTATTGTGATTTTCCAATTGTCATAGTATTTTTCCAACAAGTTCATATGCAACTGATTTTGTACGTTAGCTACATTTGCCCAGAATGACTATATATCGCTGTGTCGTATGCGTATAAAGCTAAGTTAGTTTTAGGAAATTGGGGGATGTCGTTGATAAAAAAGTTGAAGAGTTTTGCTCCCAATACGAAGCCCTGAGGAACACCGGCGTTAATATCTTTAGTTTGAGAAACAGTATTGTTAATAAGGGGTTACATAAAAAGTAAATTATGTTCCACACCTCCGACTACAAAAGAGGATTGCCAAGAAAGAGTTCGTGTTGCTTTTCAGTCCTTACCACCAGGTAGTATCCGAAGAGCACTAAGAGAGACAGTGTTCCACAGTTGTGTAAAGTGTTTGGATCTAATGGTACTACAGTGAAACACTCACTTTCTTTTTTTTTAATTCAACAGCACACCACGAGGGCTTACAGATTAAATACTATCGTACCGTTGGTGTCGACAAGGAGGAAAGAGGCAACTTGTTAATTATGGACTTGTAGGTTTGGAGGTTCGGGGGAGAAAGAAAAACATGTGCCGGCAAGGAATTCCACAACTTGAAAGTCCTCGGGACAAAAGAGCAGGCATAACAAGATGTTCTATGTCTGGTGACCTGGATAGTAAAAGGGTCCATTGCTCTATTCCCCTGGTAGATCTGTTGGGGGCAGCAGGTGGAGGAACCATGGAAGAAAGGTCATCTGAGCAGTGCCCGTACAGATATCTATAAAAGAGAGAGAGAGAGAGAGAGAGAGAGAGAGAGAGAGGTCACCAACGGCACGTCGGTGGGCAAGGGATGGCAGCCTTTGGGTTAGGGTAGGATCACCGATGAGACGCATATCTCTCTTTTGAATGGAGTCGAGGATAGCGAGTGTAGAAGCGGCAGCAGCACCCCAGATGTGGGAGCAGTATTTGAGGTTTGGTCTTATTTGTGAAGTATGTAATGTATAGAGATTAGCTGGTGAAAAGTATTTGCGAGCCCGGAAGAGGAAACCTAATTTCTTAGCAGCCGCTTCTGCAATTGATGTGGCATGTTGGTGCCAATTCAGATTTCGATCCACAGAAATGCCAACAAGTGAAAAGGACTCATTACTTTGAATAACTTGGTTGTTCATTGTGATGGGTCTAGGGCTGGTGTATCTCTTATGAGAAAGAAAGCAAGACTGTGATTTGGTGAGGTTGAATTGTACAAGATTTTTACTTCCCCAGTCTAATATTTTTGGAGATCAACGGAGACAGAACCCTCTATGAGTCTGCGATCCTCATCTAATTGGGCTAAAGAGACAGGCTAAAAATATTGTATATTTGAGTGCTGTCGTCCGCGTAACTGTGAACTGGGTTGGATGTGCTAGGGACGAAGTCATTGATGTGGAGAAGAAACAAGGTAGGGGCTAAAGCTGAACTTTGAGCAACTCCTGGATATAGTTTAGAGGAATGGTCATCTACGACAAGGGTAATGCTCCGGTTGGAGAGGAAATTTGCTGTCGAAGTACACAGTTTTGGTGGTAGGCCATAGGCCGGCAGTTTATTAAGCAGCGCTGCGTGCCAGACCTGGTCGAATGCTTTATATATGTCTAGAGCGACAATCTGGGATTCACCGTGTAGTTCCAACTTGTTCCAAGAATGGGTAACAAAGGAAAGGAGGTCGGCAGTGGATCTGCGCTGACGGAATCCATACTGCCTGTCGTGGATTAGACTGTGTTTTTCAAGAAATTTTAGAAATTCGGTCTTTATATACTTTTCCATCACTTTAGAGACGACTAAAAGGAGAGAAATAGGCCTGTAGTTGCTAGGAAGCGCTTTCGATCCTTTCTTGGGGACGGGTTGTACTCGAGCAGCTTTCCAGTTACTAGGGAATATGCCTCTATTGTAAGATGTCTGAAACAGACGAGTCAGGACAGGAGCAAGTTCTGGTGCGCATTTTTTGAGAACAATTGTTGGGATCTCGTCAAGGCCAGAGGCTTTCCTGGTATTAAGAGAAGAGAGCATCTTTCGTACCTTTCTAGTTTTGAAAATGATATCCGTCATTTTATGCGCGACATTGGGGACTGTTGGTGGTTGAACATTTGGAGGTGGATTGAGAGTAGAATTGCCGGCGAACAACGAGCAAAAAGTTCAGCCTTGCCCAGGGTGGTAGAAACAATTCCATCTCCTGAGACAAGAGGTGGGAACGTGCTCGAGCAGAAATTATTCCCAATGGATTTAGCAAGAGTCCAGAAGGGTTTTCTGCCGCTGGAGCTTAAGAGGACTTTGTTTTTGATGTGGTTATTAAACGAGTTTTTTGCCTCAGAAAGAATGCGTACATAGCGGTTTCTTGCGTCCTTAAATGCTTGACGGTTTTCTTGACTAGGATTGTGTAGAAGCGTTTTGTAAGCTTTGACCTTTTCAAGTCTGGCCTTGTCGCAGGATTTAGAGAAGCAGGGCTTTCGAGTGGGTGCGGAGGTTTTCTGTGTACGTGGAATAAATAGTTCCATGCCAGCTGGGATAATTTCGGTGACGTTTTGTGAGATATCAGAGGGGTCAGGATGAGAGAAGCAGACAGACACCCATGGAAATGAGGAAAAGTAATCTCGCATTTCGTCCCAGTTCGCGGGGTTGTAGTGCCAAACGATACGTGGGTGTGATGACTGTGTGACCTCGGGTTGCGTTGCGCAGGAAGCAGTGACCATGCCGTGGTCTGAGCGGTGACTGATATCTTATAGCAATCATGTTTTGTAGTAAGAGGGAGATCCAAGAGATTTGAGCTATGTGTTGGGATGCGAGGAAAGTAAGTAGGTTGCTGAACCATATTGGCTAAAGAATTGCCGACTGCAAAGGCCTCCGCTGCTTTTCCCTGTGGGTCGGTTTTTGAAAATACTAGCCATTCCTTATTATGGACATTGAAGTCGCCAAGAATAGTGATCTCGGGGGAAGGATATTCAGAAATCAGATGGTCGGTTTTTTCAGAAAGGTAGTCAAAAAGCTGCACAAAGTTGTTGACAGAAGGTGACCAGTAAATGCAACAGGTGCATTTAGTTGCAGCCCTGGGAGAGAGTTTTATCCATAATATGCCTTTTCTTCCAGCTTCTAAATTGGGGAGTCTGGTGCAGGGTAGATTGCTACGGACGTACGCGCACACGCTTCCATGCAATCTAAAGGAAGCAAGGAGCTCATACCCCGGGAAATTAAGGTGATTAGTGGCTGTTTTGGCACTGATTTGTGTTTCGGTGAGGAAGAGGAGTTGGGGCCCATTAGCCTGGAGGAAATGGTGGACGGAGTTCAAGTTAGAATTTAGGCCACATGTATTCGAGAAGGATATGTTAAATCTTGGTGCTGGCGCCCCCTGTACACCCCTCTCCCGAAGATCCGAATGGAGGGGTATTTTACCTCCGGAATCTTTTGTACAAGGAGAGCCATCATCATTTTTGCTTATAAGGGAAACCGACTCATACACCAGAACCAGAAACGTCCGTTGGGACTTCACCGGCCCCTTGATGTAAGGGGTGGTACCTCCTCGAGCGTGAAAAAAATCCTTTACTATCACGTAAAGGAAAAGTCCACTATCACCTACCATATTGCAAGTATACCACACCAGCCAACTATTAAAGAGCTGACCAGCTCTAGGACACTCACTATAGTTTTGTTTCCCATTGTTTTATCGTTCATAGGCATGTCAGGTCAGGCATTAATTTCAATTAATTTAATTTAACAATTGCAGTTTGTGTTTTAAGCTAAAGTACTTAATTATTTTGACAACTCTGTGATATTTTTTTACAATTTCTTGTCAAGCCCAACTAATTAATTGCAGAAATTTCTGAAAAGAGCTATTTAAAAAAAATGTGAATAACATGCAAACTTGCCCTCTTTTTAGTCGGGCAGTCCAACCAAATTTTAAAAAATGGCTGGTTCTATTTAAAAAACGAAGATATTATATATTTTTGGTGTCAATTTTGACGATTTTGGTAGTCACTTTGTATAATTTAGAATTACTTATGAACGCCAGAACATAAGATAATACATT
Organism: Tillus elongatus; assembly: GCA_964006375.1. NCBI lineage: Eukaryota > Metazoa > Arthropoda > Insecta > Coleoptera > Cleridae > Tillus > Tillus elongatus. The sequence continues at coordinate 81,059,936 of OZ023267.1, forward strand.
TTCCTTATAGTTTATTGGGGGGTGGTGGTAGGGCTAATCGTTCTAGGGGTTTGAAACTGTCATTTTCCATAAAAATAATGAATAACCAGAAAACCGAAATTTTTCATAAAATCACATTCAAATTTCATAAGCTATCGATTACAATGATAAAAAAAGTGGGAATTTCATTTAAAATAACGAAGGTTGTGTTACCTTCCGATTTAACCGGAAGTGGCAGAATTGCCAAACTATTTTGCTTGAATGGACCACATTCTGTTTGTTACATGTGCAAAGTTTCAGAAAAGAGCGTTGCGTATTTCCTGAAATATGGATCGTGTAAGTTCCCGGCTGGACACCCTGCTGATAGTAGCTTCGTAATAATAATGGTATGATAAAGCAAGACCTTTGAAAATGATTGAAGAACAACGAAATAATTGAATTTACACATAACTTAATACACTTCTACACTGATGCACGGATATGTTGCTCTCTTTTGGCGATATGCAATAGTACACTATGTTTGCTTTAATTAAAAGTTTATAAGCATACAAATATGAATACTTTATTTTCTTACTCTACTTGGTATGGTACCTTTTTTATTTGCTAATAGAAGAAATTAAATCAATACCACAGGCCAGATTTGCGACATTTAGTAAATCCTAAATCTTTAAGGATCTTTTGAAAGGTACTCAGCCTATAAAAGAAACGCAATAAGTTTTTAAAACTATATAATCTCCTCGCTAAGACTACCCAACGGCGCACATACGCCTGCGTTTTTTATCGAAAATCTTTTACTTTTCAAATGTTTTGGGTGTTTGACAATAAATAGTTCCATCGTACTTAATTTAAAAAATATCTCAGGTGGCCAACCAACTAAAGAACTATCTTATTGTTTACAACACTATGTGAGTGGTGAGCGTGTCGCCACCTAGTTGCGAAACCAAGTAGTGTGTTGTCACGTCAGCTCCAACTAACACAGTGTTAAAAAATAGAGACTGTATAGAACCAACTAACAATCTAATAAATTGTCAGCCTTGGCCCAATTCTACGTTAATATAGGAACAAAGTGTGTAAGGCTAAATGCATTCTCACAGCAATTAGTCTACGGTCTACGGTTCTAATTGTTGTGAGAATACATCTAGCCTTACTAATTAATTACAGTAGTACTAATTAATGGCGACCAGGGACGTCTTCTTGGTGAAAAAATTTGCCAGGTTTTCGCATCGTTTCTTTTGCACAACTTTCTCGCCTAATTTGGTTAGTAACTCACTTAAGTATACTCTCGTGGTAGTTCTTCTTTATTTTAAAAAAATATAGCAAAAATATTTCATCTTTGTGCCAGAAAACTGAAGCAAGAACCTTGACAGCCGACTTTTGAACTCGGAATTTTTTGGATTCTGGAGAACTGGAATGCTTACACTCTTACAACTGCTGTTTAGTCTCGTAGTGATGGACTGATGTTACGTGGTTAACGACAAGACGACCAAAATTTTGAAGAATCTTCTTTTGATCAGCGTTCGAGCATCTCGGAATCCGTTCTGCTAAAAGCTTTCTCATTGGCAAATCGTGACGAACAATGTGACATGCATGTTAATAGAAAAAATGCAATGTAAATGCTTCTTTGTCATGCTTTAGCTCAATTCATTGACCTTAGAAGATCATTTTATGGACAGTGTCAAAAAAATCTTCCAGAGCCATGGACATCTTTTGATAGTCTCTTTCAAACTCCGCCACCCAGTTTATAATGGTAGCGTAAAAAGGACATTGATTATTCAAAATTTCTACAGTATTAACAAAAAAATTATTTGCCCGACAACCCTTTAAAATAGTGCTGCAAATTGAATCATAACTTCGACATACCTGTGATAGTCTACTCTCATCAGAAAGACGTTCTCATGAAATAAATTGTAGGTCCTAAACCACAAAGAAAATATGCGTATTCCTGTACTCATGAGCTCCTAAAACGTTATATTACTCGAGCTAAAATGTAAATTTTCACCAAATCACCCCTCATTTATTCCTTACTCCCTGAGGCGATCTTTCCCAAAAACAATTCGAAGCGTTTCTTCGTCGGGTGCTAACTGGATACCAAATTTAAAGATGATATCTCAGTTTGTTTGAAAGTTATTGCGCCTACTGACAGACAGATGTACAGGCCGACAGACCGACCGACAAAAAAATTTCTTTCTGGAATCAAGTTTCCTATATGTTCTGACACTTTTTACGCCGTTTTAGCAAAAAAATTTAAAATTTTTGTGACCGATATTCCACCTCGCCACATTCCACCCCTAATTTAATTTCAGCACAGAATACCAAATCGTCCAATTATTAGATACTTATTTTACTTCCACATCGGTAATCCGTGTATAAGTATGCCATCGGCGACAAAAAATTCAATTTTTTTCCCTTTAAACGCCGTAAAAAGTGTCAAAACATATAGAAAACATGATTTGGGAAATAAAATTTGGTGTGTCTGTCGGTCTGTATGTCTGTCTGTTTGTAGCCACGATTAGTTTAGAACGAATCGACATATCGTCTTCAAATTTGGTATACATTTAGCACCCGAAAAATGAACGGTATGGATTGTTTTTGCGTAAAATCGCTCCGGAGGGTAGGGGGTGAATGGGGGGTGATTTTGTGAAAATTGACATCTTTTCGTTAAAACTTGAGTAATATGTTTTAGGGTATTTAATTAGAAAACATTCAATTTCATTAAACAACTGGTATTCTGTGCTGAAATTAAATTACGGGTTGAATGTGTGGAGGTGGAATATCGGTGACAGAAAGTTCGAAATTTGTTTTTGCTAAAACGGCGTAAAAAGTCTCAAAACATAAAAATTTGATTATGGGATTAATTTCTTTTTATTGTTTTGGATTTGGATTTGACATAATTAAAGGGATGATTAAAAGGCTTTTACTGCCAGACAATCTTTTATTTTCTAACCCTACGCGTTTCGTCCCTTATCGGGCCATCTTCAGGGGTTTAAACCTAAAATGTAAAAAGTTGGTTGTCAGAAACAACGTTTCTGGGAGGTCTAGCATGCGAGTAATTACACTGCAACTACAGAAAAGTAGAAGGTCCAGTAAACTAATGTCAAACATCAAAAATGAGCCCCAACGGCCAAGCAAAATTAAACTGACAAAATTGCAATAAAAATATATAAAATCTTCCATAAATATACACTTAAAAAGCAAGTAAAAGTCTTGCAAAAGGACAGCACTTTGATAGAGTCAAGAGAACATGTTAAAAAGTTAAATTAGTCAACTAATTAAAAGCAAGGCAAGCACAACATAAAATGCAAGGCAGGCTGCACAGCCGAGCAGAACCCCCTGAGAACATCCGAACATGTGAAATTCAGCAAGAAAACTAAAAGAAAATTGAGCATTGATATTTACTTAATATCTGTCTCAATTACAGAAAAGGTGCTGTATGGAATGTTTGCAAAAGGTTTGGTTTTTCATCCATTGTACTCAGATTCTCAGACGAAAATAACATTAAACAAGAAAACAATAAGATCACCACACCCGAAGCAGCCAGAAGATGAATGTAGAGGACGCCTAGTTTTTGATTTTATCAAATAACAACATGGAGTTTTGTGCAACTTTTCAAGTAAAAATCTAAATGGAGACCGAAAATGAGCAATTTGTGCATTTGTGCACTTCTTCCAGGACAAATTGTTCGGTGCCAAAATGTAAAGGATGAAGGATTCTAGCGTCGTTCTCCTTGTCAAAGGTATGCCAGCTCTCTCTCAGGTGACAGCCGAAGACTGAGGTGGTGTTGTCAGCGTTATTTCTGCTTCTTAGATGTTCGGAGACCTGGTGCCCAACGCTCTGCCCGTTATTCCTATATAAACGGTGTTACAATGGGGGTCACCGCTGGTGAGACAATACACCACTGACTTCTTAAGGTGAGGAATATAATCTTTGTTATGAACCAAAGATTTCATGATGGTGTCTTTTGACTTGTGTGCAAATTTGATGTTATCTCTCTTCAAGATACCAGAGACTGCAGCAATGATGAGGCCACAGTAAGTGAGTGGAAAGTATGAAGGGTTCTCAGACTGAATCGGCAAGAGGTTGGAGCTTCTTTTCCTTAAGAACTGACGGCCTTCTTTTCTTATAAGTTTGTCTACTGACAGAGTAATCATTATTTACGGCTAGTTGTTTAATAACAGTAAGCTCGTTATTAAGGCTCGTCCCCGACAGTGGGACTCTAAACAGCATATCTATCAAGTAGCTGATTGACGCTAACTTGTGGGACATGTGGTTACAAGATCTATATGGGATTAGGTGGTCAGTTTGTGTTGGCTTTTAATAGATGTCGAATTCAATCAAATTTTCCTTCCTTGTTAGCTTCAGATGCAGAAAACTGATGGACCTGTTCTCTTCGAGCTCCATGGTGAAGTTGATATTAGAGTGCAGATCGTTCAACCAACCCTGGAACAGGTAAAGCTGCTCTAAGTTACATGACCGTACCACCAACACATCGTCCACATACCATGTCCAGGACGAAATGTAGTCCCCGAACGGATTAAAGTCCCTAAAAACCAATTCCTTTTCGAAGAAGGCCATGAAAACTTCAGCACACAGGGGAGACAGTGGATTGCCCATTGGGAGTCCATATTTTGGGGCATAAATCCTATATTTGGAAGGAAAGAAATTCTGCGCCAGCCAAGCTTTGACCAAGGCATTGAGGGGTCCCTGAACATCAAGACTAAGTGAAGACGAAGCAAGGAGATTTCTTAAAAGTAGAAGTGTCTGATTGACCGGGACACTAATAAACAATTTGGAAACATCAAAGGAGACCAAAATAGCACCACCATCTACCGGGACTTCCCGAAGCCCCTCGATGCATGCAACCGAATTCCTTATCGAGTACGGGGAGACTAAATCGACATTAGACATTAGTAAATACGAAAAGAAACCAGACAACTTGTACGTGAGGCAACCCACGAACCAGACGACTGGGCGTATGGGACAACCTTCCTTGTGTATCTTTGGCAGATCATAAAGATGAGGAACAATGTGGTTCATTGGATATAAATATTTATAATTGCCTGACAGGACAGGTGCAAAAGGATCGAAAACTCTTTTAAACTTTAAAAAGAAAGATGACAAAGGATTATAGTCAACCGTCAAGATTCGATTGTCATTCAGGAAAGTAAGGACCTTAGAAATACAATCATTCTTATTGAGAATAACGACACAATGTCCCTTGTCTGCCTTAGAGAGAAACAAGTCGTAGTCTCTGATAATTCTCTTCAAGGAAGAAATCACTATGGATGAATAGAAATTGGCCCTGAACTTATACTGTGAAAGTGTCCACAGTATACTGAAAGTATACTGTGGATCAAACCACGTAACGAGCCTGCGTTGTCAACCCTAAACCTCCTCAAGAAGATCCCAGTATCTCTAATAGTATCGAATATGAAAGATTTTATGTCCGGTGGGAATGCAAACTTTAAGCCTTGTCTAACAGGCTGATATGACTGGCGTCAAACTGATCAAAAGAGGAGAGGTTTTTTAATCTTTCATGAAAGACATGATCACTAAACTTTGGGGTTCTAGGATGTGGGGAATTATCCTTTTTCCGTTGTATGGGCTATTTTTCGATTGAGTGAAATTATTTTGTGAAATTGGAAAGTTGCAAATGTTCATGATTTATTCTCATAAAAGCGTCATACTCGAGCATGCTCAACCTACCTGCTAGCACTTCGTGCACAATTTTCAGCCTCAGGTCGACTTCCTTGAGTAGGCCATTCGTAAATCCCTCCTCAGTACTGACTTCTTAAACCTCTGGGAATGTGTCTCGGAGCAACTAGGAACTGTTTTGCCAATCATGTTGCAGATGAATTTCGGACACAGATCTTTTCTAATGCAAGTCGTCGGTAACCAAATGAAGACCTCGACAACTTCCCATAATCCCATTGGCATAAATCATATCATTGAATGAAAAAAAAATTCTTTTTCTTTTTCAATGATAGGATTTATGTCCAAAAAGACGGACTCCCAATCGGCAATTCACTGTCTCCCATGTGTACTGAAGTTTTCATGGCCTTCTTAGAGAAGGAATTGGATTTTAGGGACTTTAATCCGTTCAGGGACTACATCTCGCCCTTGACACGGTATGTGGACGATGTGCTGGTGGTATGGTCAGGTAACTTATAGCAGCTTTACATGTTCCTGGGTTGGTTGAACGACCTGAATGCCAATATCAACTTTACCATGGAACTCGAAGAGAACAGGTCCATTAGTTTTCTGGATCTGAAGCTAACAAGAAAAAAAAGAATTGAATTCGACATCTATAGAAAACCAACACAAACTGACCGCCTAATCCCGTATAGATCTTGTCACCACATGTCCCACAAAAGCTGGCGTCGATCAGATATTTGATAGATAGGCTGTTTAGAATCCAACTTTCCGGGACGAGTTTTAATAACAAGCTCAATGTTATTAAACAACTAGCCGTAAGCAATGATTACCCTGTCAGCTTAGTAGACAGACTATTAAGAAAAAAGAACAAACCTTTCGCAAACATTTAATACAGCATTTTTTCTGTAATTGAGACAGAAATTAAGTAAGCATCAATGCTCAATTCTGCTTAGCTGTGCGGCCTGCCTTGAATTTTATGTTGTGCTTGTCTTGCTTTTAATTAGTTGACTAATTTAACTTTTTAACATGTTATCTTGACTCCATCAGAGTACTGTCCTTTTGTGGGAGTTTTTCTTGCTTTTTAAGTGTATATTTATAGAATATTTTATAACCCCTGGCAATCTTGTCAGTTTAATGTTGCATGGCCGTTGGGGCTCATTTTTAATGTTTTACATTAGCTTACTGGACCTTCTACTTTTCTGTAGTTGCAGTGTAATTACTCGCATGTTAGACCTACCAGAAACGTTGTTTCTGACAACCAACTTTTTACATTTTAGATCTAAACCACTGAAGATGGCCCAATAAGTGACCGAAACGCGTAGGTTTAGAAAATAAAAGATCGTCTTGTAGTAAAGGCCGTTTAATCATCCTTTAATTATGAATTTTTTTTGTCTGTCAGTATGTCGGTCGGTCGGTCTGTCTTCCTGTACGCCTGTCTGTTAGTAGACGCATTAACTTTCGAACGAATTGAGATACAATCTTCAAATTTAGCACCCGACAAAGGAAAACTTCAAATTGTTTTTGGGTACGATCGTTATGGGATATGTGGGGGCGTGATTTGGTGAAAACTGACATTTTTTCGTTAAAACTCGAGTAATATAACGTTTCAGAAGTCTATGGGTACAGGAATACGAATACTTTCTTTGTTATCAAGTCATGGACCCAGAGTTCATTTTATGAGAATGCCTTTCTGAGGAGAATAGATTATCACAGCTAGTGGAAGTTATGATTCAATTCTTAGCATTATTTACAGTTGTCATAAATACGTATCAACAAATTAAATTTTCTCCTATCTGATGATGCCGTCATGCGGGAAAATGGGTTACAGAAAAAAACAAGCCCCTGTAAACCCAGAGAAGTAATTTCTACGTCTGTATTTAGTATGAAACTTCCCCTGTGCATCCGTGGGCGAACTAAAAAAAGTAGGCCCAAGATAAACCCACCTGTCATAGAGTCAAACACTGGCGAGTGTCTGGTCCAGACTAACCTGGGGGAAGGCGGATATCTATGGGAAGTGAAATACACCTGTATTTTGAGGCCTCCACTGTGGGCTTCGAAATGGACAATTGACCTCGTTTGTTTGTTACTCAGGAGCGTAATTCCAGATGATACCGCCTTGTGCTAAGCGCTGGCGGGTGTCAGGTATCCAAACGACCCGAAGGGATTTTGAAGCCCCTACTGTGAGCTTCGAAACGGACAAACGACCTCGCTTGGGTGGTACTCAGCAGCGGAACTCGGTGGGATGTCCTCTTGATTCTAGCACTGGTGGGCGTCGGATCTAGATGAACCTGGAGGAGAGCTGAGATCTCTAGGGGTGGGTTACGAGAGATTGACGCCTAATTTGTGAGCTTCGAAACGGACAAACGTGCTCGCTTGGGTGGTACTCAGGAGCGGGACTCGGTGGATGTCCCCTTGATTCTAGCGCTGATAGGTGTCGGGTCTAGACGAACCTGGAGGAGAGCTGATATCTCTAGGGGTGGGTTACAACGGGAGATTGACGCCTCATTTGTTAGCTTCGAAACGAGCAAACGACCTCGCTTGGGGGCTGCTCTGGTGGGCTGCATATGATACCGCCTTGAGTTCAACACTGACTCATGCCAGATCTGGACGAACTCCGAGAGAGGCTATCTTTCTGTGAAATTTGAAATGGGAAAGCGACTCCAGTCAAATGACAAATATTGTCTCCTGCGGGAAGCTTGATTTGTTAGGTAGAATTTAAGCAAACACTGGGGGGTATCGGGTCTGGACGAACCCGGAGGAGAGCTGAGATCTCTAGGGGTGGATTACACCTGGAGCTTGAGACCACTCCTGTGCGCTTTGAAACGGGCTAAAGAGCATCGCTTGGATGCTGCTCGGGTTCGGGGATGCATATGATGCCTTGAGTTAAACACTGACGGATGTCAGGTCCAGACGAACTCAGAGAAAGTTATATCTCTTTGAATTTCAAAACGAGGAAGCGGCTTCACTCAGATGACAGAATACTTGTGAAACCAATTTTCACTGTCAAAAAAGGATCGACTGCCACAGGGAGCTGGATTTGATGGGTAAAATTGAATCGATTAGACGTGAGCCACGATAGACCTAAGGTCACGGTGGAGGGAAAGGGTAGTCTACTCGCATTGAATCTAATCTAATTTAATATGGAACGGTTTCACCAAGTAAGGGCAATAACTATAAATGAAAATCAATACTTTGATTATTGTTGCCATTACTTGGTGAAACTGGTCCATACTACATACAGACTTGGAGACTACAAAAACGAAACCCAACAATGAAGCCCGAGAAGTAGTCTGCAAGTCTGTATGTAGAAAATCAATACTGACCAAAATTTCTAATACTATAGCAAGAACATAAATATGTTCAAGTCTAGCGCCTCCTGACTGCGTAGGGGTAGTAGTAGTCGCTACAACAGTCGTTAGTGAAGAAGAGTGAGATGATGACTTTACCTGTTGATTGTAAAACTAATATTGTGATTATTGTTGTTAGAGTAGTGAATGTAATCAAAACAAACACTAAGTTGTCAAACCTCGGGCCTTATTTAAACAACCCCCTCTACACTGGCGTCCCAACGTTTGGCCTTAGTAACTTAATAATTAAGTGTTTGTTTATTGTTTGAAAGTGATGTTAAAAAGACGGTTGGCGTAGACCAGAAACAGGCAAGGAACCGTGTGTTTTATTTCTGTCTCGTTCTGTGCAACCACACCGACATCAACCCATCTCGATCTCACCTGTTCACAGTTGCCGCTAAAAAGGCCCGTTACTTTTATACTGTAAGTATTTTCACAATTTTATTGTGCATGGAAACGTAGACTTTTCGCGAATTTCAGTGAAACGTAGTAATTACTGTGCATAAACTTTGTAAACACATAACTTTCGTTGTCATTGGATTAATTTTTTAATAAACTTTAGTGTTTCTTGTACCGTTTGCCGACATTTTTGTCAGTGTGCGTATTTACAAACGTTATCCTGATTAAGCACCTGGGCGCGTATGTACAAACTATATATTGTTGAGTGCGCGAGTGCATATTTACAAACTTAACATTGTTTCAGCATCCGTACATGTTATTATGAACTATTGTATAATCTTTTGAACTGTAAGCTTTTAACGAAGAAATGCCTAAGAGAAGCGCAGTCTCTGGTGTTGTTACTCCCACGGAGTCACCAATTGCCTTCTCTAAGTCAAGGCTCCCACATAGTAGTTTTGATAGTATAAAGACTTTCTGCGCCGTGCTAAAGATATAGAAATGTCACTTTATGAAGCGAAAAACGACAGAACCTTTCATTCAGAAAAGGGAGAAGAATATTCCCAAATATAGGCCAAGATATGCTTATTGTAAAAAATTCGGTCACATCCGCGATGAATGCAAGAAATTAAAAGCATAAAATTATTCTGATGTCAAAGAGACACCGTCTCAGGACGAGGCTGCTGCCAAATCAACTACAGCGTCGTCAGCGAGACCAAATCAGCTTGTTTGCTATGGTTGTGGTACACCTGGTGTAATAAGGTCGAAATGTCAGAAGTGTCAAGAACGTCCGAAGAGTAGCGATCCGACTAGAGCTTTTGTAACTACATTGTTTCAAATAACTGATACCAAACTTTGTATGAACGAATCTTTCAAACCTTTGTTTCGTATTGCCATAGAAGATTTTAATGGAACTGGTTTTGCCGATTCTGGTGCACAATTAAGTATCGCTGGAAGCAGCTTGTTTCAGATACTACGCCAGACCGGTCATGCCTTCCAAAAAGACACTGCAACGCTAGCTTATGCTGATGAAAAGATGCATACAGAAGACGTTTTGAAGACTGATGTAGATGTCTAAATCCAAGGGAGGAAAATGCCCATTACTTTCATGATCCTTCCCAGCTTAGAAAACAACCACACCTTGTTGGGTATTGACTTCTTGGAAAAGGCGAATATTGTTTTGAACATTCCAAAACAATCATGGTTCTTTCTGAATAATGCCACCAGACAGTTTAGTTTCTCCAGTGGACACCCATCAGCCCAGAACCTTCAAGTCTACGAGGGTACTCAACATGACCTCCGTCAAGATGGAAGGAGATGCGCTGTTCACTGACCAAAAACGTGTTTTCAATCAGTTGTTGAATAAAGACGCCGATATCTTCAAGTCAGGGGGAGATTCGACAGATTTTGCTGTTCACAATATAAAAACTACTGAGCATACACCTATTTCGAGTTCCCCATATCCAGTGAATGGACCGAAACGTGAATTCCTACGCAATGAACTCGGCCGCCTATTGGAAGAAGGAATAATAAAGGAATGTGAATCTCCTTGGGCAAGCCCTGTGGTACTTGTTCCGAAGCCTGATGGTAAATTTCGCCTCTGTGTTGATTATAGGCGACTAAACCATCGCCCATTCATATCCTATAATTGATGAATTGCTTCACACTGCCAAGCGTACTGCCTTTATGTCAACTATAGACTTACAGTCCGGATTTTGGCAAGTGCCCGTAGCAGATGACGATAAGGATAAAACGGGTTTTGTGACTCCCTTCGGCACGTTCCGTTTTACTCGTATGAGTTTTGGCCTGAGAAATGCGCCGGCAACGTTCATTAGGCAAATGGACAGATTCCGCGCCGGTCTCGGTGACCGATCCGTGTTTGTGTATCTGGATGATATCTTGGTTCTATTGGAATCTTTTGAAAAACACTTAGATGACCTTTGAATATTTAGATGACCTGACCTGACCTGACCTGACCTGACCTGACCTGACCTGACCTGACCTGACCTGACCTGACCTGACCTGACCTGACCTGACCTGACCTGACCTGACCTGACATGACCTGACCTGACCTGACCTGACCCGACCCGACCCGACCCGACCCGACCCGACCCGACCCGACCCGACCCGACCCGACCCGACCCGACCCGACCCGACCCGACCCGACCCGACCCGACCCGACCCGACCCGACCCGACCCGACCCGACCCGACCCGACCCGACCCGACCCGACCCGACCCGACCCGACCCGACCCGACCCGACCCGACCCGATCCGACCCGACCCGACCCGACCCGACCCGACCCGACCCGACCTGACCTGACCTGACCTGACCTGGCCTGGCCTGGCCTGACCTGACCTGACCTCACCTGACCTGACCTGACCTGACCTGATCTCTAAGCAGTTTTCAATAGACTGAAACTCTTTAATCTTCGTGCTCGTCGCGATAAGTGTTGTTTTGTGCGAAAATCGATAAGATATCTCGGACATGTGGTTACCCCTGACGGTTTAAAGACAAATGAAGAGAAAAGCGCCGCTATAAGAGACATGGAATTCCCCACGTGTGTCAAACATGTACTCTCATTCGTGCAAACGTGTTCGTGGTACCGCAAGTTTGTGCCTGGATTTTCAGAAATTGCCAGACCTCTCACAAACCTGCTAAATAGAAATTAACCATTCAAGTTTGGAGAAGACGAACAACATGCCTTCGAACTTCTCAAGGAGAAGCTTACTTCTGCTCCCATTTTGATTCAAGCAGACCTTTCGAAGCCCTTCATCCTGCGCACCGACGCCAGCAACCACGCTATTGGTGCTGCTATCCTTCAGGGGGAGGGAAACGAGGAAAGGGCAATTGAATATGCCAGCCGATTGTTGACCGCTGCTGAAAGGAATTATTCAACGGTCGAAAGAGAGGCATTGGCAGTGGTTTGGAGTACTGAAAGATTTAGAACGTACATTGAAGGTGCTGAAGTCGTTATTGCTTTCGATTGTCAACCCCTCCAATGGTTGCTGAACTTAAAGACGCCGTCTGGTCGCCTTGCCAGATGGGCGTTACGACTACAAGGAATGAACATGAAGATAGTGTACACTTCTTGGAGGTTGAATGTTGTCGCCGACACATTATCTCGACCATTCACTTCAGATCCCAGTGATGCGTCCAATTTATGATGTGTCCATAGATCTTCCAAATTTGGGAACAAGCAGTTGGCGTGAAAGCGAAATTGCTGATCCGGAGCTGGAGAAGATTATCAAATCTTTAGAAGACCCAACTTCTCTAGAATTTCAACGGTGGACAGAAAGAGGTTTTGTCATATCTGATAGTGTGCTGTATCACTATGATCCTGACCTGGACAGCGAAGACCCTCAACTGGTTGTACCGCTTGGCCAGCGATCTCACATCCTTAGAGAATACCATGATTGTCCTACCGCAGGTCATTATGGAATTGACCGTACGATCCACAAGATCGCATCCAAGTTTTATTTCACTGGAATGCGCAAATTTGTGACAGAATATATCAAAAATTGCATTGAGTGTCAAAGATACAAGATCTCTAACCTTAAGCCGGCGGGTCTGCTACAAACACCTGTGCCCTCACAGCGTTTTGAAACGTTGGCAGTTGATCTTTTTGGACCTCTCCCAGAAACTGCTTCAGGGAAGAGATGGATCCTAATCTCTTCAAAATGGGTAGAGTTGTTTGCCTTAGAGACAGCCTCCGCTGAAACTTGTGCAAAAATTCTGATTGAAGAAGTTTTTCTACGTTATGGCACCGCAAGAAAGATAATCGGTGATAACGGTGTCCAATTTATAAGCGAAGTAATGCAGAAGGTTACTTATTGTTTCGATATAAATACTCCTTTCATCCCACTGTAACACGCAGAGAGCAATGCAGTAGAACGCAAGAACCGCGATCTCAAAACTCAGCTGTCCATTTTAGTACAGAACGAGCACAGGACATGGGACGAACATATCGCAAGTATCCGCTTTGCTCTCAATTCAACATACACACAGGCCACAGGTTATACCCCTGCTTACCTAAAGTTCGGAATATTATTATTGTTGTTAAGAGTAGTGAATGTAATTAAAACAAACACTGAGTTGTTAAACCTCGGGTCTTATTCAAACAACCCCCTCTACAATACTAATATTATGAATTTCCGTAATTTTGCGTAAAGGAATATTATAGAAATGTGGCAATGTAGCTATTTTTTAAGAGCCACCTGTGATGCTGTTTTGATTCCTGTGGCTATAGTATCTTCATTCCGTATACAGAGTGTTTTTTTTTCAATATGAAAAGATACATTTTATGAAGCCAGCCCTGATAAAAGCTTGAAATAGAATTTTATAAACTAATAAGTACTTTAAGTGATGCAGAATGATATAATAATCATGACCTATAACGAAAATAAGATTCATGTTTCCGCAAGATGAATCCGAGTAAAATGTCAACCTTAGAATTGCATTTTTTTTTGACAAAAATTTTCCAGCAAATATGGAGGAACTCAAAGCCAGACTACAAAATGCATTCAGTACAATTCCCAGGGAGATTATTTAGAGAGCTGTGCTAAATTCTAAAATACCTGCACAACTATGTATTAATCATAAAGAGACTTAAAAAAATTAACTGACTTCAAAGTAGGCACTAAAAGGTGAAAAATAACTAGATTACAGGTTTAAAAAAGGACAGCGATTAATTTAAATGGAATACTATTATATGCGCTACCTACTTATCTATTTGAAGTCGGTGCCAAGCCAATTCGGTATTAGGGCGATAGGCTCTCCCTACTTCCGTCCACTTCCGTCACATCGTAAGTTTCTCCGCGCACGGGACTGAATGCGTAAGCGTGGGTTGATCTATAATCATTAACAACATATTTAGGTATAATCCGATATTAATTAAGCTGTTTACATCGCTAAGTATTATTGTGTTTCGGGATTGGCACTAACTTTAAACAGATAAGTATATAGCGGAGATAATGATCCATTTCAATTATTTTTTTCTTCTTTTAAAGTAAACCTGTAACCCAGCTATTTTTCCCTTTTTAGTGCCTATTTTAAAGTCGGTTTAATTTTTTTTAATTTGCTTATTTTTCAAATTTAGTGAAAATGTACGTACGTAGCGAGTACGGTAAAAAGTTTCACCGCACACGGCACGGAATGCGTGGGTTGGTCTTTGATCATTAACAACGCATTTAGGTATTTCATTAGAATTACAATCCGTTATTAAATTGTTTATATCGCTACGCACCGACTTCAAATAGATAATTACTTAGCGCATATAACAATATTTCATTTAAATTAATTTTTGTCTTTTGAATCAAACCTGTAATCCAGTTATTTTTCGCCTTTTAGTTCATATTTTGAGGTCGGTTTAATTTTTTTAAAGTTTGTTTATTTTTTCATTTTCAGTGTGAATATAATTGCATAGTGAGTGTCGTATTAGAAAACTGCTATAATATAATGAAAGTGCTGTGTTACAGTAGAACTTTAAGTTACATAAATGATAAAAGGATTTCCCTCGATTTCCTGAGATCCCATCATCATATTCTGAGTTGGTGAAAATGGGACCACCACAGGAGTATACCCTTTCAAACAAAAATATATTTTTTTAAATTGGTTCACAATTGACTAATATATCGGTAAACATACATACAAAATACATACAGACGAACATATAACCTCCTCCTTTTTTGAAATCGGTTAAAAAGAGCCAATTTTATGAACATGTGTTGTAGTTACTGTTGTTTTTATTATTTTATGGTTTTTGGTTTGAACATTTATTGTAGTTGTTGTTATTTTCTTGTCTTTATTTTTAATGTTATTACGTTATTGATTGTCGTTTCAGTTTCTCTTGCCCGATATTATTGTAATTTGATTCGTGCATTGAAAATACGTAACATATCACGCTTGTGTTCATTATTGACCGATGGCAGAAATATTTTTTGACCTAATTCCACGGCCATCGTCAGAGACAAATTAAAGTGATTCAACACTACTTGACAGTTAAGTACGATTGTTGAAAATTATTTCTCAAGATATTATACCTTGTTGAAATTACAAAAACGAAAACAGGAATGATGTCAATACGGAGGTTAGAAAAAGAAAAAAGTTGTTGACGTCCCAAAGAAACGCTGTTAAAAAAATTGAGTTCGCTATCAGATCAAAAACTGGAAATGGCTGTAAAATTGATTTTTAGTATCTTTATACTTTATACTTAATACTTTATACTTTATACTTTATACTTTATACTTTATACTTTATACTTTATACTTTACACCTTACACCTTACACCTTACACCTTACACCTTACACCTTACACCTTACACCTTACACCTTACACCTTACACCTTACACCTTACACCTTACACCTTACACCTTACACCTTACACCTTACACCTTACACCTTACACCTTACACCTTACACCTTACACCTTACACCTTACACCTTACACCTTACACCT
Source organism: Tillus elongatus (assembly GCA_964006375.1). NCBI lineage: Eukaryota > Metazoa > Arthropoda > Insecta > Coleoptera > Cleridae > Tillus > Tillus elongatus. The sequence continues at coordinate 81,075,767 of OZ023267.1, forward strand.
TACACCTTACACCTTACACCTTACACCTTACACCTTACACCTTACACCTTACACCTTACACCTTACACCTTACACCTTACACCTTACACCTTACACCTTACACCTTACACCTTACACCTTACACCTTACACCTTACACCTTACACCTTACACCTTACACCTTACACCTTACACCTTACACCTTACACCTTACACTTCACACTTCACACTTCACACTTCACACTTCACACTTCACACTTCACACTTCACACTTCACACTTCACACTTCACACTTCACACTTCACACTTTACACTTTACACTTTACACTTTACACTTTACACTTTACACTTTACACTTTACACTTTACACTTTACACTTTACACTTTACACTTTACACTTTACACTTTACACTTTACACTTTACACTTTACACTTTACACTTTACACTTTACACTTTACACTTTACACTTTACACTTTACACTTTACACTTTACACTTTACACTTTACACTTTACACTTTACACTTTACACTTTACACTTTACACTTTACACTTTACACTTTACACTTTACACTTTACACTTTACACTTTACACTTTACACTTTACACTTTACACTTTACACTTTACACTTTACACTTTACACTTTACACTTTACACTTTACACTTTACACTTTACACTTTACACTTTACACTTTACACTTTACACTTTACACTTTACACTTTACACTTTACACTTTACACTTTACACTTTACACTTCACACTTCACACTTCACACTTCACACTTCACACTTCACACTTCACACTTCACACTTCACACTTCACACTTCACACTTCACACTTCACACTTCACACTTCACACTTCACACTTCACACTTCACACTTCACACTTCACACTTCACACTTCACACTTCACACTTTACACTTTACACTTTACACTTTACACTTTACACTTTACACTTTACACTTTACACTTTACACTTTACACTCTACACTCTACACTCTACACTCTACACTCTACACTCTACACTCTACACTCTACACTCTACACTCTACACTCTACACTCTACACTCTACACTCTACACTCTACACTTTACACTTTACACTTTACACTTTACACTTTACACTTTACACTTTACACTTTACACTTTACACTTTACACTTTACACTTTACACTTTACACTTCACACTTCACACTTCACACTTCACACTTTACACTTTACACTTTACACTTTACACTTTACACTTTACACTTTACACTTTACACTTTACACTTTACACTTTACACTTTAAACTCTACACTTTACACTTTACACTTTACACTTCACACTTCACACTTCACACTTCACACTTCACACTTCACACTTCACACTTTACACTTTACACTTTACACTTTACACTTTACACTTTACACTTTACACTTTACACTTTACACTTTACACTTTACACTTTACACTTTACACTTTACACTTCACACTTTACACTTTACACTTTACACTTTACACTTTACACTTTACACTCTACACTCTACACTCTACACTTTACACTTTACACTTTACACTTTATACCTTATACTCCACACTCCACACTCCACACTCCACACTCCACACTCCACACTCCACACTCCACACTCCACACTCCATACTCCATACTCCATACTTCATACTTCATACTTTATACTTTTTTTGAATATTAAATTTATGGTACTTTAGATTTATAAATAACCAGCGGTGCAAATCGAAAATTTTCGGTTTTTGACAATTCCTTAAACGACAGTTGCAGGAAGTTGGTTTTCTTCGCGGCATATTAAAGAGCACAAGTAGACTTTGCTTTAAGCGTTCCTTCCATCTTGATAGTAAGCAAGATCTCCATTTTGAGGCTCGAATTTAAATCACCCTGTATTTTCGTTCAATTTGTCAATATCTTTTAAAAATTAGATTGATCAATTTATATTTTTAGTTAATTTTATAAACCCTGCAGTCTGTAAAATCAGCTTTTTCCTTCTTACGTATAGTAAAAGAAGATAATCGATTTACCTAACGTTTAACAATGTGTTTTCATTTTTGACAGGCTCACCGGAAGGTATGTAAGATAATTTTCCACATATTTTTTTCTCTTTTATACTTTATACACCTTTAAAGCTTATGTAGAAGTTTTACGTCACACCGCAATACCAAACACATATAGTGTTCAAAGGGCCAATTCCTAATGATGGCTTGAACATATTCTAGCTAAAGCTTTATAGATCAGTATGCGATAAGCTAACATGTAGTGGCATTCCTGATCAACACATTCCCAATTAAAATTTACAGGCACACGAGCGGCTGTTAGGCTCGATTAACTGTTGACTGTATTAGTGGGGGCAGTGTTGAAAATTGGGGTTTATGTCGAAAGTCGATCATTGATTTACCATAAGAAGTAAAAGATTTATTAAACCTTAAAGAGTGAATTTTCCATAAATTCATATTAAGGCCGTTTTGTGTGAACAGTGAATATTCTTACCAAATTAGCTTGCCAAGTTTGGCAGTTTTAGTATTTGTGAATACATTGATGGGTAACTAAAACAATAAAGAATTTAATTATTATTCAGGGTGAAAAGCAATAATATGCTGAATTTAAATATTTAAAGCGGTTGCGGTTTTGAATATTACATTTTTGGTACTAAATAAACAGTTGTGTCAACAACAGATGCAATTATAAAATGTATTTAAACAATTTGGTATAAACTATTTATTTATATAATTTCCTCACTATAAAGAGGTAAATTAATTAATTGCTCTTAGTAAATATTTTAATAGTCTCCACTGTGTTTTTCTAGAGTCACCCGAACGGTTAAAACTTTACAAAATGCTAATGGAAATTGATTACTTTTAAATAGTCTAAATTCCTACATAGGGTTTCTTAAAGTTTGGGGCATCGCACTACCACATATTCGCAAGACAAAATATAATAAATTGAAATTATGGACCTGCATCCAAAAATACGGCACTTTTGTGACATAGACTATCAAAGAAAACTACCCAAAATAGTTTTTTGAAATAACTTTATTTTTAAATTTTGTGAAAATAGTGCTGTTAGAAATGCTAAGAAATACTTTCAATTTGAAAGTTAGCTACAAGAGTGCAGGATGTTCAATGCACAGTGTTGCATATTGCACTTAGTTTCTTATACGAGCACCTGTAAATATCTTACTGCTCTATTTTAATACCTACCATGACTTATTATACATATTTTTATGCATATAAAATTTTAATATATCATGTAGAATTTTAATAAAACAACATATCTTTAAATGTTGCACTTGTTTGAAAACCGCTTACAAAGGCCTTGTTTTATGTGAAATCTAGTGATAGGCACTTAGATATACATATAAAATACCTTCTGGGATCCGTTTACAAGCAAAGTTAGGTGCAATGTTCTAGAATACTCTTTTTATTTTGATTTAAGTGTGTCAACAACTGAGATCTATGACATACATTTAAATACTATTCAAGAAACTAGACAATTAAAAAACCTAAGTAAACAGTTTACATAAATAATAGTTAAGTTTAAACATTTCGACCAGTTTTTTCACCAAAATGTTCCATTCGCTGTTGAATAAGGGACATATTAAAAGAAAGTGAAAACCTGAAAGTGATATGTTGTACTAAAAAAGTGACGAGCAAAACATAAAATTGTCTACCAAGAAAATGAAGATCATGAACAAGCGACTGGTTTCTTTATTACGAATCTACAGGTATAAATCTAACTGAATGCTAAAAAATTAAACACATGATTCTATAGCTTCTTTTATGACTATAATATGCTATGAATATATATGCGTTATTTTTGAGATACGTGGTGTTAAAGATGTTATTGTTTTAGGGCTCTTTAATTTAGTTCTCTCATAGTTTTCGAGAGCATGGAATAAAACTTGCCAGATATACCACATTTCATATTGCCGACAAACTGGCTTCACTCAAATTTAAAGCCCTCTACATGGTGTTACCGGTTTCTAAGTCATAACCTCTTTAACCCCCCTAGTTTTGTTGTTCGGCGACACTCATCTGTTTAATGGGAATCTTGCTTCTTTATAATGACTGTTAAACCTTATACAAGTGGAGAAAACGTTAGGAGACCTAAATTGTTTGAAAATGTATGGCCGTTAATAATATTTTTCTTAAAATGGTAAGTGCCATCGCAAAACAAAAATTAGGTGGGTTAAAAGGGGCATGAGTGTAACACCAAATGTAGTATACGTGGCAAGTTTCATTCAATTGCCTTGAGACGTCTCTGATAAATAAATTTAAAAGTAACAAAAAAATAACATTTTAACACTTCCGTATCTGAAAAATAACGCAACTTAGGACAACACATATTTATAGGAGATTTTAGTTATAAAATGAGCCAAATAATTACATGTTACATTTTTAACGACCAGCTAAATTACATCCTCTATAATAATAAAGTTTTTAAACTTTGTAAAACCGATTATATTTAAAAAATAGTAGGACGGCACGATTTTATATAATTTAAGTCGAATTGTAGCTTGGCGAATTTATATAAAAACCTCGTAGGATGATTACGATTGTAAAGCCTTTAAAAATTTTTTATCGAAGGCGAACCAGAGTCCCTATAACGCATATCAATCTTTTTGAATTTTTATTTGTTGAATATATGTTGCTTATGGATTTTTACAGAAATCTTTCAGGTTTTCTTTAGATCTTCAAATATTAGCTATTTTAATAACACTTGATGTACAAATGACTAAAAAATATGATATTTGCAAAAATGTCGTAGGAGACAAACAAAAATGATAACAAAAATGTTAGGATCACAAACAGAATTTACACATTTTTATAGAAAAAATGTCGTTGCTTCTAGCTTAGCGATCAAAAAGGACCAAAAAATGTAAAGTGAATTTAACACTTCCAGAAGTGTTTATTTAAATTTGAACTTAGACCATATTTAATGTATATGCCATTTAAACTATATTTATTTTAATATGAACTTTTGGTAAAATGTGCCTTTTTGTCATGAACTTTTGGCAGATTCTATGACAACATAGAAACAGTCATGCTTATAATTTTCTATTCCTTTTTAAAAAATATTTGAATGTCTAGACCTAATTAAAATATATAACGTAGTTTTTAATAGTTCATATGGAATTTGCTAAAAGGTACAAGCTCACAGAGGAACCCACATCACCATCGTAAATACAAACCAGGAAGTCTTATGGGTAATGAAAAGGTTACCTTGTACTGGGACCGCACTGACTTTCTTTATGGACATTTCAATCCCGAACATTGGTCTTAAGTACGCAGAGAAAAAAACTAAATACTCTGCCTTGGCAATTAACATAAAGAAGATCTGAAAGCCTAAGCGAAAAGTAGAGTGACTTGACTTCAATCCGTCACCATACAAATTTTCGGAGAAAATCGGAAAACCACCACTAATAATAATAATAATAATAATAATAATAATAATAATAATAATAATAATAATAATAATAATAATAATAATAATAATAATAATAATAATAATAATAGTATTAACCAATATTCTAATAATTACTATTAGACCAACGAGTTGCCCACAGCAGGCCAGATGTAATAATAGTGGATAATTACGGAAAGCAAGTGACGCTGATTAATACGGCCATTCCGAGTACCAATAATGTAGAGATAAAATACAACAACACGATCATTAAAGATAGGGACCACGAGATGAAAGTAAAGATACAGTGGAGGGCAGATAGTGTCCTAGTGATCCCGATAGTTAGGTCGTCAACTGGCGTGGTTCCTAAGAATGTTCGAGAGAACATTAAGAGACTGGGCCTTGGAGAGCACCTTCATGAAGTTATGCAGAAAGCAGTAGTACTTGCAACTGTCTACATCGCGAGAAGATTTCTGGAAAATAAGCTTGTGCCGTGTTGTCTTTTGGGGCCCGATAACTCGGAAGGGGCTCCATCTGAGCTTAGTCCCTTTCGCATCTGAGAGACTTGGAATGAGTGAATGCTCCCCTTTAAGGTAGTCTGAAAGCCCATTCAGGCAAAGACATTATTATTATCTTGGATGCATAAGCCTCTCTTTTGACGACATCTGAATGAGACCTCCCAGGCACATGTCGACAAATCGGCGTCAAACTACTGGTTAGTGTCCAGACAGATGTTTCCAGAGATAGAGCGGTTTTTGCTGGCCATACAAGACCCGGTCATTCCAACAAGAAACTAGTTCAAGTATATAGTTGGAGATAATTTAGTACAAGATGACAAATGCAGATTTGGGTGTCGGTCATCAGAGACATCCCGCACATCACGGGTGGATATCAAGCGTTTGCTGCAGCAGAGTACAAAGAGAGGCATGACGCAGCTGCGATAATAATTGATCAAGAACTGCAAATGGGACTTTTAAATCTTAGTAAGTTGCCATATTATAAATACACTCCTGAGCCTGTTCTAGAGAACTCAGGATACAGGTTGTACTGGGATCGGACCATGCTCACAGACCAACTAGTTGCCCACAACAGGCCAGATATAACAATAGTGCATAAATGCTGCAAAGAAGTGAGGCTGATTGATGTTGCCATTCCAAATATTAATAATCTAAAAATAACTTACAACGAAAATATCATTAAGTACAGAGACAACTGGTGTGGTTTCTAATAATCTTCCAGAGAACATTGAAATATTCGGCCTTGGAGAGCACCTTTATACGGTTATGCAGAAATCCGCAATACTTGCAACTGCCCACACTGTGTGAGATTTCTGGGAAATGAGGACGTGTCACGTTGTCGTTCAGTGGCCGAAAGCTTGAAAAGAGCTACATTTTAGCCCAATCCCTTTGGTATCTGAGACGCCTGGGACGAGTGAATGTTTCCCGTTGAGAGACTTCAGGATAAAGTCATAATAACAATAAAAATAATAACAAAACTATAGTACCTATAACATAATTTGGTGTCATAGAGTGGACCGACACAGAGCCATCGTCAGGGTAAGTTTGAAAAAATCCTACTTATCGACCATGCAGTACTACTGATAAGTTTAGTTTACGAAGGAACAAGGGAGGACGAGGCATACTACATGTTCGCAACAGACACTATACCCAGGTATATAACATAAGGAAATGTTGGCCGGAGAAGCAACGACCAGCAATATACAAATGACTATTGTAGAAGTGTGTAAAACAGGTACGTCGCTGCACTCACCAGATACAAACTATGACCCTCCAAGCAAGATCTCCACAATAAAACAGATTAACAACCAATGCAGAAGAAAATCTACCTCTGGTCGTTATCCAAAGAACTTAGAAGAGGAGAATATTAACATCCACGGTTCTCAAGAATCGAAAACATTTTCTAAATAAACGAATAGAAACAGCAAATTTCTGAATATATGAAGAAGAGACCATTGATTGATGTAGTAGAAGAACGTTCTATGCTGGCTTCTTATATGTATCTAGGATCTTATGACCACGTGGCCAAACATATAAGACGTCATAACGCAAGTATGACCCGATACATGTTTACAAGAACGATTCAGATAAGATATACTGGAATTGGAAAATCGTTTTATAACTGGCCAATAAACAATAACATTCCTGTACATTGTGAGTCCCAAAACTCCCTTTGTAAATGACGTTGAAGTTTTCTTGAGCCCAAAGACAAAAAGAACATATGCTACAAGGATCAACAGATACATACCTCTGGCAGACAAAATTAGATTAATGTGTGTACTGTTCCTAGATTATTTGTTAAATAATCAAATTGAATGAAATACAGGTAAGTGGAGATCTGATAGACATCAAAGGAGTAGAGTAAAACGGTTTTGCTCTTAAAAGTCTGTTTTTGAGCCAAAAAATTATGAAGTTAGTTAAACTCACTCATTAATATTTAATAACAGTGTACACTCTAATATTTACAATACTTTTACACACACAAAAAACATACATTTGGTTTCTTGTTCTGGTCACACGTTAGTAAAGGAATATGGAATTATATGGGCGTGATTTACATACGCGTGAAAATCGACCCGCTCCTTTCATTTCAAGCAGTGCTCAGTGCGTTCAGTTCAATACTCATATTTGTTACCTTGTCTATGAAAACTCCATCATTTTCTCTGACGTCACCATCATTTTCTCTGACCTCAATCAAAAAAAACCTTGACCCAGATTGAAATGCATTCAATAAAATAATAAAATGTACATCAGTTGTTGCAATTGTGCTTTGTTCAATAACACTATATGTCATTTGATATGTGATCTAAAATCTTATTAAATCAATGCTTTTAAGCGGTAAGAATTACCAATCTGAAAGTGTAAGAAATAAGGAAAATATGTCCTTAATGACATTAATTTCTGTTAAACGTGGAGAAATACAAATTTGTATATGCTTTATATAACTAGCGTAATGTAAAATTAAAGTTAGACTGTTCAATTTTATTCATCACTGGGAGATAATTGTACAGTGCGTTTTAAAATTAGGAATACATTCATTTTCTATGTTACTAGTATCTTTCTTTAAGCCAGATATGCCATGGCTTTTTCTACTTGTAGTTAACCTCTTTTTAGTAAATCTTGGTAAAAAATTAACTAATAGGAAGATTCTGACTTTTGAATTTTGAAAAAATTTCTTCAACTGAGCCCAAACTACCCCCCCATATATATATATATATATATATATATATATATATATATATATATATATATATATATATATATATATATATATATATATATATATATATATATATATATACAGTAAGATGGAACACCTCCACACTATACAGCCCCGGCTGGACAAACTTAGACCGTCTGTTTTCCAACAATTCGATTGAAAGAAGAGGCGCGGAGTCTCGGTGGTCCAGGTGTATGGACGTGTGCCTCTGAACCGAAGATTGGTGGGTTCGATTCCCAGGGTTTCCCTTTCACCTTTTTAGTACAAACTGTGATAAGTTAACATCAACCAAGGCTCAGGGATTGTATTTGAGCAAGTTGAATGTCTGCATATTCTGCCCTTCGGAGGGAGCGTAAAGCCGTTGGTTCCGTGTCCATGCGATGTTGAGCATGTTAAAGATCCCTACCCCCTTTACAGAATTGTAGAGTTTGGCAAAATTTTCAGTATAGTAAGGTGAAACTACTACCTGGCCATAGTCGCGGAAGTAGGCCGACGTTAAATAAAAAAAGTGGAGCTACAGAGTGGCTTCTAGTATTATCCCTATGATGTTTTTCTTATGAATATATCTAAAACCTCCCGTTTATAAGAACAAGCCAAACAGTTCAAAGTCAGGGACAATGTGCTACGATTATTTGTCGATCGATTTGGATATCGTCAGAAAAAAATATGTAGCTTATTTCGAGCATATGATTTTGTATTTTTTAAATACACTTACCAAACTTAATTGCGATCAAACTTGTTCCTCAAGTTTTGCAAGTTGTCAATTTTTTTAGCTTTATTGAGCAATGTTCGAAACTTTTTATACTGCTGAATAGAAAATGCATCTTCCTTTAGAAAGAAATACAACGACTACACATTCTAATGTAAATTTTTTAAAGTAGTTACGTGAGTAATTGGATCTTTCTTTAAGGAGGTGACAAAAAAAATCTGTAGACGCATTTCAACATTACTTGTGAAAATTACAAATAAAAAAATAAACGAAGTTATTCTTTACTTTTTGAATGCACTGTGTATAAAAATTATTTAATCACCAAATAAGCACAATAAAAAAATTATTTTAAAGGAGTGGTCAGGTAGCTAAGGAGCTAACAGGTCCAATGTGGAGCGAACTCACATTTTTCTTCCTTATATAACAATAAAAGGTATGCCCGGTTAAGATATATGAAATGTACATTAAATTTTGAATTCACTTATAATAATATGGTTACTTGGGGTACAAAAACAAGAAAGAAACATCTGTTTTACCGCATCCCATTTCCCACAGACCTACACTCAAAGAAGAGGTCCAAGGGGTTTTATTAATTTTATTTCGTTCTAGTTGCTGAAAAATTCTGAAAAAAATCGTGCAGCTAGAGCCCTGTTCCATATCTATAGTATTTTTTGAACGCCATTTAGGATAAAAATTTACCCTGAAAATTTCGAAATAAAAAAAATTCTATATTTCACTTTTTTAAGAAGTTGGCGGATTTTTTTTTTGTTATTTTGAAGAGCTTGTTGAACCCTACCTTTATGCTTTTTTTCCGATTTTTCGTATAAAAAATGGTTATTCGACTTTTTGTCAATTTTTTGCCTTTTGGTTAATTTTCGCAGAAAAAATTAACTAATGGGGAGATCCCGAATTTTTAAATTTTGAAAAATTTCTTCAAATGAGCACGAACTAGGACCTCTAGAAGCCATATCCCGGTTCAGTTTCAATTTATATATATATATATATATATATATATATATATATATATATATATATATATATATATATATATATATATATATATATATATATATATATAATGCCACACAATTGTGTGACAATTTGTTATGTTATTATAGCAACTAAAATGGTTTTTATACGTTATATTTGACTTATTGTATATATTTAGTTTTTAATATACTTCTTAAGTTGGATGTATTTATTTTTAGGATCATCCTGTATGTATATTTAGATTATAATTCATTTTAAAGTGAGAATATGTTTAATCTGATTGTGGTTTGTTTTATATATACATAACAATTTAATTTGACTTTAAGAATAATACTTATAGCTTGCTCTCAATATCTATGCTCAAATATGTAAATTTTGTGTTTGATTTTGTATAATCACATGTATTGCTGGTGGTATTCTTTGCCACTGTTATAGCTTTAATAAATATATATATATATATATATATATATATATATATATATATATATATATATATATATATATATATATATATATATATATATATATATATATAATGTGAGTTTATAAAACCCTTTATAGATTGTTGGAATTGCAAAACAAAACTAAATTGAGTTGCTCTGAAAAGAGAGTTTATTTATTAATCACAATAAATCAATACAATTTACATCAATTGAACATTACTATGTACAAATCTTACCTGAAAAGAGAAACAACATTTAAAGCTATTATTTCTCCAATTCCTTAACAATTTAAAATTTTTATTAGTCTGATGAATTTAAATCATAATGAAATTACTTCAATAACTTGTTTACATTTAATGGTGTTATCTACTCTCACAATGTCATGCGCCCTAGTTAATGAGCGGGAGACTCAAACTTAATGAAGTACCATGAGAACTTCATTTACATCTCCCCACACCCAAGACCCCAACAAACACAGTTATGTAACATTCACATAACTGAAATAATAATTTGTTATTCACAAAAGTATCATTTATGTAACTTGTTATGAACTTGTAAGTTACATGTAACACGAAATGTCATGCATATAGTTCCTCTCGTGACATATCTATGTAATATACTTGGGCATATATATCAGATATATTTATTGACAATTTCATCAACATTACATGTTACATTTTGTTGTTAGGAGTAGAGCTTTTTCTATATAACCACACACAATAATAGTTTCGAAAAACAAAACAAAAAAGTATTGAAAACATAATTTATTAAACACTTGTAAGAAAACAATATAATATAATACATTCTTATTGTATTAAAATATTTATAATTTCAATTTTACTTTTAAAATTGTTTATAATGTTCACATTTAGCTGAAAGCTATGAATAATTTGAAATTCTAAATTAAATCTAAGCATCAGTAGAAGTTTATATGTTTAATTAAATATAACTGCAACTTTAAACTGTAACTAGAGTAGTATCATCCGTATTAAAATTGCTTTAACAAATTAGTCGTCATTGCTTGTGTCCAAAACTCAGCTCCTGTAAATTTTACCCTGCTAGTAGATAACAACAGTTGCAAATTTAATCAATAAGTTCCGATGATCATACAAAACTAAGTACTACTAATTACCTTTGGCAATGTTTAAAACGTTGAGCTTGCTGACCTTATTATATTTCTTGGGTTGATCTAGCGGCAATTAATTCTGAACTTCTTATAGTGAATAGCATTGTTTAAATTCGCAATGTACGGTCATTTCCAGCCTTTCAATAATAATGATCAGAAACGTATGCTGCAATGGAATCATATAGGTTAACTCGCATTCCGCCATAAAACGCTAGGATAAGACAATCATAGATTCAAAATGTACAATATAATTCATTTTAACATGAAACACCAATAAGAATTCAACATCCACATTAATGTAGTTCTTCACAATCGGTCGTCGATTTTGTCGATAAAATCATGTACAAAACATAAATTCTTAAACCTTATATTAAATACTGTAATCTTTCAAGAAATAGAGAAAAATAAAATCCAATACTTACCACAAATTTTTCACTTTACCTTTTGTATGAGGAATAAGAAAACAATATAAATCATAAACACGAGCACAATCAAAATAAACATAACATAACCTCATAATCTACTAGCAAACAGTAACATCAAGAATCAAGACTCAACATTCGCTTTCGCCCTGCGCAGTTACCCGAACAAAACGACGAAAATGGCTAGAACATATAGGTGTTAATTTGTATTTCCACTTATTTTTCGTTTATTTTATTTATATAAATTTAATAACAAAATAAACTATTGACGAGTTTAAATCATTTTTCAGTCGACAGGTTTTCTTAATTAACATTTCATTAGCTGGGTTTGATAATTATTTGATATAATGTAAACTAAAAATATTACGTTGTTATCAGTGTGTGCTTTAAAACTATGGAACGCCATGAAATTTGTATAATGTGTATGTTACATAAAAATATTACATAACTTTTATGTTATAATACTTGATGGTATGCAATATTTCATTTGTTACTTAAATGTGCTCCATTTGCAAAGTACATTTGTATTCTCCAAGTCTGTATGCAATATGGACAAGTTTCACCAAGTAAGGGCAACAACAATCAATGAATTGAAGAACATTTGTGTCATTTTTAGGTAACAGTGTTATGTTACAGTGTTATTTTATTGAGCTTCCAATGCCATGTAACGGTTACAAACGTGTTTGTTGGGACCTTATACAGCCAAGGTTGGTACCGGAACAAGTTTTGTTATGTGGAAGAGATTTGATTGGAATTTTTTTTGTCCTGTGTTTATTCTATAAATTGAGTTTGACAATTTTCCTAAAACTTGATATGGGCCGATTTTTAATTCATCTAGGTTTTTTCGATTTAACCGGTTTCCGTTTTCCACATATACTAAATCTCCTATTTTTAGTTCGCATATTTTTCTGTTTTTGTCGAATCGTTGATTATTATAAATATGTGATTTTATAGTTCTTTCCAATGCAGCCTTCCTATTTTTCGATAAATCATCATATTTTATTTTTTCTTTCAATTCATATGGTAAAATATTGACATTTGTTCCTTCTAATAAATATTTTGGAGCAAATCTTGCCACCGTGTGCTCTGTTTCATTATATTTTTGGGTACATTCGTGAGCAATAGTCGTCCATGCAATTTTTTTTCTTTCATTTATCTTACATCTAATTTTATTAACTAATGCTTGGTTTAATCTTTTATTCAAACCATTTGAAAAAGGTACATTTACTGCAGTGAAAATAATCGGTATATTTTCTTTATCTAAAAAGTTTTTAAATTCTTTGGAATTTATGCCCGGATATTGATCCGACAGAATCATGCCAATTTTATTTCCCTGTGTCACCTTTTTAACAAGCTTTATAAAATCTTTCGAACTTTGAGTTTTTGAAGTCAAAATATATGCATATCTCGTAAAGTGGTCTACCATAAGGTATAAATATGTTTTTGTAGAACGTGAGCCACCAAATCCCCCTATGGTATCTATAGAAATTATGTCAAAAGGGTAAGTAGCGGGACCTAGGTGAGACATTAGTCCAAATTCACATCTAGTTCTCGATTTATTTTTCTTGCAGATGTCACAGTTGTCACAGATTTTCTTTATTAAGTGTGTTAAATTTTTCGCTAAATACAGCGGTTTATTTTTTCTTTCCATTTGTTGTACTCCTATATGACAGTAAAGATAATGTATGTTTTCTATCATTTTTTTACTAAATTCCTCAGTCAACACATCTTTTCCTTTTTTCCTACCTTCTTATAATATATTTTATTATTTAATTTAATTTGTTTTTAACTTGTTTTATGTATTCATTTTTTTCTTGATCCCTTTCGATATCTTCTTGTTTAATAAAGTTCACAATTTTCAGACTTTCCTCTTGATTTTCATATGGTTCTAATACGGGGTTTCTGCTCAAACTATCAGCTTCTAAATTGTACTTCCCCGGAGAATATATTACTTCAAAATTAAATTGAGATAGATAATAACTGAGGTCTCCCAGTTCTTCGTCTGTTCTAGCCTTAATATTCATTTTTTCTAGAGGCTTATGATCAGAGAAAACTGTAAACTTTTTTCCTATGAGCCAATACTGCCAATATTTCACTGCCTCTCTTATTGCTAAACACTCCAGATATATAGCTTTTTTATTTTTTTGGGTGTCATTCAGTTTTCTCGAAAAATATGCACAAGGTTTCTCTTCTCCAAAGTGTTGTGGTTGTTTCAGTACAGCGCCTATGCCCTTTATACTAGCGTCCGTATAAATATGTATCGGTAGGTCTGGGTCAAAGATTGCTAAAATGGGTTTTAAACAAAGCAGCTTTTTTATTGTATCAAATGATTCTTGGCACTCTACTGACCAAATAAATAGTTGTCGTTTTCTTAACAAATTATGTAAAGGGTCTAATATTATTGATATATTGGGTACATATTTTCCATAAAAATTTATCTTACCCAGAAATTGTCGCACATTTTTTTGTGTCTTCGGGACAGGAAAATCTCTTATAACAATTAAATTATCCTTCAGCGGAGTAATTGTGTTGTTTTTGATTATAACCCAAGTACTTTACCGAGTCCTGTGCGAAGTTACATTTAGAGAATTTTAACCTGAAACCTTCTTGTGAAATTGCTTCCAATAATAATGACAAATGTTTTATATGTTCTGCGAAAGTCTCGGAAAATATTAAAATATCATCTATATAATTTACCGTGAAATCTGGTAGTCCATGTTTTCTAATAATACTACCTAATATTCTCTGAAAGATTGCAGGAGAAGTTTTTAACCCGAATTGTAAACAGGTCCACTGAAAGTGACCTTCTTGAATTACAAATGCTGTTTTTTTCCTATCTTCAATTTTCAAAGGGATTGACCAGAATGCTGAGTTTATGTCTAGTGTTGAGAAGAATTTACACTTTCTTGTTTTTACCATTAAATCTTCGATTAGTGGAAAAGGTTGTGATTGAGGTACCACTATTTTATTTAAATCACGAGAATCAATGCATAATCTAGATTTTATTTCTTTTTCTTTTTTGAAGGCCAATGTTACCGGGGCTGCAAAAGGACTATAAGACACCTCAATCAATTTTTTTCTAATAGTTTCGATATTTGTTGTTCTATTTCTTTTTTATCATCTATTGTACACCTATATGGTCTTTTGCTACAATATTTATCTATTAATAAATCAATATGTGCTTCATAGCCATTCACTGTGCCTATATCATATTTATCTTGAGCAAAAAGTGATTTATATTTGCAAATTAGTTGATCTGTTTCTGACTGTTCCTGTAAATCTAAATGATTTACTGAAACGTTGAAATCAGCTTCTTCAATGTGTTCATTAAAGTTAATTTTAAAATTATTATCATTTTTTCCAACGTTTGTTTTCTCTACGATAGTCACATCTTTGTTTTCATTGTTTAAATTTTGTTTTTTTTTCAACTTTGCTACCTGGAAAGGCAGGAACTATTTTTGTGTTGAAGTTTTGGTTGGTTTGTGTAATTTCTAGTTTTTCATTCTGAATTAGTTGAAATTTTTGTATGCAATCTAATCCAATTAAGAAATCATAATCAAAATTATTTTCATCTATAACGAAAACACTAATATTATTTTCAATCTCAAAGATCCTTATTTTTAAATTTACTATTCCTATAGACTTTATTACACAATTAATCGTTTTTAAGTTTGTATTTTTACTATTATTGATTGGGTTTTTTTTTTCAAGGACAATAATTTTGAATTTATTAAAGACACATTCGATCCCGAATCATAAATCCCAAAAGTTTCTAATGTGTCATTTATTAATATTTTAAATTTGTTAATGGTAAAATTACTAGTTTTTTGGATCTATTCCATTTAACCCTACTTCTAATTCCGAATTATTAACGCTTCTGATTTGGTCCCTGTTAGTTCAGCTACTATGTTTGTTTTTGAACCAGCATACGGATTCAGGATGATACCGGGTTCCTTTGTTTTCTTTTTCACAAATTTTGCATGGTCTGTCTTTTCCATTGTTTTCTTTATTTTTGTTTTCAAAATCTACCCTATTCTTTTCCACATTACTTTTATTCACCAAATATTCTAAGCCCCTGATATTATTAAATAAATCTTCAGTCCCATTCAAGTTATTTCTATCAATCTTATCTACTATAAAATTTGGTAACCCCGTCGCTATTAAATCAATTAGAGTGGGTTTATCCATTAATTTATTTACTTCTAATAATAGTCTTTCTTTTTTTAAAGCATAATCTAATAATGTGCCCTGTCTATATTTGAATAAAATTGCATACCTGACGGGCGACCAACCTTTGCTTGCATAAGTTTCACAAAAATTATTTTTCCATATTGACCATTCTGAGTTTACTGTGTGTTTTATAAGCATGGAACTGTACCAGTCAAGACATGAGTTTTCTAAAAACAACCTAAGAATCCCAATTTTCCTAGTTTCTTCATCTATTCCTAAGCGAGTACATTCTGTTTCAAAAATAGTCATCCATTGCGATACATTTGATGTGTTCCTAGTGAATTTTTCTATTACAAATTTATCTGTTAAGTTTGTTATATTACAAGGCTTTGAAGCGTCCTTCTTCATGTCAGCAAACTTCTCCAGGATTTTTGTCAAGGCCACTTCTGAAATTCCAGTTACAGGAGCTTGTTGTCTTGTTTCTGATGTAATCTCCTCCAGAAAATAACCCTTAAACTGCATATTTCCATCCTCATCCACATAGACAGTCTTCATCTCTGGTGTCATAGAAATCCATACTTGCCTAGATTCAAGTCTCCTTTGTAGTGTGGTTTTTATTTTTTGAAAAGTTTGGCTTTTTATAATTGTATCGTGTAGTTTTATTGTTCGCAGATGCTCCGGTATTGTAAAGGTATGTTTATCAATATTCATTATCGAGGTTAGGCAGATAACATTTGTTTTTGGATCATCACTCGGTTTTACTACAAATTCAAATTTCAACTTTTCCATTGTTGTTCAACAGCAGCTGTAGAAATGTTGTTTTATAAGGGCGCATGACATTGTGAGAGTAAATAACACCATTAAATGTAAACAAGTTATTGAAGTATCAAGAATAAAATTCATCAGACTAATAAAAATTTTAAATTGTTAAGGAATTGGAGAAATAATAGCTTTAAATGTTGTTTCTCTTTTCAGGTAAGATTTGTACATAGTAATGTTCAATTGATGTAAATAGTATTGATTTATTGTGATTAATAAATAAACTCTCTTTTCAGAGCAACTCAATTTAGTTTTGTTTCGCAATTCCAACAATCTATAAAGGGTTTTATAAACTCACATATTATAAAACAACATTTAAAGCTCCAATTCCTTAACAATTTAAAATTTTTATTAGTCTGATGAATTTTATTCTTAATGAAATTACTTCAATAACTTGTTTACATTTAATGGTGTTATCTACTCTCACAATGTCATGCGCCCTAGTTAATGAGCGGGAGACTCAAACTTAATGAAGTACCACGAGAACTTCATTTACACACACACACACACACATATATATATATATATATATATATATATATATATATATATATATATATATATATATATATATATATATATATATATATACATATATATATATATATATATATATATATATATATATATAAATATATATATATATATATATATATATATATATATATATATATATATATATATATATATATATACATATATATATATATATATATATATATATATATATATATATATATATATATATATATATATATATATATATATATATATTGATGTGGTTTCTATAAGGGGGTCACATATACATATATATACATACATACAAGCCAACAACACGCACTTTAAAACAAATCATACTAAACACAAACAAGAACTTACTTCTGGTGTGTACGATGTCTTGGCAGCCAAAAATCTATGTCACAATTGATTCCCCAAATACGACGTATATATGTGTCAGAGAAAATAAGGCAATGATGTAATTAGATATAACAAGTGAAGGGTCTATGTAAAGTGAAATAAGATCCAGGTGAAAATAGACTATAAAAGTGATTAGACTGAGTGCGGGAAAATCAGTAATATGACAAGCTATAAAGACTATAAAGTAATGAAAAAACGAATATTTGAACAGTACGAACTCTATAAGTAGTTTTTATGTAGGTTAAGATGTTCATGTTTAGTAGAATTAGGGAATTTATGGTGTTATTGTTTATTAGAATTAAGAATTTTAGATTTGTAAGGTTATTGTTTGTTAAATTGTAAGAAATGTCATAACCTAGATGTAAGTCAGCTGTTTTTATTTAGGACAAACGTCAAACCGACAACAAAATTATAGTTAGGTTAACAGATTATAACCACATGTCAAACTGACAGAAAATGTAAAATGTAGGTTAGCTAATCTGTCAAGAATCAACAATGCTAAATCACATATCCGGGGAGATGATGAAAAAGGATTATTGTGTTAAAATTTCTTATGCTTTTTGATTTTGAAGGAGGCATAAAGCAGTTTTTTAATTAGTAACGCTGGTGACGTGAAAAAATAATAAACAGATTGAATTTTTGATGGGAAGAAATAACATACCAATTTGAGGAAAAACAATTAGATTAAAAACATTTATATGAGTATAGATTGGAATTTTGTTTAGGAGAAGCAAGTAAACAGCCAACGGGAGTCACTGGCCGGACAGTTCAATATAGCAGCGCGAACAAATACAAGAAAAAAAACTGTGAGTAATAAAAAGCAATAACTCATACCTTATTTGTGTGATATATCCACCGCTCAGGAGAGTATCGCACAAATTATCAAAGCTTGTAAAAAGTAAACAAACGTAGAACCAGAAATTTAAAGTGACCATATATATTTTCATTTGACGGTCGATAATATCGAGATGTCTGCAGAGCCGGCCATCTCTCGATCTTGACGTCCACTAAGAGAACCAGCACCAACGAATAATTAAATCCACTGACCACCTCGTTTATATTTCACTTTCACTTAGGCTAGCAAATACCAGTAGAGGTCGTTATTTTAGTATATGAGTTATATAAACACGTATGTATATATATTTATAAATAAGTTATTTCAAAATTTAAATAAGGAGGAAATACTGATCAGTTTTTGTTATTTTCTGGGAAGTTATCATTGACAAAGAGCTCTAAAGTCAATACTTAATGCAAATTAAAAATAGCAAGTAGGAGTAGAATTTTGTTAGCTGTGTTAATTTTAATTTTAATAAAATACTTAAGTTTTGGTGATCATTTGAAACCTTGCTTTATTTTTGCTTTATATGTATATAAGTATTTAAAAACCAAAATCAGACAGGGCAATATATTTCAAAATTTAAAAAAATAAACAAAGATATTTCGGACTTGAACCCACCAGCTTAAGAAGCTTCCTGATTTGAGAGTAAGTTCATCCATGCTATAGATTTATTTGGGTCCCAGGCAGAAGTAAAAAGACATTGGGTACACCAAGGTGTAATTACACACAAACCTTTGGTGAGCACACACATTTACAACACAATTCACTCAACGTTACAGGTACTTAGAAACTCACTTCACATAAAACATTAAATATATATTATGTGTATATAAACTTATACTTAAACTGGTCACCATATCAAGTAATTCTAAATACCCAATAATAATCATAAAAATAAACTAAGCTTAACCCTTTCTGTATTATAAATTGTCACCCAATTGTGGGTAAGTAATCTTATCGATATATATATATATATATATATATATATATATATATATATATATATATATATAGATATATATATATATATATATATATATATATATATATATATATATATATATATATATATATATATATATATATATATATATATATATAGATATATATATATATATATATATATATATATATATATATATATATATATATATATATATATATATATATATATATATATATATATAATTATACTTGCCCTTTTCTTATTCTCTCTTCCAGCTGCTCCACAATATTGACTCTCTTTCAAAGTTAGTCGATTCTAGTTGCTAAATGATGTTGAATATAAATAATTCATATATTTTAAAAATTACCTAAAGTAATATATGTCAAAGTATTTTATAAATTTAACAAAGATTTTTATTAACGATTGTTTCAAAGTTGAAATTGAAATTGAAATTCTAGAATTCCCTTACTACTGGATCCTCTATTGTTAAAATTAATAACAAATTTATCTAAAATTTAAGTGATAGGATTTTAGCAATGTTAAAATGGCTATTAGTTTCTACAGTTCTAGCTTTGACACCTGATGCGCCCTCCCTGAATTTGCTTGTGAAATACGATGGGAGTTATATTTAAATTTCTGTTAAATTAATGATATCTGCTTTTCTGCTTTAAAATATTTATATTTCAATAATGGATTGATTGTTTGTATAGATTCCTGCACAGATGAAACTTGCTTTTATTGAGGTTTGTGTTAATGGTAAATTAATATGGTACCTGACGGCGTCTACTGATCGTTGAACTGGTAAAGCTTTGGTATTTATTACCGATATATTGGTTCCTCTTCGTAATCGTATTGTTTGAATCATCTACTGGGTGTTGGTTGACTTCCTAGACACATTGAACACTACTTTGTGGATAATTTACTTAAAATTTCATTTTATATATGAACAGTGAAATATAACGCCTGCACTATCTCCGAGTTTCATCAACAACCTTCTAGAATATTCTACCGAAAACGGATATCGTCTCAATTTACTCCTGTTTAAAAATCATCGCCAGCTGCCTGGAAATTGTTTTCAAAATTTTTCTTTCGTTCCTCAACTGGTCAGCCAGTATCGAGTATGGAAATCATCATTGTTTTTGTATTTGACAGGTGAGTCGAATTTTGATACCCGCCAAATTCAAATCCTTCAATTAAATGTCATTTACAAAGAGAAATTATTAAAAACTATGTATGACATTTAACTAACCTAACTTATTCAATATGTAAATTATAAACAATGATTCTTTTAACACAATCAAAAACACTTTTAATTATTCTCTTTTGCTTGAGAAGTTCTTTTAGTAACATCACAAATGTCCATTTTACTATTTATGAATATGCAGAGTTTTCTTATTACATTTTGTTTATTTCGAAATTGTAAGAAAAATCCTTTTGACAATTTTTTACTTGGTTTAACAAATTAACCTGTCTTTAAAGCTCTTGCTATTCATACTCCTATAGGTATGTAGCTTTACTCTCTATTAATATTTTTCCACATCAATATTAATTTTTTTAGATGTTTGATATCACAAGTATCCAGTAATACATAACACCAACAAAGAATATTTCGTGTTTAATTGTGTTGTTATTTATGGTTTTCACGTGGCTAGTGTGGTGTAATATGGATAATGTATATTGGTATGGTCTTGGATAATTGTAGTCATGGAATTTAATTTTAAAAATGAGCTTGTACACTTCGTATACACCGTAAGTATTATTTGAAACATGTTCTCATTTCAATATATATATATATATATATATATATATATATATATATATATATATATATATATATATATATATATATATATATGTATATATATATATATATATATATATATATATATATATTGATATGGTTTATATGGGAGGCAACATGAAAAACGCACACGTGTACATATAGACTTACACAATTATACCGGTAAAATCGACAAAAAGATGTGAATACACTCATACGAACCACACAGAATTATAAGTATATTAGAATGCCTAGTAAAAATTAAAAATGAAATCTAATTAACCCAAGTATGTATACCAAAATATAACGAAACATTGATGTAGGTAAATGAGTGTTAATTTTTAAGGAATCAAGTGTATATTATAAGGTGCCCATTTAACAAGACTCGATAAGAATGAAAGTGAAATAATGTTGATAATAGTGGATAAGTTAGTTCTAACAGTTGTAAATTTTAAGTTAAGGTGAAGAATAAGAGATAGATGTAAGAAATGTTAAACATATGATTCTTTGACAGTGTTTTAGGTTAAGAAAATATGCCAAATAAACAAAACCTAGACAACAATGCTTTTCACATATCCTAAGAGATAAATAATGGAAAAAGCATTGTTGAGGGAACAACAAGAAATGAAAGAAATTTTAAACGAGGGCTAGAGATGAAACTCTGGCAACAGCATTTTTTGTTTACGAAAAATAATAAACAACAACTTTGGGAGATTTTGGAGAAGCGGCAGCAACAAAAAATTTTAGCGTAAATTTAGTATAAAAGTGGGATTTTCAGGAAAAATAAGTTAGCAAGGATAGAAGTCAACCTGCTCAGGAGACCCACATGCGGTAACAGTAAGTGTTGTATAAAATTATAAACACCATACTTACTTTGTCAAGTTAAATTCAATACAGTCTGTGATAAATAACTGAGAAACCATAAAGCCACATCAATATAAGCAAACAACAACTTAATAGGACACAGTTTTAAGGAACGCATCATTCAATCAACAAAGACAATCTGCATATTTAGAACAAGTTTCATACAAACTAGAAGTTAGCGGAGTAGGTGACCCACCAAACACCATAACAGAGGCAGTCGCATATGCTTGAGCACTATATATCGAAGATTTATAAAATTACGTAATTTAGGAAAACAGCTTTCAGTTGTAAAAAGGTGCTGCAGACCTCTTAAATTTAATTAAAAATTTCAATAATCAATAAATCCAAATTTGGAAAAAACATTGTCCTAATAATTTGTGGGGATTAATACAGTTTAAGGTAAACAAGTTTGTAACTAATAAGGGATATTATAAGGATAGTTTTGTCAATTTTGTTTAAATTTCAATAAAGTTATATGTTGTGTTGTTAGAAAAAATTATATAAAATTAGGGTTTTGTTTGGTTATTTAGTATACATACGACGGCAGAGTATAAATAAAAGGAAAAAAGAAACAAGGCTCAATAAATTTAATATCAATATTCAAAGTTATATATAAAAGAAAGGGACCCGAACCTACTAAAAATCCTTCAGATAAGTGTCATTTTGCTCATTTTATTATTTAATATCTAGCCGAGGCAAGGAAGAAGAAGGAAAGGATCAGGTAAGTATACCACTATAAATAAATGGTAAGTTTTCCTTAGTGTATTAACCACTAGAAATAATACGTATATCACAAATTTTCATAAATTTATTTACAAAACACAATATTACACATTATAAAACATTTATTTACATAAAGACCTTTTATTACGTTTTTTACCGACTGACGCCCATAAACTTGGGGTAGTAAGGTAAAATTTATTTATTTAAAT
Organism: Tillus elongatus; assembly: GCA_964006375.1. NCBI lineage: Eukaryota > Metazoa > Arthropoda > Insecta > Coleoptera > Cleridae > Tillus > Tillus elongatus. The sequence continues at coordinate 81,099,353 of OZ023267.1, forward strand.
TTATAAAACAAAGTCACCTCTACGAGGGACTTAATTCAAAGCAAAAATTATACAACAAATAGCAAAAAAAACCATATAAATAATTAATATTTCCTCATAGGTACAATAAATAAACTAATCTTTCACTGTAGATACAGTAAAACCGCTATTTAAACTCTAACTAAAACATATATATATATATATATATATATATATATATATATATATATATATATATATATATATATATATATATATATATATATATATATATATGTGTGTGTGTGTGTGTATATGTATGTATGTACCACACCGATAAAACATTTTAGGTTTTCTTTCGGAACAAAATTTAAGCTCAGAAAGTAACAATGCTATGGTAACCAAATCTGGTCTGTCGGTTACAAATATAAAGCTAAACTATACACCAAAATCCAGAACTCTATGTTACAAGAAAAAAGTTATTAGCATTTATTTAAAACAAATTTCTATTTCTATGAAAATTCGCTACCATAACGCACTTGCTGCGTCCTACCTTTTTTGGATCCTCAAGAGCTGAAAATTGCTTGCACAACCTGCTGATCATCTATATTTTATCAAAACACATAATCTATGTACCTAAAATTACAACGAATTACTTAGATATACCGCCGGATACAAAATTTAAAAAAAAGGTTAAATTTTAAAAAATTGTCGTTTATTTTATACTTATGGTGACTTCTGGATCGAATATTAATTGAAACGAGTTGATTTTTGATTCGAAAATATGTATTTTCTATTAAAGAAAAGTACTATCGTCGAATTGCAGACGTTAATTTTTTAAAACAAATAAACCTAAATTTATATTAAGCTTTATATAAAGCCATATATAAAGTTTAAAAGAAACAGTGTCAGTTCTAGAGAAGATGGGACAAAATAACTGTGACTATCTTGTTTTTTTACCCTAAGTAACCACATTATCAAGTGAGTGCAACATCCCATAAACAGGGGCGTTTCACCTATCTTAACTGTGGATACCCTATGGATCAATTTTCTATTGTATTTTAGGCGTTTGCTTATATCTGAAATCTGGAAATCGATTATTTGAGTTGCAAGTTGTATTGTTTAGAGTCTGGCGTGTCTAAAATCTCAACCCCTTCAATATCTCATAACCCATATTTTACAATAGCATATCCGTGCATATGTTCCTCTTCTATACCGTGCTTTGACTTCTGAGTTCATTAGTTCATATTTCTATCGAGTGTCATAATAAACTTTCTGGCATTCTAATTGGTTTTTGTTTATCCCTTTATAGCTCGGTTGGCCGCTATTTTCCCATAGAAGAATAATTTACTTTTATGCACGTGAAGGCTATACAAGGGTAGGTAGTTATTGAAGTTTCAGTCGTGCCATCCTTTTGCTAATTGTTCTGCTTTGTCATAATCTCTGTGAATCTATCACTGTGATAAGTATATAGTCAAAACTATATAATTAGTTTGTAATATATATTTTAAACAAACGAGATATTTTAAACAAACGTCGATTGTCAAGTAGCTATATTTTACTACACTGCCCGATTGTCTAAATATTCCTTGCAGGTTGTGGTTTTTGTAACTGTAAAACATTTATGCTGTACTATGTGCGATGGCTTTTTCTGGTACACACGTACATGAAAGCTAAGATCTTTCAAATATTTATGAGCGGTCGCCTACCTACTAGCTGTTCCGGCCTATTCATTGAGGGGATATTCTATGCAAAAGGCTAACACCCCTACAAAGATTCCTTATTTATAAAGGTTACAAAGAAACATTAGATTTCCCAGAAAAGAAATTGGTGAATTGTTTTAAATTTAAGACAAATTTTACAATGCTATTAGTTGGTTTATTTAAGCACTAACGCGCAAAAATACCGAACAACATCATTCTGGATCTACGACTAACAAGTTGCTTTTTCTACCGAAAGAATTAAATTAAAAGCTTTTACGCATTTTGTATGAACAGGTGCGTCAACGATTAAGTAAAGCAAGTTTGTCGTTGCAACCTGTACTGTACCTAAACATTCAGAAAATAGGAAAATCATAAAAAATCATAGTTACTGTCATTACTACATATTAGTACATATATTACCACATATATAACCATATATTTCACACATACACATGTGCACATATGTTTTGCTTTCTCAGGCCCCTCTTAACTACACAGGCTTGGATAACCACTATCCCCTTAAAACTTAAGAGTATCGCAGCGTACTTAGAGACCCGCCAGTTTAGGCCTGGATCGCCAGCGCCCAACATGCTACAAAATTTAGGATGGAAGTTCAATTTACCGGAACTGCTGCGACCTTATCCAGGCGTCCAGAACCAATCTGAAACCGGTTGTTGTTGTACTCATCAATTTGGATCAAGTAAACCTTACACTCCTCTATCCACAGGAACGTGCTCCCTAGGTTCTCAAACCTAGCCACAATTACCTACAGGTTCCTTGTACCTGTAGAACCTGGAACACCTTATACATCCATTACAAAAGACTTTTGAAGTTGTAAACGCTCTTTTGGTTCTTCGTGGTTTGCTCCACTTACAGGGTCGTCATCAACCTTTGTTGAAACTGTTGAGTCACTGGACTAGCTGGGTTAAACATCTCCTCTTTACTGCCTAAATCACCTTATTCATTGAACCACATTTTCTCAGATAGCTGTGAAATCTGTCGCATTGTTCTCAGGACGTTGTTCGGTAGTAAATGGTTTCAAATAAAACTTGACTTGATTACCCACTTCACTAAGTCGATTGGGTGTGAAAATTAACTTCACCAAGCGTATTGTCCAACCCCAGCTCTATCTTAGATAAAGAAACTAATATTGATCGTTGGAATGAACTGTCTTTTTGAAAATATGGGTGGACCCATTGCACTCGCTTTCAGTGTCACTTGAATAAGTCCGAACTGTTAAAATATAACCGCACCAATGACCGAATAAACAACTTTCTTTTAAGCGCGCAGGTACTAATCCAACATCTGATTGTGAGAAAATAGGGAAAAGTCTAATTAAAAGGTTTATTGGAGTAAACTGGACATCGTAATGGAATGCTTAGAATTCTTAGGTATATTATGTACATGTGCTGCGGACTGATGCTGCCTGTGCTGCTTCCCGTCTCTATCACATCTAGCCCAGCTGGGCTACCCTCCATCAGGACCAGCAATCGCAGGGGTCACAACCGGTTGCGTGTTAAGGAAGATACGGTGTTGCCAGCATACTTGATATATGCAAAATTTATGTTTTTTTAGTTTATTAGAATTTTACCCAAAAAATCACATTTTTGCATTTTGCTAGAAAAACTTGCATATTTTGGTCGACGGAAGAGTAAGGTCGAACTTATGCTGAGCATTAAGAAAATGTGGCGTAAAAAAACCAAAATTATATTTCTGTCCACACTTTTTTTTCAAATACATATATTGATTAATCTCCAAATAATCAAATTGAACCTCCGACTCTCCAATCAGAAGGTCAAAGCAATAGGTAACCTACGTGTGCGTGTTTTGTTTCTTTAATGTCGGCCTATTTCCGCGACTATGGCCAATCACCGACGCCAGGGAGCAGTTGCACCTCACTATCCTGGAAATTTTGCCGAACCCCTGCCTTTCTGTAAGGAGGGTAGAGATCTTTAACGTGCCCAACCACGCATGGACACGGGACCGACGGCTTTATGCCTCCTCCGAAGGGCGGAACGTACAGACATTCAGCTTGCTCAAATACAATGCCAGAACCTCGGTTGATGTTAATGTTACAGTTTGTACTGAAAAAGTGAAAGGATTACCCTGGGATCGAACCCAGTACCCTTCGGTTCAGAGGCACACGTTCTTACCCCTGAACCACCGAGGTTCTAGGTAACCTACAATATCCAGTCAAACAAGTTTGGTTGAAACTGAAGTTCCATGTATTCCTTTCCCTAAGTAGTAACTGTTTTGACAAACAACGCTTGCTTATTCTGAAGGCAAATTACTGCTGCTCTGAGCACATTATAATAAAAGTATTTAATGATGATTAAATACCTAACATGACGATGTTTTGAAATGTGGGCTAATAGTGAAGTTGCAGAAATAAAATATTTAATAGATCAGCTTTCCAAAACAGTTAATACTGGACTCCATGACAAAATAGCAATATGTGCAATATCAAATAAACATTTAAAAGCTCTTACAGTCCACAGTGTAAAAAAAATTAAAGAAGGGGTTGAACGTAATTTCTAAAAGTCGGTTTTTTATGTTCTCCGAAGCATGTACTGTCCAAGTATTTCGGCTTTAAGCTCGTTTCAGAGAATTATTTTATGCAGCAAATTACTAGTGCCACAACCATGCTATATAGTTCGCATGACGTACTAGTGATTATTTATTATTGAACCTGTTTACGGTACCAAAAAAAGCTTAAACAGCATTTACCAAATAACCCAGCCCTTCATAATTCATAGAAATATTTGAGATAAAAGCTACAAGATGATCAAAATATATGCTTGGACCTGAGAGACTTAAAATTCAAAGAGATCTTTTTCAAATGGAACAACCTGTATTTTTTGTGTTACGTTAAAGAGAATAAAAAACTACCACCAAACCAACAAACAACTCTTTTTAGGTATTTCCTGCACCTATATCTCATTGTTTTTATGTCATTTTGATTTGTCTATTTTACTCAATAGCTTCATGATATTTCTTGTTTTAGTCCTAGTAACCATGAAAACAATTGTACACAGAATGTAACCATTTGAATGCGCTTTTCGTGAAAGAAAGGTTTGACAGAAAAATAGGTATTCTCTAACCTACAAACGACACTTACCGATGATCAAAATACGACAGAATTATGTGTATAACTGCGTTTTGTTTTCGAACGAAGTTTTTGAATTTCTTCACAAAGACAATATTTCTGATAAGGACCTTTAAATGTTACCTGCTTCAAACTGGTTCATTACCTTTGGTAGGTTTCGGAAGGAAATAGTTATTCGACTTTTCTCACCGCAGCTTTTACAGTGATGACCCGGTTTAAATCCCTAGAGTCGCCTGTTCAGATTTATCTCCTTTATTAGAATTCATAGCCTAGACAGAGATTCTTTATGCAGCTTTTATTCTCTGAAGGATGGACACAATTATTGTGTCTTGCTTAGTTCCTCTATAGTTTTTTCTTCTGAAAAGTTGTCTCCTCTTGGGTAGAGTTTTTCGAGGGCTGTACATATACTTGTTTGCAGACCTTTACTACTGTAAACTGGAAAGCACTGTCTTGGCCTTCAACCTTTCTCCATCTACGTCCCGGCCAAGGGAGGTGCATATATGCAGCCACGGTACCTTTACCTCTTCAATTCTCTGAAACATTCAATCCCAAAGGCTGAGTAGTGGAACAACTCTTCTAAGATACTATGCACGAAGGTATATTGCAAGTGCATTCAACATGTGTGTTCTGGGGGTGCTTTTTTAAGTGCTTTTGTGACTGACCTCCGAAGATCCTTTAGTCATGTGAGATGGGAAACCGTCCTGAATGTTAGTGCTCCTACGTGACAAGGAGCTTATTCTAGGAATATTTATTCTATTTTGCTCTTTTTAACGTTATGTTCTTCAAACAGTGTTTTGTTTGTCTATTAGCGTAGTCGTTTTGAGCTTCTTTTCTACTTTCTTTGCCCCCCCGCCTGTTTCACATTGTGTCTTTGTTTGGCCACCTTGAGGTCTGTGGCCTTTATTTTGTCTGTTGAAAATACAATCAGGTTTACTTAGACGACAGACTCTTTTACTTTTGTGTACCGCTGTCTTCCCGGCATCATTTTTCCGCGAGTAGCAATGGGAAATATGGTCCAATAAAATAGAGCTCTGCGTGGCTAAGTAAATCACTCACTTTTTTGTCGCTAACAACTCTCTAAAACCCGGGACATTGTCTCTCATTTCTGCTTGAGTTTTTGAGAAAATAGAAAAGACAACAAATTTCTTGATAACACAGGAGTAAAAATATTTGCATAAGAATAATTGACAAATGCAAAAGAACGAGCCCCAATATTAACTGAGATAGAATTGAAAGTATATGACTATTATAAACACACAGAAATCACCAATAAATCAATAGAAACTTTAACTGCACTTTTACCTCAAACAACAAATGCCTCTAACCTGTTTTATCCGCTTAGTACCGTTATGAAAATACATTAGTTAATAAACCTTACCGACTCGACTAATTACACAGATAACGAGCCAGGTAGACATCATGCTATAAATATATAAGGCTTACCACAAACGATCGGATCTTAGCAGGTCTAGGCTAGAACAACCTGAAATCTTAAAGACGATCTCCAGTGAGATTTGGGAACTAGGTAGATTAACGCCGCGTAATTGAGTTACAGTAACCCATCCTACTCTTTCCCACTGTTTTAAGGAAATAGGCAGTTTGGGCCCTTAGAGTTCATTTCATATTTCCTCAACCTCTTGAAAATAGCTCCAAAACAAGAGCCAAAAGCGTTGAGTTCTTATAAAAAAAAAACTCGACGCGGTTCAACTTTAAACATACGTATTTCATACACATATATATATATATATATATATATATATATATATATATATATATATATATATATATATATATATATATATATATATATATATATATAATCTCTAATTCGCACTGATTTCAATAAAAATTTTGTAGGTCGTGACCTCTCTAAAAGCGAAATTTTGCTTGTGAAAATTCGCTAAAAGTAACTTTTAAATAAAAAAGTGTTGTTGTTTGTTTCATCAAGAACTATCTATATGTAAATTATATTTAACAGAGGTTACAACGTTTTAAAATTTACGCTCATACATGCGTAAAACCGGGTGATGGTAATTTCTATAGATTAGTAACCCTTACAATAGTTCATTCGAATGCGCCAGAAACTTTAATTTATTAAATATGGGTTAAGACCACACGATAGGTTAAGAAATAATATCATAATGCGCTTTGCGTGAATCACGCACATTCTCTTATATCGTGGCCATAATAGTTTCAGCTCATTCTTTCTAGCAACTGAAAATATATATCTACAGAACACTGTTATTTCTTCAGTGCTGCAAAATTGAAATTATCATAAGCTAATTAGATAACCGCAGCCAATATACTTAGCGATGAAAATGTGGCAAATAATATTATACTCTATATTTAAAATACGATAAGAAATTTTTTAAATATAACAACTATCTACCAAAAAACATATAAGAATCCTTAATACCAAAATAAGTCAAAACTGAAAATATATGATAGGCAAAAATTAAGGACTGTGATTCTACTGTCTTGGAAATAAATTTGCTTGGACAGTTTGAGCCTCATCATAAGACGTTGTACTTTGGAATGGGTCTTTAAACGTCTTTTTGGATTTGATAAATAATAACCGCACATCTAAGCCTCTAGGTTTTAGGATTTTTTTATTCAAATGGCCAAAATAAACAAGTTTATACACTTTCTGGAGTAAAGCTGGTAACTTTAAGGGGTAAATCACCAATTTGCACATTATACGTTTATTTTGTAAACTTTTATATTAGATTTACACACTGCAAAACAAAAAACTTTCATTTTATCATTTAATAATAGTTAAGAAAATTTTGGCAAGCACTCGAAGACTGCAGAGTTTTGCTCGCGGTTATTGTTACTTTGATCGCAAATTCTTCATAAATCTGAATTTTAAGTTGTCTTTTTGAAAACAGTACAGAAAGTTTTGTAGCTGGGAAACGTTTGTTCTCTTAACGCTGAAAAATACATATACGTTAGGATGTTGCAAGACTACATTTCAGTTATATTAAATACACACCGTATCTCGCTATGGTCTTATTAATTGTTCGCATGGATACATAAACTATTGTTTTATGGTATTTGTGTTTTAGAAGGATGTCCTCTTTTTCCGTGAAGAAAATTTATTTGAAAACTCCTAAAATTGTTTTCTATTTTTAGCACAGTTATACAATGCAGCGCTTAAAGCACACTGCACATATAACATGTATAAAAAATGAGGGTCGAAAACACTTGTTGGTCCCCAAAATGAGATGCTTATGGAAGACGCCATGTCAAAAGAGCTCTAGCTCCGTTAGGAAGCATTCTCAAATAAAAATACTTACGTTAAATCGTCATCAAATCATCTCCTGCTGTTTTTGTTCGTTGATTTACTTTCTGGACGAAATTTAAAAAATCGAGATAACACAAAAGTAACATATATTATAGACATTTCGTAAATAAAATATAATTATCTGTCATAAGATATATTAGTTTTTGTGCCTTATTCTTAGAGCTTCGGTGGTTCAGTGGTAAGGACGTGTACCTCTGAACCGAGCGGTACCGGGTTTGATTTCCAGGGTTCCCCTTTTACTTTTTCAGTATATACTGTACAATTAAGATTCCGCCCCTAGTATCTTTACAAAAAGACAGAGATTCACCAAAATTTCCAGGATAGTGAGGTGAAACTGCTCCCTGTCTTCGGTGGCTGGAATAGACGGCGACAGTAGATCGACGTTCAAAAAAGCTGTATTTTTCCAATTGGGCAAGTATCCTATATTTGCCTTTGCCGCTATTGAGATATAAAACTTTGTACACAAAAATTTGGTCTATCCTTCCATAATATGTAGTTTTGAAATGAGCCAGATAATTTTAATTTAGGTATTATTGAAAAAAGACTACGGTAAAAACGTAATAAACAATACTACAAAAATGATCACCAATATCTTGTACACATCAACTTAAACAGTTTTAGAGTTGATATTTTTTTAAATCAATAACGATACTTGTGTGGGTGCCAATTATAAAATATAGTTAAAAGCAGTAAGGTGTCAACTTAATAAGCGCAATAGTAGTTATAGGATTTCTCCAATTACTTACAGCGAGAAATAGCTTGTAATCAATAGGTGTAAAACAAGTTGCATAGCTTACTAGTTCCCTCTTGCTTGTAGCTTTTTGTAGATAGTTAACGTAAATTTACTATGTAAGATTACAAATTATGTTTTCATGTGAATATAAAATGAGCCAGAATCATCTGAGTAGTAACTAAAAGTTTTTTGCCCCACAGTTAGTCTTATTTAAAAATAATTAAGAAAGCATATGTAAAATTTTGTTGGATTTTCCTATGATCTTTTAATATTTCACATAAAGTATGAAAGAGCCAAATGGAATAAATTCAGTATCTCAATTATTAATACTTATGAAAAATCTGTCAACACGTCAATTTTAGATTAAAAAATAATATCCTGCAACGTGGAAACTTCACCTATACAATAACCCGCTCTTAGTAACAGTTGCAACCTCCAACTTTTTAAATAGGAGTTAGCGGCTTGTGATACCTCATTTAAAACATCTCTTCATTCTCTATTCAAAAATACTATGTGTTTAAAAGTGATTGCAAAATTAACATTAAAAAAATAAATTCATCTAATTGACGAATTTCGTCATAACAAAAAATAATGCATGCCTTAAACGTCTTGGCAGCATTCTAATCTTGAATAAAAATGTCTTCTAACGTTAACAACATTTGAGTTGTGACCGACCTAATCGCAACCGTTATTATTCTTGTTAAATCAGTTAAATCGCGTGATTTAGTTTTGTACACCATACTTTTAACATATCCCACATAAGAAAAAATCTAGTAGCGTAAGATCACGGGATCGTGCTGGCCATTCTAACGATTCTCGCCTCTATCCAACCATTAGTCTCTATCCAAAACTTAGTCGAGGTACCGCCGCACATTGATTTGGTAATGTGCCGGTGCCCCATCCTGATAGAACCATACCACAGTTTGCCAAAGTTGGCATGACATAATTCTGGAGCAGTGCTAAATAATTGTCTCTATTTAAACTGCCGTCAATAGAAAAGGGACCAATGATATGGTTTTCAACTACTCTTTCCCAAACATTAACTTTTCCATGGTAACGCCTATGTTCTTCGTTCATCCAGTGTGGATTTTCTTTAGACCAGTAGCGACAATTTTGACGATGAGCATGACCGTGAATTATAAAACTTGGGGAGAAAATTGACATTTCTTTGTTAAAACTCGAGGAATACAACGTAGAGTTTGTTTATTAGAAAACCTTCAATTTCATCAAATATCTGGTATTCTGTGTCGAAACTAAATTAGGGGTTGAATATGCGGGGGTGGAATATTGGTGCATGAAATTTCGAATTTTTTTTGCTAAAAAGTCTCAAAACATATAGAAAACTGTATTCTGGAACAATTTTTTGTCTGTTGGTCGGTCTATCGGTATGTCAGTCTGTACGTCAGTCTGTACGTCTGTTAGTAGGCGCAATAACTGTCAAACGAATTCAAATATCATCTTCTAATTTGGTATGCAATTAGCACCGGATAAAAGAACGTTCAGAGTTGTTGTTGGGTAACATGGCTTCAGAGTGTAGGGAATAAATGGGGGGTGATTTGGTGAAAATTGATTTTTTTTTTCGTTAAAACCCGAGTAATACAACGTTTCAGAAGTTTATGGGTACAGGAATGCGAATATTTTCTTTGTGGTCAAATCATGGACCCAAAATTTATTCCATGAGAATGTCTTTCTGAAGAGGATAAATTCTCACAGCTATGTGGAAGTTATCCACAGCACTCTTTTTAGTGTAATGTAGCAAAGTTCATCAATCAGATGAATTGCTTTTTTTGTGATTTTCTGCAATAAATTTTAAAACCATTGCATTTTTTAATAGAGATAATAAAAAGATCTCTCAAATAAGGCATTACAAGCCCCTACTTCCTATTTCAAAATTTGGGGGGTTGCAACTGTCACTCGAAGGGGGCTAAACGTAGAGGTGGAGTTTTCACTTGGAGAGTGTTATTTTTAATCAAAATTGACGTTTATAGAGATTTTTTTATAAATATGTACAATAATCGAGATACTGAATTTATCCCATATGTCTGTTCCACACTGTATCAAAACTATTGTTCTCAAAAAACATTTTAGTATTTGCTGTGGATTTATAGTTTTTATTAAAATTAAAATATTTAAAAAACAAGATCATTGGAGTGATAAAAATCATTGCACCTCCTTTAATTCGTTTTAATTATAGTTATGTGAGCCCGACAGCAACAAAGTGTCGATATCGATGTTAATAGATTTTGTGAGAAACTATGTATATTTATTTAATAGAATACAGTATTATACACCTGAAAACATATACCTGTCATGTAATAGAACTTTTTATATTATGTGTAATAATTGTATGCTATTGGTATTATCAAGTACTTATTTATATAATTAAGTAGAAAACAATATTTTCTTATTTAGTTCTTTAAGACCTTGCTTCACCAATAATATGATACATCAAATTAACTTTATGTTTGCAGGAAAACCAGACACATTTTCGATTTTATGGACAAGCATTTTTAAACAAAATGTATATTATTAGTAATAATTATATATTAATTCTCGAATTTAGAACATATACGTCATATACAGACTTACGAACAGAATCAACTTTAACGAATTGTGTTACTATTTTAAATAATACTGGCATTAAGCAAAGAACTTTGGTATCTATTTTACCTGCGAAAGTACAGTTGTTGGAAATGACTTAATGTTGCCAACAAATGGTGGAGGAGCGAATAAGTTAGGTGTAATAAAATGCAACGGGTTATTTACCGTGACCTAATGCTGTTATACTGGGGGAAACCCTAGGTTTAAGGCAGAAAAAACGGTCTATCACCATATCAACAGATAAGTTTGAATTGTGTCTTGGACTGAACGGGAACGACTTGAGAATGGCTCTTCACAAGGGGTAGTAAGGTATCACCCAGAACATAGTGAGATGTACGACGGTGGCGTAGCCAGGTAATACGTTGTCGCGGCTGCTCTAATAAACACTAAGTGTTATATAGACAGAGACTGTGTACAACTAACTAACGATTTAAAAAATTGCTAGCCCTGGTACTTTTTTCCCTAATTCGGGACTATATATCTATATAAGGCCAGGTGCATTCCGACTATAATTGGAAACGCATACCGGTTTCGCTCTCATTAGAGCTCATCAGTGCGCCGCGCCGTATCAAATTACAGCCAGACTATACCCAACAGCAAGTTCGTCTAAAGGTAACGAACCTCCTAGAACATAGTGAGATGTACACCAGTGTCGCTATCGGTGGCGTAGCCAGGTAATACGTTGTCACGGCAGCTCTAATAAATACTAAGTGTTATATAAACCGAGACTGTGTATAACTAACTAACGATTTAAAAAATCGCTAGCCCTGGTACTTTCTTCCCTAATTAGGGACCATGTAACTATATAAGGGCAGGTGCATTCCGACTATAATTGTAAACTCATACCAGTTTACTGATGCATACTGATGAGCTCTAATGAGACCGAAACCGGTATGCGTTTCCAATTATAGTTGAAATGCATCTGGCGTTATGTAGATACATGGTACCTAATTAGGAAAAAAGTACCAGGGCTATCGATTTTTTATATCGTTAGCTAGTTGTACATAGTCTCTGTTTATATAACACTTAGTGTTTATTAGAGATGCCGTGACAAGGTGTTACCTAGCTACGCCACAGAAGGCGACACTGTCGTACATCTCACTATATTCTACGAGACTGGCTACCTTTATCCGAACTTGCTGTTGGGTGTAGTCTGGCTGTAATTTGGTATGTCGCAATGACCGGTATGCATTTCCAATTATAGTCGGAATGCATCTGGCCTTAGTTAGTTAGTTATCACCTTATGAAGATGAACAAGGCGGACAGTGAAAACTGCAGATACTGCACTGACGCAGCAGAACCAGCAAATGAATTGCTATGGGACTGCGTGGCCTAGTTCTGCAAAATGCTCAAATATATTAGGGGTTCCCCTAATAGTCTAGAAAATGGTAAAAATAGCCCCCAAGAAGATAGTGGACTAATAAAAAGTCCGAACTTTTTGAGGAAACTATTAGAAGTAAGAGTCATGCACAGAATAACCATTGCGGTCGCAGCGCTGAGAGGCCAAAGACACACAACTCATTAAACCATTTACAAATCTACAATCTACCGAAAACTACTGTTCGACATTTACAGAATATTTGGAAATTAGGTTTTGCAAGTTAACTGTTTGATGTTTTTCAAAGTTGTAATTTATGCTAAAATATTTTCAATTTTTATAACTTCCATTTGCATATTGTCTTGGCTGCTATACACATGTTTCCAATAAGGCCAAGGCTGCAACAGGTCTACCTGCGTTTCTGGTTTGGGGTTAAAAAAATTGAAGCTCAGCAGCTCATTCACTGTGTAGGTGTACCTTTACAGTTAAAAAATAAAGGTTAGAAATATCCACCTCTTTTATCGATACCGTCGTCAAAATTGCACTGTGGAAATTGATATGTCAGTTCGGCCGCTTGCAAACTTAAAGCGACCAACTCGTCATAACCAAATAGCGCATGCCTTTAGTGTCAAATTACACTTGTCGTATAGTTCGCTAGGAAATCTCCGTAATTCGCACAGCATGTAATGTTAGGAATGGCCTCGCGGCAGTACGTTTCTAGAGACATATAATCCTTAGTCATTTAAAAAGAAGTAAACGCATATTTTGTGACAACAATGGAAAAAAGTTTCAGCTGACAGAATGTTCGTTCTTCATTTACTTACTTTTTTTTAAATTATATTATTCTCATAGTATCATACGGCTGTTATTACCAAAGTGGTAACAAAAATAACAAAGTATATTAAGCCCTCTAAGTTGATTCTGATAGATGTCAGCCAAATATGTTTATGGAAATTTACACTATTTTTTTTGTATATCGCTGATTATCAAAAAATTTATATTGGTCCGGTATAATTTATGAAATATTTGTAAAAAAAGACATTAAAAAATTATAGATTGTGCACCTACGAAAAGAGTTAAGATTTGTTTTTTTGATTTTATAAAAATTATCTCAAACATTTAAAGAACTTTGTCTCATAAAACCCAAACAAAGGAATCAGGATGTTTAAGTTCTCCAAGAAATCGACTAAAAGACTCTCTGCAGATTAAATGGGGTGTCTTTTGCCCGTACTAAATAAAATGTAATCATAACTTATATGTTTCAGAAACACCACTATGGCTACTCCTACAGATATCACCTATAAAAAACGAGCGAGACGTCGTAGTGCTTTTCTTACTCACCTTCAGGGACATTACCGCATTAAAACAACCCATAGAAACCGACGATTCCAAAGGCGGTGAGTTTCTAGGCTAAATTTATTAAAGTGTTTTATGTAGTTTATAAAAACGTAAAAATAAGCCTCTATTTAATAATAAATTGTTTCAAAATTAAACCGCATCACGAGTAGGGTATATTTTTGTCACTAATACGGGGTTATGGAAAAATTTCGTAGTTATTTTATTAGTTTACATCATTTTTATCAAGTGCTATACACAAAGCGTAAGCTTATACTGTATAGTACGCAATTTCAGTTATAAGATCTAAATGCGTAGATATCTCAAACCTCGCTTTAGTCTCTTGGTTCTTTACATTTGAACATTGATACTTATATTTCCTCAGATATTCGTTATTCTAAAAATGTTTTAATAACAATTTTTCGAGATACATACATTGTGCTACGAACTGGTAATATTTAATTTTCCCTAGCATAAGCAGCTTTCCTCCTATGGAAACTAAATATTTTTGTTAAAGTAAGATATGATTTTTTGCAGTTTCTGATCTCTTTCTTGATACGGCCATATAACAATTTTATCGGGTTCCATAGGTAAAAATTGAAAAAAAAAGGTAATTATGCAGATGAACGCACATGTGATTTTTGAAAACTGTTTCCACAAAAATGTTTAAATATTCCACTATATATACAATCAAGAAAAGAAATGTTGTTAAATCAATGCCTCTAAAAATTACGGGACCTGTACTGAAAAGGGAATTGGCAAAAACAACTTAGATGGACTTACATAAGCCGTTTTCATATTTTGCGGCAACACTTCCTGCTAATAATGTTATTTTCTTGCCAGCACGCGTATGTGCTTCAGGTTCTCCAGCTTGTTTGGGGAATGAAGGGACAACATTTTTCTTCTCGCTTATGCAAAAAATACTCTACTAAGCAGGCCTTAACGACCTGACTGAACCTGGCCTAACCTATCTGACCTGACCTGACCCTGACCTGCCCAAAGAACTTATGATAAAACCGAAGAAAACACAAAAATATGCATTTTACAGAAAACTAAAAAATAAAGTTGGTTTAAACTTACTGTATGTTACCAGTGACGAACTAATAATGTTAATAACTCGACAACGAGAAACTCTCAACGAAAAAACGATTTTCCACATAAAAATATTATAAATGTGCATATAATGTAGTAAACTTTATCTACCAGAAGTAGATATAGCTAAAACTAGTTTGCCTCCCATCTGCAGTATCACAAAACTAAACTCAATTCTCAAACAAACTGACAACACAAAACAAAATAAAACGGCTATAATATTCATTAACTAATTAAATGTTTAAAATGTTGTCCATTATTATCAATACACAATTGAACTCGCGTTTCCAAGAAATTTATTACATTAACTAAGCTGGAATACACAATTCGTCTTGTTTCGCCAAAAATTCTAGCTTTCAGGTCTTCCAGATTTAATGTTCCGTCTTTGTAGACAACATGTCTCAAATGACCGCAAAGAAAAAAATACATTGCGTCAAACCAGGAGAGCTAGCAATCCAGTTAAGGGCATCACCGCGCCCAATATACAGAAGTAGCCAAATATTGCCGCACGCGGCTCCCAAAATGACTGAGAGTTCCATCTTGGGCAAAGAAACTTTGCAAAACTTCAGCAGACCTACGGAGACAGTACTTTATCAAGAGCCCAGATTTTTCGGCGGTTTAAGCCATTTCCAGATAGAAGAGAGTCGATCAGAGATGAGACATGCAGCGGATGGCCTTCAACTGCTAGAACCATTGAAAATGTCGACAGAATCTGATATTCAGATCGTCGGTTCACGGTCAGAGAGATCGCGGAACAGCTGAATTTGTGTTACAGCACCGTTCATCAAGTTTTGACCAGTAAATTGGGAATGAAAAATATCTGCTCGAAAATTGTTCCAAAAAACTTTTTGCATGAGGAAAAGGACATTAGAATGGAAAGGTGCCTTGACTTTTTGGAATCGACTGAAAATAATGACAAATTTTTGGAACGTGTCATTACTAGTGATGAAAGTTGGGTGTTTGAGTATAACCCGGAAACCAAACGGCAGAGCATGGAGTGGTACACTTAAGGCTCTCTAAAGCCCAAAAAAAGCAAGAATGAGTAAATCAAAAGATTCGCCACCAAGAATCTGCGCCTCAAGAAGAGGCAGTGAATCAACATTTTTACAGAAAGTTTCCCGAAAGACTTAAAAAAAAGGATCATGCGTGTGAGACCAAACATAAGGACAACTGGATCCTGCATCATGACAATGCGCGTTGTAACACAGCAATTTCCATAAACGAATTTTTGGACAGTAAAAACACTACTCTGGCTCTTCAACCTCCTTACCCACCTGACTTGA
The DNA here is from genome assembly GCA_964006375.1 of Tillus elongatus. Lineage (NCBI taxonomy): Eukaryota > Metazoa > Arthropoda > Insecta > Coleoptera > Cleridae > Tillus > Tillus elongatus. The sequence continues at coordinate 81,115,786 of OZ023267.1, forward strand.
GTCCTTGTGACTTTTCCTCTTCCCAAGATTGAACATCCATTTCAAGGGAGATCATTTTGGAACACTCTAAAATATTCCAACTGCTGTAACCGACCAGCTGAATGCAATTCCAGTATCCGCATTCTAGCACTGCTATGAGGAGTGAAAGAACTATTCCCAACGCTGTTTGGCTTCCAAAGGGAATTATTTTGAGTAAGACAAAGTTAAATTGTAATTATATTTAAATAACAATATTTAAAAAAATTAAAAAATCAATCTCATTACTTAATTTACGGACCTCCTATATATATATATATATATATATATATATATATATATATATATATATATATATATATATATATATATATATATATATATATATATATATATATATATATATATATATATATATATACACTTACTATTTAAGTTTTTCTAATTTTGCATTACATAAAACATTTGAATTAGTAATAAATAGTTCCTGTACAAATAAATAACTATTTCACTGTTATTCCAGTAGCTCTACTACAATTTTTATTTTATTTTAGATTCAACAGGTATCTATATATATATATATATATATATATATATATATATATATATATATATATATATATATATATATATATATAACTGTACGTATTGGCTGTTTATTTAAACTAAATAAATGCTTCAAATTAATTGCCGAATATACCCCACTTTCATACGTTTACAAAATAAGCTTTTCATTTTATTCCTATTCAATACGCGTTCCAAAACAATATGTTCAATGTCACGGATTTCATTGCAGGTGTAGTATGCTGTATCACTAAGGTTTATTTTATACATATGTATCATATATAATATACTTCGTAAAGAGCATGGTTGCTTCTTATTCTATATATATATAGTCTAGATAATATTTTTATTAAACAGGGAATTTTTGGAATGTTTGCTTGTAAAAAGAGGAAATTGCTAATTTTTGGAATTGTTTCTTCCAGGTATTTTTTGGTAGTCTTAACTACTATTCTCATACATGATCTTGGTAGGTATATGTATTCTACTTCGATATCTCGGTTATTTGCAAGCTTGTCCACAGCTTCATTGTGTCATAGACCTAGCGGTTTTCTGTGTTACTTCTGATTGTTCTAATCCCTATCATATTCTCTGATGTAAATTTTTAATACTGATAATACCCTTCGCAATAATTATTATTTCTAAATGTTCTAAACGGCTTTATAGATATAAATCGAGAGGATTTAAGTCAGGTAATCGTAGTGGCCAAAACGTAGGTCATCCCCAACCTATCGATTGGAATATACAGTGTGGCCCATTTAAAATGGAAACACCCCTGTAACTTTTGTATTTATAATTAGATGTTGATGAACAAAAAATAAAAAAATATAAGATGAAAAACGCTATACAGAGAAAATTGTTCTTAATGTCACCTGACCAAGGCCAACTAATGCATTTTTTCTATGTCAAAAAAAAATTTAAATGGGTTAGGGCCATTTTTAGGAAGAAAATAAGTATGCCACTGCATTTGGAATACTTTAAAATAGACATATACCAAACTTCATCAAAAAAGAGAAATGATTAGCCATTTCAGGGAAGTTTATTTGCGTGACCCCTCTTATATCGAAACGCACTGTAACTTTTATATTTATACGGCGATCCCTATTATCGAGATATCAAAAGATATAAAATGAAGACGTCTATAGATCCTGTGACAATTGTTTCCTATGCCATTCTATCACGGTCTACAAACTATTTTCATGTGTCAAAAATTATAAAAAGGTTAGGGTTGGGTTTAGGGGAAAATACGTATGCCACTGGATTCGCCATTTTTCAAAACTGTTACGTACCAAATTTCATTAAAAAAAGCTCTATTATTGTTAACTATGAAAGTTAACAGTATCTCTAGAGTTTAACAAAAAAAATAATTATAAGTGCATGTTCATCCAAATCGAATTATAAATACAACAGTTACAGGGTTGTTTCCATCTAAAATGGGCCAGACTTTATATATATATATATATATATATATATATATATATATATATATATATATATATATATATATATATATATATATTAATCAAAAAATTTACAAGTATTACAATTAATCTGTAAAGTTTTTTCTTTATCTTTCGATGTACTATAGCCGACTGTTTGTGGGATGTCAATTAATTCTTAGTACTAACAAGATTTGTCAGCTTTTATAATGCTTTTACTAATGCCATCAAGGCTTTTTTCTCAAATTTAACTAACGTGTGTGTATAAAACGTTTAGCACCTCCGATATTCTTGTCACATTAACTCGGCGGTCTGATGATATATTACAGACTGCATCGATATTTTCGGCGACGGATTCTGAAATCGTTTTACCAGCCGCCTTTATCTTCAACAAAAGTTTACTTCTTTTAAAGGAATCACCCCATTTTTTCACGGTCGTACTAGCGACATTAGCTACCAAGTGTACTAAGCATATATTACTATATGTTTACCTCTTAACCTTCCAAATACAGGTACTTTATGGTGACTCTATACCTAATAATTTTTTCCATTTTTCATTATTTAGATCGGCTTCCCTTTAATTTTATTGCGTACGTAATAACACACCTATTAAGTTATTTTTCGTTACTATTGTATTGAGATATTTTACTAAGGTATTAAACTAATTAAATAATATACCCTGGTGAATTTCGTGTAACTAGTACATGATTATATATTAAAAACTGTTGTTTCCGAACAAGCATACAAATTTAGTTTATTTTTTAAGTAAATTTATTTTCTCGCATAAATCTTGCTCCCGACTAGAGTTTATTTGTATTATATTTTAGTAAATAGTAATTGGGCAACGACACAAACCGTCGCTTACTTTGTTGTACAATTTTTTAACAGTACTCTAAAAATTAAAGCTGATTGCGGATTTAGTTTTTGTGTCTCATTTATTGTAAGAAATCCAGCTATAATTAAAATAGTGTTCACATAAATAATTACATAATGTGTTATTGCTATTGTATAAACTACAGTGAATGTATAAATATAATGTGATCATACGTTCGTCAGAGTTTTGATTGATCAACGATCACGTGGGATCAGTAACGCCATGTTTCATTATTTTTTGTACAGGTGAGCCGAATGGGAGAAACAGGGAAATCGAAGCATTTCTGTGTTAATCGATGCATCTGTGAAAAAATGGACGGACAGTGGTCATCAGTAATAATAATGAAGAAATGACTCATGTATTATTTAATTGTCGGAGTGTCTTTTTTAATTAGAAAATGTAAATTAAAATCTCGTTGTCCATTCCCGCAAAATTTTAAATCGACTAAAATGTTAATGGCACTAAACAGGATTTTAAGGAGGTATAGGTGGAAATGGGATATAGGCAGCTTACATATGTCCATCAGAATAGTTTTTTCACATTTTTCGTTTATAGTTCATTTTTATCATCTTCCCCGCCCAGCACACCTATTCGCTCCAGGCCTCATATTTTTCTTGTGGGTTTTCTACAAGAAATATTTCTTGTGGTTTATGCATCCAAGGGGGGTTCCAAGCATGTTTCTAAAAAACAGTTCTAAAAACTCTCCATGAGCTTACTTGCAAATTTACCCATATGTATTAAACCAAAACTAAGTTGGTGGTCTACCTCCACGATACGATGTCTAGTTATTGTATCATAGTCTACTGTACCCTCCCTTAGTCAAAAGTTAGTTTTTGCAAAACTGTGCATGCAGAGTGTAGATAACGCATTTAAATAATTAGTAACCTACTGCAATAATTATTCTTGACAAGAAGTATTGTAAACTTTTTTAAATTATTTAACAGACTACCCTCCCACACCACAATAACGGATTATTATCCATTTGATGATGACAGGTTGGTATGGGGTTGCAGAGTAGACAAGGTAACTGAACATTCGGTAGTTATGCCTTCTTAGAAACCTTGGTAAATAGCCGTCGGGGCAAATAGTACATTCTAGGTGTATTTTAAACACAATGAAAGTTGCTATTCTTCTCACTGTGTGATAGATGAAAGTATCATTCGGTAAAGAATAGTTGAAAATTGGTAGCTCAGAAAACTCATGTATGTCTCAGACTTGCATTGAGTAATGATAATTATTCCGTCACGACTATGTTATAATATCTTTTTTATATTTAATATAATTGAATAGGTTTTCGAACAATCAGATGAACTGATCTCAATATGGAGCAGTGATTACCGATTGTAAGCTCAAACTACCACAAAAAAACTTCAAACAATATTCTCGTCAACATTCTGTAAAATATTCACAATTGGATACATCTCTTCACGCAATTTAGAAGAATTCTGCCAGGTCTCCTTTAACTACTTATTAATTTTCAGGTGATGTAAACTCTCAAGCTATTATAACAATTGACATTACAATCGATTTGAAATTTTTCGGCAATCGAGAATGAGATTTTAAGTTACATTTTCTAATTAAAAAAGAAACTCTGACGACGTAATATTACAGTCATTTCTTCATCATTATTACTTGTTACTCCTGTCCATTTTTTCTCGCTAGTGCATCGATTGACACAGAAATACTTAGATATCCCTGTGTATCCCATAAATCTGTGTACAAAAAATGATGAAACATGGCGGTTATGAACGCATGGCCACACTGTTTTTATATAGCCACTGCAGTATAAACTAAATAACTAATTGAAGTTTATGTGTTACAGGCTTATCAAAATTCGCAAAACTCGCTCGATCAGTTACAAGAAGCCGTTCAGTGTTAGTCTCACAATTCTCATCCCACCTACCGAATCTGAAGGACACCACAAAACAATCAAATCTAGCGCAGGTCAGTAGTTACTGACTAAATTAGTTAATTTGACTCACTTGTAATTGTTCTCCTAACTATGAGATTTTCTTTTGTGCACGCTGCTTGGGATTTTCTTTTCATTCATTTCCTTTTACCATTTTGTGAACTATTATTATCATAAAAAGATGATGAGTCTGAGTGCGGACATCATGCCTCAGTACAGACAAGAAGCTCCGAAAACACCTCCCCACATCCTGCTTCACTATTGCGCCTTCAAGGCCATCTGGGACTGGATTATTCTTTGTTTAACTTTTTACACCGCTATCATGGTTCCCTACAATGTTGCTTTCAAAAACAAGACTTCGGAAGATGTATCCCTGTTAGTTGTAGATTCAATTGTTGACGTTATATTTTTCATAGACATAGTGCTCAACTTCCACACCACCTTCGTCGGCCCCGGAGGTGAAGTAGTCTCCGATCCAAAAGTTATACGGATGAATTATTTGAAAAGCTGGTTTATCATCGACTTGCTCAGTTGCCTACCTTATGATGTGTTCAATGCTTTCGATCACGACGAAGACGTAAGTATAAAACCCGTGTTAATAATGTTTATAGGTTTTTAGACATATACATATGTAGAGTGTGGGTACTCTCTTTAATGTCTTACACCAATAACTCAATGGTGACTAGTAGGTTTTGGTGAAACCGTTGTATATTAAATGCAGATGTAGAGACTTCTTCTTCGGCTCAATGTGCTTGTTACCTTTTGTGCGACATGCGACATGCATGGTCAGATAGGGGAAAATTAAATTTATTTATACGCAGTCATGACAACTATAAATATAATGCCATTTCTGCGTTTGAATACTGATCAAAAAATTCTTCAGAATCAATAAATTAAAATGACAGAAGACGTCTTTAAAATGTCTCTTGTTGTATGTTAATACTTAGCAGAAAAACAACAATATTAACTATAACGGCAATTATAGTAATAAAATTATCAATAACAGCAATAGAAGCAGCTTCTATATAACCACAGTCACGGCATACATTAACTTATTACATTATTACAACTACTTTTAATAAAAGAAGAGGTGTGAAGAAAAATCCGGACTATTAAATCAGTTTGCTCATTTAAAACAAGGCAGTTGTTTGAAAAGAGTCAAATTTGCGCTTGTCATCACAAAAATGTATTGGCTTTATACGGTTATTTACTGTAGGCGCATGTTGAGTGATTGTAATATGTTTATAAATGAAATGCGGAGACATATTCTTCAATGTTGTTTTAAAGATTATAGTAGTTTGATTGATGTAAACTGCACTACAATGCGTACAAGTTGACTTATAACGTCCAGCTTTTGTCAGAAAATACGTCTTTCTTCCCGTTTAATTGTTAGTAATGCGTCGCGTTATAAGTTTTGGAAGACACCTTTATATTTGTATTGTCATTTAAAATGTTCTGTATGTTTCCAAAGTGAGTCTCTGAACACAGTTATTATTCTTTTTGTCTGTAATGGTTGGATACATATAATTCAGTGCTAATTTGCTTTATTGGCTCTTAATCATCTTTCTATTATTTTAACAGAGAAACCGTTATTTAATGCTATTTGCTTGATTATTTATATTTATAAGTTTTATACTTTATTTTTGCTAATTATACAGTATATCATTACAAATAAGAATCAAGCTGGTGTTAGCGAATAGATACAATTTTGTAAATTTAAATTAAATTAACAGATTACCTGACATCTATAATAAAAAGGTTGAAGTTCGAGATATTTTTTTAAATTGCTGCCAGACATATGTATAATGCACAATGTATCAATAATATATTCTGGAAATGTAGAATAAAAAGTCATTGCATCCGCATTTGGTATGGAACGGTTTCACGAAGTAAGGGCAACAACAATTAATAAGGAATTAATATGCTTTGGTTTGTAAAGATGAAAGTACTAAAATTATTTAATGTTAATTGACAAAACAGAACGAAAATGTAAAAGAATAGTAAAGGTAGCTAATTTGGAAGGCATTCAAAATATTGTTTCACATAGATAGTGACAGCATATGTAGCCTAGCCTGTGTCTTAATAACATAAGTGTTCTTCTGTACATTAAGTAATAATTTGTGGTCAGACAAAGCCACAGCAAGTATTGCAAAGTCACTCTTAAAATACGCTCTCTTGTTTTATTCTTCTATACCAATAAAATCCCATATCGATTGACATTATTTGTTTGTAGGAAAACAACACATAATTTTTTAGGTTACATCTCCCTCTTATATGTAATGTTTTAAATTAATGTTTAACGTCGTACAATAGGGGTTTTTAGAAATGTTGCGTAATTCTAAAAAATATTTACAATAGTAATAATTGCCTACTACTTTTAGGTACACATGTACACTTAAAAACATTTGTCATTATAAAAAAATACAGGGTGTTTTGTAGGGAAAGAAGAATATTTTAAGGCCGTATTCTGGAAGTCTAAATAGGCTAAAAATCTTATTAAATATGTGTCTAGAAATACGTCCTTTCCGAGTTATAGGGTGACAACAAAAATTTATAATAAATCAGTTTTTCTTAGATATTTTGGAAAGTGGTTTAATCCACAAGACAGCTTTGTCTATTAGTTTTAATAATATCAAAAGCTGAATGTAATATCCAATCATTTGGAAAATCTTTAAAAAACGGATTTTTTATATTTGTCATCCTGTAACTCGGAAAGTATGTATTTCCGGACACATGTTTATATAAGATTTCTTGCACTATCTCTCTCTCTCTATATATATATATATATATATATATATATATATATATATATATATATATATATATATATATATATATATATATATATATATATATATATATATATATATATATATAAGTGGAATAATTATTTTGTATCTATTTCATTACAGCTAATGATTTTAACACACGTCAAGTAAGATAATTGGATATTAAATAAAATTTTAGTTGGTAGGAATCACTGGTACAAATAAAATAAGATCGTTCGTAGTTCAGGGCAAGAAAAGTGTGAGGAAAATCATTTCATCTATGTCGTATTTTTTTTAGTAAGAGTTAAAACATTTCACAGTTGATTGGTATAGGCCAAAAACTTAGCTTAGGACACCAAATTAAGGAAAAATTTCGCTAGACTAATATAACCAAAAAAAAAGTGTAATGAAAATTTATGCCGCTTCAGAAATAATTATTAAGTTTCTAATTCAGTAGGTCAGTTTCCAGGTTGCGTTTATCTTTACCCAGTGATGATTTACATAGTGGCATTTTTTATTACTTCCCAATAAAGTTAATTATACAGTCAGAACTGTCCGAATTCCAAAATTGTCCTTCTCGGAGCTCTTAATGTATCTAATCTAACTGGCGCAAGTTTTAAAATTTCACAAATGACACAGGAAGAGCTGCTGAACTATTTGTTGTCTCCCTGAAAATCTAACCGTTGCACCGTTGCTTCATTTCCACGTCCCTTGCCCAACTAGAAACTGACAAAATTCTACGGGTATACACACTACAAGTCTCACATTATGATTACGATGACTGGGACAAGTTTACTTATTATTTGTCTCTGTAAACAGATATCTGTTTTCGAGAAGGTGGTCCCATATAATACGCCTCCTCTAATTTTATTAGGCGCAACAAGCAATATTTTATACTTGTCCAAACACATTGACTCCAAATCGAAACCTTAGTTCTATAAAGCTTTTGAAATGAACAGTAACTACCAGACATCCTGCTTGCGATTTTTGACCCAGAAACCCAAGTAGCGAAACCCCGGCGCCATTGTCTCAGCTAAGATCAAATACAAGTAGATAATCGTTTAGGTTAAAAATTATGTTTGTCAATGAACAAGAGGTAAACTCATATATACAATACCAAGCGCTTCTCCTCCATAATGAAATTATAGGTCAAGAGTTACCCATCAGTTTCTTTTCTCCGATAACTTTAAATGATGTAAACATCGATGTATCGTATAAAAGGTCATCAGTTTGCTTTTAAATCCGCTATTAATTCTACACCTGGCGTGCAAGACAAGGCTACTATTCACGCGACAGAGTCACAAATTACTTTTTTTAGATATGGTACCGTTTGTACTGAAAAGTCAAAGGAGAACTCTGGTACCGAACCCTTCAATTCAGACGCACACGTTCTTACCACTGAACCACCGAGGCTCTAACACAGTAGACTTCTACGCTCCACTTGATACTATTGTTCAAGTCCAGTTTGTTGGCTTAGTGTCTCTGTGATCGAGGTTTCTGTTAATCTCATTACTTGCGCACCAAATGCGCCGCGCAGAGCCTCGGTTCCCGAGGGGTAACAACGTGTGCCTCTGAACCTAATGGTGCAGGGTTCGATTCTCGGGGTTCCCCTTTCACTTTTTCAGTGCATACTGTAAAAGTAACATCAACCGAGGTTGTGGCATTGTATTTGGGCAAGTTAAATGTCTGCACGTTACGCCCTTCAGAGGGGGCGTAAAGCCGTCGGTCCCGTGTCCATGCGATGTTGGGCACGTTAAAGATCTCTACCCTCCTTACAAAAAGGCAGGAGTTTGGCAAAACTTCCAGGATAATGAGGTGAAACTGCTCCGTGGCGTCGGTGATTGGTTACAGTCGAGAAAATCGGCCGACGTTAAAGTTCAGAAAAAAGTGCGCCGCCCGCTTACTGATGCAAGTATAATTAAACTTCATTGTTTTTAACATCTTGTGTCTTGTTATTCGAAATTATTTTGTATAGAGGAAAGTGCCCTACTATTAGGATGGATCCTAATATTAGACACCGTTGTATTTGCCAAAGCAGATAGATATGGGGCTCCATCTATTAACAAGTGCCTAGTTAAGTTAAACCCCGAAACGCACGATCGATGTTTCTAAGCTTGATACTTCAATCTGTCAAAGTGATATTGGCGGTTTGTTATCTTTCACACTCCACAATTGTTTACCGAAACCTGTTTGAGCGTCAAAATATCGAAAATTCTGTAAGAACTTTAAGTAGTTGCATATTAATGTTGAAGCTACTGTGATGGGCATTGTATTTGTTGTTGTTAGTTTTTCTGTAAAAGATTCCAACCTCTAAATATGATCAGGTGCCTAATATTATACACAGGCGTGGGCTCAATATTAGATATCCATTTTAGGATTGTATTTTCAAGTGGCTAGGAAATCATTATTTCTTTTCAGAATGGCAACTAAAAAAACAGTGGGACAAACGAATTATGGAAAATACAATTACAGGGAAAATAAATAGGTTATGAAATGGGATATTTGAACGCCGTGAAAGTGTTTAATGTACCAAAACCTACATTGGAGTATCACTGTAAATTGGAAAATAGTGTCGAGGCTGTCATTAAATCTACACTTGGTCGTAAGCCAGTATTCCCTGAGGCATTAAAAACAGAGTTAGTCAATTACTGCCTAGGAATGGAGAAAAGGTTTTATGACATTCGTCGTTTGGCTTATTAGATGGCATTAGCTAACAATATACCACACCCATTTTCAAAAGAAGAGGCCGTTGTTGGTAAAAATGGTTAAGAATTTTTTTGAGGCGGAACAAAAGCTGTCTTTTAGAACTCGATAAGGCATTTCTGCAGCTAGATTCAAAGGGTTTACAAAAGAAAATATGACTCAGTTTCTTGATATCTTGGAACCCCAACTTGTCAAAAATAATGTTCAACTTTACGAGGATTTCTAATGCTGATAAGACCAGTATAACCGCAGCGCAACATAAGCACATTAAAGTTATAAGTCTGAATGGGAAAAACAGGTGGAAGTATTGATAACGGCAGAAAGGGGCTCTCTTTCCACAGTTCTTCTGTGTATCAACATTAATGGACATTATATAGCCCCCGTGATTATTTTCCTCAGAAAAAATTGTGAAGCAGAGCTTATGGAGTCCGGGTCAGTCGGAAAATGTTATGCTTCTGGTCGGATCCAATCGTTTTTAATTACCCAATAAATGGATCATTTTATTATACATGTCAATCCGTCCATAGAAAACCCTGTCATTCTAATAGTTGACAAACATCACACGCATACTAGAAATATGGATGTGATTATTAAGGCGAAAGAAAACCACATAATTTTGATTTGCCTCTCTCCTCATTCCACACAAAAGATTCAGCCATGAGATGTAACTTTTATGGGTGCTCTAGAAACATACTAGTGCACAAAAATCAAAACATGGCTGAAAGCTAATCCCGGGAGAACAGTTTTAAAAGAAAATAATTTGATTAATCTTTCCCTAAAATATGACAGTTTAAGAAAAGGTATCCCATATTAGGGCATTGTTCTATAATTAGATTATAATGGTTTTGTAGTTTCATCACTGACCTAGTTTATATTTTTCGAAATATCCACATGTCAACATTATATAACTAAATAGAGTTCGCCAGGTCTGAAAAATGGTATTCTATTTTAGGGCTAAGAAATATTATACGAACAAAGAATTGTATGAGATGCTTCATAGAAAGTCATCATAACAAGCGACTTATAGAAACTAAAAATGGTGAGTTTTGTGATGACGAAATTGTTGCAAAAAGTTTGCACAACACAAACTCTGGACCAGAGGTCACAGAAGGTAAGTGGTACCGTTAAAAAAAAATTCTTCAAACGAGCGCTCTTTAGAACGTGATGAAGTAACCAAATGGAACAGCACTGCTCTTTTTAGCTTATCAAAGACAAAAAGATATCATATAATAAAAATTGTGCGACCTCCAACTGGAAGGAACTGCAAGAGAGCTAACTTCAGAAGCTTCTCGAACATTATAGGAGAAGTAGTGAAATATTAAAGTAATATAAACGTAGTACTGTATGGTGGTTATGCAGAACTACTCAGTGAATCTGAAAGAGAAACGCAGCGGGTGTTTGAGATGACAGTAACAAATAAAATTAATCTGCGTGTGAACGCAGCGAACATTAAAGTTATGGTGCTTGATTTAGATGGTGGAACAAGTAATTGCAATCTCTTAGTAATCTAGTAGAAAAGGTGAAGCACGAGAGGAGACCATTAGTGCCTTATTGGTGGAATGGGCAAATTGAACAAAAGAGGAAAACTGTATAAGAAATAGAAGAGCCCTGACAAGGTTAAAGAAAAGAAATGAAGAACAGAGCCTAAGTTCCAAAAAAATAATTAAAAAAACAAGAAAAAGTTGAAATACTTAATATGGCAGTAAAAGAAAGAACATTGGGGACACTTAGAAATGGCGTTGACAACGTAATAGGGGGACAGGGATATAAAATTGTAGTAGGCAGGCTGACGAACCTGATGCCTGTAGATCTTTTACCAAGTAATAGAAGAAAGATAATAGAAGAACTGTTCTTGCGGGCAGAGAATACACTAGAAGTGCCGACGGAGACCTGTAAGGTAGAACCATTCATTATAGACGAGCTGTTGGCTGCTGATAGAAGCATGAGAAATGGGAAGGCGCCAGGAATGGCCACAATCCCACCAGAGGCGATTAAAAATATGGTGGCGACAAGGCCGAAGTGAATGCTTGTCGTTCTTAACGGTATCCTAGCGGCACAAACTTTTTCTGACTCCTGGAATGTAGCGAGAGTTACTTTACTAGGAGAAAATCCCACGATGAAAGCTTTGGAATACAGACGAAAGAAAAACAGGAGAAGTCGTATGCACTTGTCACCTTAGACGTTAAGAAGGCTTTCAATACGGCGTGGCGGAGAAATATTATAGAGAAACTTGAAGATCGAAACATATCTAGGTACCTGATCAACATTATCAGCAAATATTTTGAGGGCAGCAAAATAAGAATAGGAATGGGAAAGGAAGATGTAATGGCGGGAGTCCCACAAGGCGAGGTCCTGGGGCCAACACTCTGGAATGTGCTTTGTGGCGGAGTCCTGGGGCTTCGTTTGGCGGAGGGAGTGACAACAGTCGGTTTCGCGGATGATTTGGTCATATTTGCGACAGCACAGGATGTAAAAAAGTTAACATTCCGAATAAATGATTCTATTATAAACACACCAGATGGGTGAAGAGGCAGCGATTGAGACTGGCGCCAGACAAAACCGAGGTAGTTATATTAAAAGGGGGCAGAAACCGAGGAAAATTTCGATTGGCAACTATAGGATTCGGCCTGAAGAGTGAAATACCTAGGAATTATCCTGGACGGTAGATGTCTACCCAGAAAGCGGAGAAGAAAGCATCTGCGATAGACAGAGTGATGCCGAATTTTGGGGCCCATCAACAACTAGCAGGCTTATTGTCGCTGAAGTAGTTAATTATACTTTGCTTTATGGAGCTCCAGTATGATATCCGGCCATGGAAAAAAATCCAAGAGAAGGCCCAGTGGAAAGTGCTTCTTAGGGTGGCGACAGCTCTGTCGGCGCAGGCAATCCAGGTAATAGCTGGCGCTATACCAATTGATTTGCAGGCCAAGCAGAGGTACACCCAGTTCAAGGAACATAAGTTGAACCAAGGCACAAGAAAGGTGGTCCGAGAGGAAATAATAGAGGAGTGGCAGCAGCGTTGGTTGGAGAATAAGAATGTGGCAAAATAGACGAGGAAGCTCATATCAGCCATAAAAACATGGCTAGAATGTAATCATAAAACCCTCAGGCTACCATGTAACACAAATATGGACCGGCCAAGGGCAGTTTGCAGTCTATGCAAAAAAGATGGGCAAACCTGATACTGAGGACTGTAGCTATTGTGGACTAAAAGATACGGTGGAACACACTATGTTGCGTTACCCTAGGTGGGAAGAGCAGTGACAGGCAACAGAAGTCTTGTGGCGACAACAACTGACAACAGAAATCCTTGTTCCTCTGATGCTCAGCAGTGGGGAACGATGGAATTAGACACAGAAAATTATGGAGAGTGTCTTGAAAGAGAAAAATAAGTACGAAAGAACGACAGTTGTACCGAACTCATAAACTTCGCATCAATATAAAGCTGGGGATGAACAAAGAAGAAGAGACAGCTTTACACTCGCGAAGATGCGTGTCTGTGCAGACGTTCCCAGGATGCATAATCAGTTCAAATGTACCTCTTGACTACCTGCGGGTAGCTTTTACGTCCTCACAAAAAAAGTAGAGAAAATTAAGAAATTTAATATTTAGGAAGACTGTGTTTAAACGGCGGAAGAATAGATGATGCGATACAAAGTAGGACAAATTCAGGCAGAGCTCTAATCACTGTAACCAGGGGGGTATTTATACCTAAAGAAGCCAAAGTGGCTGTATATAACAGCGCACTGGTAAAAACTGTTCTATATGTGTCTGAAAGTTAGGTGTAAGCATGCAAGAAAATTGAATGCTGTTGGAATAAACCACCTGAGACGAGTAACTGGTAAATCAAGGAAAGACAGAGTTATATATGAATGGGTTCTTATGGAATTGAATGTAGAAAAGTCTATTGAAAGTAAGTGTGAGAGCAACGTGCTTAGATGGTTGGAACACACAGAACGAATGGATAATGATATAATGACAAGTAGAGTTTATAGCGAGCATATAAATGGTAAGAGAGGCCTTGAAAGACCCAGAAAAGCTTGGTCGAATATTGTGGGCGATATAATAAGAAAAAAATGGGCCACAAAATTACGTAATAGGAGAGTGTGTATGCAAAGATGTATGAATGCAGAAGAGGCGAAGGTAGCTTATCAGGACAAAAGTGCATGGAAAAACGTTGACAATAAATAGTATAAACTTTGTGGTTTCGCTACACCTTTATGTAAATTGCGTGACTGGTAACAGTAGTAGTAGTAGTAGTAGTTTTTTAGGACGTTGGCCACTCGTAGGTGGCTCAAGAGGCCCTTACGAACCACCCCTACCCCCTGGAATGATCCGTCAGGATATATCTTCACGGGTGAGGGCTGTATTCTCTTATTTTCCCACTTCCTAGGACCTACCTCTCCCCTCCCCAGCTGGGTAATGTTGCTCGGATTAAAAGTTCTGTGTTGCTCGTGCTGTTCATCAGATCTCTCTCCTCCATCCTTTTCTTTTTCAGAACTTTCCTCACAAAGCTGGATACGTTGCCCTAGTTCTTCTCTTTGCCCGCCATTAGAGACGCAATATTATATCTTGTAACCCTGCATCCTAACTGGGACTCCAGGTTTTGCCTATATAATGCCCACCTTTGGCATTTCAATACTGGATGCTCAGCTGTATCTATGGCACCACAGTAAATACATTTGTTGTCGTCCCCCAGTCTTGTGTTCACCAGGTAGTGTCTAAATCAGCCGTGGCCAGTAAGGAATTGTGTCTGCAGTATACCCATGATTTGAGGTCCGGTATGATCGTCCTCGTCCAGACAGCTGTTTCAGTGCGGTTGTTCCACCTCTCCTGCCACTTCTCAAACTGTATGCTCTCTTTCATTGGCTTTCGTCAATGCCAGGTGTGCATTCTCATTGCTGTACAGCCGACACTGCTCCTCGATTAACAGGTCCATTAGCGGACACCCGTAACTACCTGGACGGCAAAAGTTAAGACTGTCCTGTAGCCACTTGCTCAATAGGGCCTTTCGCTGTATGCCGAGGATCTTGTTTCTGCACACTTGGTTTTTCATTACCTCTTGCTACACGGGAGCTCCGTAGCTGACTGTGGAGTGGATAATGCTGCACAAGACAGTTATCTTTGGGTTACTTGGGCCACCACTTGGGAGAATCTTTGCAAGAAACGACAGCCTCTCTTCCGCCTTCCTCATCACTGCTCTTAGGTGTTTGCGAAAGTTCAATATTTCGTCGAGCCAGACTCCTAGGTAGATTAAGAGCCTCACTGGTGGAATCCTAGCGTCAGCCAGATGAAAGCTGATACGGCTACGTTTTATGGGGCCCTTCAGGATCACAGATTCTGTCTTCTGTGACGCCAGTACGAGTTTTCGCCATCCACCTTTTTATCCTTGCTAGCGACTTATCCACTCTAAACATCAGGTCATCAACGTCATCAGCCTCCACTAGTATCGCTGGGTCATCCGCGTAAGCGGTGCTCGTTGCCCCCCTCTGGAAGCCGCAAGACGAGGACCCCGTCATACAGAACGTTCCAGAGTAGCGGCCACAACACGGATCCCTGTGGGATCCCAGGCGTCATGTCCAGTGTCTTATTTATTGTCAGTCTGATCTTTCTTTCGTGAAGATAGCTTTCCCCCAGGTTAACCAAATACCTAGATATCCCTTTTCTTTGCAATTCGTCTATGATAATGATCCATGTGGCGGAGCTAAATGCATTTCTGACGTCCAACGCAATAAGGACCACTCATTTGCACCTGCTGCTCTTAGTGGAGTCCAAAACCCATTTAACTGCCTGGACTGTAGAGCGACCCCTCTTTAAACCAAATTGCATACCGCATAATCCGCCCATTTGTTCCAGTTATTCCTCTATGTGTGTCTTGATCATTCTCTCGAAGAGTTTTCCCAGCGTGCTCAGCAAGTAAGAGGACGGGGAATCATCTTCCTTGCCCTTCAATATCAGCAGTACAGTGCATTCTTTCCAGATGTCAGGGAAGAACTGCCTTTGGAGGAGTTCGTTGAAAACTTCCAACACTATTTGTGGTACTGTTTCCACCATTATCTTGACCGCCTCCGGGGAAATTTCGTCTGGTCCTGGGGCTTTTCCAAGCTTCATCTGGTTTGATGCCCGCCCTAGTTCTTGTTGAGTGACGACATAAAACTCCCCCGTTCTCCCTCCTCTGATCCAGTTATCATTTGTTCTCGGAAAGAGTTGTTGGATTATTTCCTCTTTTCTATCCAGCGTCAGGTTTTAGGGAAATATTTGACAGCCCAGCCTCTTTACCGCCACGCTGTATCCCTTTCCCTATATGTCATCCTCCAGGTCTTCACACAACTCTTTCCACGCCTCCCTTTTTCCTCGGGCAATGATCTTTTTAGCTCTTTGCAGCAGTTTCTGTGAAGCATGCGTGCTTTTTATTTGTCATCGTCGCTGTCGTTTCTTCTCGCGTTCACCCTTGTATTTCTTCTTGTAGGCTCAGCTTACGCTGACGCTGTATCCCAGTGTCCACCAAAACGGCTGTTCACGTTGGCCCCCTCGGACAACTGATGTGCTCGCCCTAGTTACATCTCTAATGATGGAATCTAGCTCCTCACCACTGCTAACATTTCTTCTATGATCATCTTCCTGCATTCAGCTCCGTCAAACAGACCTCTATTGCAGGCCTGTCTCCTAGTTGTCCTCTTTTCATCGGCAATCTCAAAATATATATGGTTGTAGTAGATTAGATTAGATTAAATTGTGAGTGGGCTATACCAGTCCCTCCACCGCGACCTTAGGTCTATTGTGGCTCACGTCTAATCATTTAAATTTGACCCATTAATTCTAGCTCCCTGAGGTAGTCGATCTTTTTTTGTGGGTAAAACTTTGTTTGGCAGGTGTACTGCTATCTGAGTGAAGTCGCTTGCCCGTTTAGAAGCTCAAAGAAAGATAACCTCTCTCCGAGTTCGTATGGACCCGACATCCGTCAGAATTTGCCTCGAGGTGGTACCATGAAATCCCGCTCTCGAGCAGCATCCAATCTTCAGTTGTAATGCACCCCTAGAGATCTCAGCTTCCCCCAGGCTCGTCTAAACCGGACACCCAACAGTGTTAGAGTCAAGGCAACATCCCCTCAAGTCCCGCTCCCGAGTATCGTTCAAGCGAGGCCGTCCGTCCGTTTCGTAGAACACAGTGGGGGGGCACAAACCCCGGGTGTATACCACTCATCAGAGATCACAGCCCTCTCCGGGTCGTCTGGACACACGACACCCGCCAGCGCTCAACCCAGGGCGGTACATTTGGAACCCCGCACCCAAGTAACAACCAAACGAGGCCAATTGTCAAATTCTAATCCCACAGTGGAGACGTCAAAATCCGGGTGCATATCACTCTCCAGAGATATCCGCCTCCCCCAGGCTCACCTGTACCAGACCGCTGCTAGTGTTTCATTGACTCGAGGCGGTATCATGTCCCGCCCTCGAGCAGCACCCAAGCGGGGTCGTTAGCCCGTTTCGAAGCGCACAGAGAGGGCCTAAGTCTCCAGGTGTAAACCACCCCTAGAAATCTCAGCCCCTCTCCGGGTTCGTCTAGACTCGGCACCCGCCAGCGTTTGCTTAAATTTCACCCAACAAATCGAGCTTCCTGCAGGGAACGATATTTGAGAGGTGAAACTTTGTTTGGCAGATACACTGCCATCTGAGCAAAGTCGCATGTCCATTTCAAAGCTCAAAGAGAGATAACCTCTCCCCGAGTTTGTCTGGTCCAGACATCCGTCAGTGTTTGACTCGAGGCAGTATCATGAGGTCCCGCATCCGAGCAGCATCCAAGCGACGTCGTTTGCCCGTTCCGAAACTCACAGAAGAGACTTCAATCTCTAGTTGTAATCCACCCCTAAAGATCCCAGCTCTCCTCCGGGTTCGTCTAGACTCGAACCCACCAGTGCTAGACTCGAGGCGACATCCCATTGAGTCCCGCTCCCGAGAATCACCCAAGAGAGGTCGTCCGTCCGTTTCAAAGCACACACTGGGGGCCTCAGACTACGGGTGTATACCACTTATCAGAAATCTCAACCCCCTCCAGGTCGTCTGGACACACGACACCCCAGGCGGTATCATCTGGAACCCCGCTTCCGAGTAACAACCATGCAAGGTCAATTATCCATTTCTAAACCAAGAGTGGAGGCCTCAAAATCCGGGTGCACATCACTCCCCAGAGATATCCGCCTCCCTCCAGGCCCACCTGGACAAGACCGCCGCCAGTGTTTGACTCCAATTAGTCGCCTCTTACGACAGGCAGGAGTTACCTTGGGCTATTCTTTTAGTTAGTCCCCGGACCCACATGGGACATGGTTGTGGTAAGTCAGCACCTCTCCAGTAAGAACTTTCCATCCCTGAAGCCTTCTTGACATACTTATTGTTGCTCCCGTCACGTCAATGTAAGATTTGCTGCCGTCCCGTTCGAAGGTGGGAGTGCGGCCCGTGTTTACGATTACTAGGTCCAATTCTGCCACACATTCTGTCACCTTGGTTTGTGTTGTAAGAGCCACATACAATTGATTTTGCATTCAGGTCTCCTGCGAAAATCTCCTCCTAGCCCCGGCCCTTATTTCGAACATTAGAGTATCAATGTATTCCTTGAAGGCAGAGATATGTATTATGTTCGGGGAAACATAACAGCGGTACAGCAGCCACCCGCCGAAGTTAAGTTTCAAGAATCCATATCCCTTTTTCACACTCACAATGACACAATCCCTATTCCTTACCCGAACCGCCACATCGTTTCTTGTATCGAAGAGTTATCCTGCCCCCTTTGAGATCTTGACGTTCGGCTCGTTTATTATAATGATATCAACAATTTTTTCGCAGGTTACCGCGTGAGTGATGTCATGCGCTGCATATGATCTTTCCAGGTTGGTTTGCAATATTTGGGCGGCGAAATAAGACTACCTAACTTGTCTGCTTCTGGCTTCTTTTTCTTTAAACTACTGTTGGGTTTTATTTTTCCTTTTACTGGTAACTATCTTCCTAAAGTAGAGGCATCTGATTGTATCCCTCTATAGCCATCTTTGTCGCATTTTATGCAGTGAGCAATGTTGGTTCAGCCTTTTGCCTTATGACCCTTTTGGCCACAATTCAGCCAGTGGTCTATTCAAACAGGACCTTTGCATTGCTGATAACCGTGCCCTAAGTCCAGACACTTGAAACACCTCACGACTTTGACCCTTTCCCTAGCTGGACTGTTCACCCAGCCAATTCACACAGCTACTTTTGCCAGGATCTTTGACGCCCTTTCCCTACTGAGCAGTATCGTGGTCGTTTGATTTCCTTTTCTCGTGGATCTCAGATCTTTGACGCTTATTTCATCTGCATTGCTCCCAGTCTCATCAGCATCCAAACCTGAAATATGTAGTATAGTTTCTCCCTTCTGGATTATAACTCGGCTTCCTGCCACTTGGTCTTGAATCTTCTTTCCCAGAGTATCTGCCTGGTTTCTTCCTCCCTCTACTGTCATAAGCAGATCACCTATCCCGGTTTTTCTCTGAGACCCTTTATTTCAATTCCCATCTCGTATATATTCAGTTTTTCCTTTCCTATTTTCAATAGTTCCGCGTAGGTTTTGCCTCTTGTCTTCACTATAACCTTTTCCACTCGTTTATTTGGTTATTGCTCTCGCTTCCTTTTTTCCTTCTTTGTGGTGATTTGCTTAAAAGGAATGTGACATGACAAACTCGACAACCTTCCTCATATATGTTCTGTTAACACCATCCGCCGCTATCAGGGTGCAAGACTGTTTCACATCCCTCGAGCACAGTAATCATCCCAGTGCTGTCATCAATTCGAAGACACCTTTAACCTCATTTACTTCTTATTTACTTACACAATAGGAAAGTAAGTATATAGTTCTACTATCAATTTCGTTGTTGCCACTACGACTGTTTCTGCTTTCGTTAATTATATATTCTACTTGACCCTCCTTGCATCTGTTGTCTAGTAGATCTTTTCTTTTTGGGTATCTTTCAATTACCTTTTGCGCTACACCTTTTTCTCCCTTTTTCTTTGGATCTATAATTACCACTATGTTCTTCTTTTTCCCTATCTTGGAGACGTTGCCTTCGATATCCTTGACCGTTCTATAGACATCTTCTGGCCATTCTCTATAAATCCGGCTAATTTTTCATAATGTACTCCCTGCTCCACCACTGTATTTGTGCAAAGCCTTCCCCCTATTATCTCTTTTGTCTTTCTCTATACTTGTCTGCACTCTAGCATCTGCCATAAGCTTCGCTTCCGTACTATCTGTAGTCATCTCTGTCTGTATCCCTTGTCTGTTGCTGTGGTTTTTTATTGGTGTGAGCTCTGAATTTTTTGATAGCGCTGTTCCCACTCTTTTAGTCTTGCTATCACCTCCTCAACCACTTAGGTAATTCCTCTAGTTCCTTTCTTTATTTCGGCCTTTGTGTTGGGCGTATTCTTGACAGCTAAATTAACCTCCTCGCTGTGGATATTCAATTTCTCTAGTAAAATAATTAGTTCTGAGAATTCATTAGTGCAGTGGTATGTCCTGCTTGCTTCCTCAGGAGTTGTATCCTCCCTTATCCTCCCACTAGGCTGCTTTTTCTGTTTCATTCTCAGTCCAAGAAAGGGATCTTTCTGGTGGAGTTCTTGTAATTGAATCCATTCTCCTGAACGGATCTATTGCATCGGTAATTGAGCCATAGAGCACAGCCTGACGGCGTTCCACCGCGCTCTCCTGCCAGTAGCTTGTTTGCTGTCGGGGGTGCCCTGTCTTCGCAGCAACCTCACCGACCGAGACTGGGGTCTCCCTCCCCTGCTCCATACACCGTTCATCTTTTTGTGTGCCAGCCATTTATTTGTTTTTTGTGTCTCAGGTCCGTATCCATAGCAGTCGTCAGCAAGTTATCAATCCTTTTTTTTTCCTTTTTGAATTTTCATGGAAATGATCTGGCACCAAATAATTTTTATAACTTTTTTTTCTTGTGACATACAAATAGAGATTTTGATGTATAGCTTTTTTATTTGTTGAGATAATAAAAATTGTTTTTAAAGAAAACTCAAAATTTTCCCGGAAAACCTGGTCCAATTTTCCTGGCCAACAAACTTATCAAAGCCACTCACGAAAGAAAGGAAGAAAGGATATGCCAAATTTCAACAAAATCAGCCCATTATTTTTTGAGTCGTCGGTGTGATATATATATATATATATATATATATATATATATATATATATATATATATATATATATATATATATATATATATATATATATGAGGGCGGGTCAATAAATCCGTGACTTTATGAATGAAACATGTTTTTTGACAAAAAATCATTTTATTTCTCAACATAGTCTCCTTTGAGCTCTAAACACTTCACCCAACGTTTCTTCAATTTTTTTATCCCTTCCAAAAAATTAGATTTATCGAGGTCCTCAAAATAAGTATTAGTTTGTGAGATGATTTCATCATTGGAGTCAAATCTCTTTCCGGCGAGCTATTTCTTAAAGTTTGGAAACAAGAAATAGTCACTCGGGGCTAAATCCGGAGAATAGGGCGAATGAGGGAGCCATTCGTAGCCCAATTTATCCAATTCCGCCATGGAGACTACAGGTGTGCACCCATCCATTATCTTGGTGGAAAAGAACCTTTTTCTTGGCCAAATGCGGTCATTTTTTCTTCAAATCGTCACTGAATCGGTCCAATCAGTTGGTATAACATTACCCATTGATTGTTCTTCCCTTTTGAAGGTAGTCAATGTGGATTATATGACCTAACCCGAAAAACGGCCACCATGACTTTATTGGCTGACAAACGCACCTTGGCCTTCTCCTGCGCCGATTCGCACGGAGAAACCCGCTGTTTTGACTGCTGCTTGGTCTCTGGTGTGTTGTGTTGAATCCATGTTTCGTCCAGGGTTACGAAACGGCGCAAAAACTCGTCCCTATTGCGGGCGAACAACGCCACACACTCCTTCGAACACGATTGCGTTTGTGGTCGATCATGAGCAAACTCGACACCCATCTTGCGGATGGTTTTCTCATACCTAACTGATCATGCAAAATCGAAACCACGTGATATGCCTATGGCTTCCACAACCTCCCGCACTTTTAATCTCCGATCGGCCAACACCATATCGTTCTTTTTTTATTGTTTCGGATGTGGGACCTTAACTGGGCGTCCAGAACGTTCGGCGTCGTTTGTGCTTGTACGGCCGCAACGAAATTCAGTAAACCACTTTTTTATCATGAAAATTGATGGTGCAGAGTCCCCATAGTATTTGGCAAGCTTAGCCATGGTTTGAGTGATGTTTTTTTCCGCAAAAAATAATGTTTGATGAGCACACGAAATTCACTTATTTCAATTTTCGCTATAACTCAAGAGGTTGCCTGTTTTTAATGGCTCTCTAACACAAACTAAATGACGCAGCTTGTTTACAATTTGACAGGAGTCAACTGACAGATGCTTGTTGACAGGAGCAGTGTTGCCGTTCCTGTGGAAGAGGCTGGAAATTTCAAAAGTCACCGACTTATTGACCCGTTCTCATATATATATATATATATATATATATATATATATATATATATATATATATATATATATATATATATATATATATATATATATATATATATAATTAGGTAACACAAAACTTAAGTTTATATAAAAATACAACTTTATTTTAGGGAAACAATACAGTGTGTTACTATTCTAATAATATTAATATAAAATGGAAGTGAACAAAGCAAGTAAATGTGAACTATATTAGTTTCAAATACCGACTGTTAACGCAACATCGTTTAGCAGTCGCAAGTAAAATATGCATACTAAGTAAAATGATTATTATACATTTTATAGTTTATTGTACTTTAAACTTAATAATTGAAACTAAGCAATGTCTGGTCAATGCCTTTCTCTATAACAGGGTCACTGTGAAATGTACTAATGTCACTTATAGAAGTTGGGTACATGGTGACGTATTTCCTCCACCGTTAGTCTTGAGCACGTCCTCGTGTTCAACTTGGGGTGATTTCTTCTTCTTTAGGAAGTGTGTCCATCTCTTTCTGGACCAAACCAATATAGTGATGATGATGACTACTATTATAAATGTGGTAACACCTATGTGACTTGTATGCAGCATTGGATGTAGTATCTTATGTTGTGGAGCTTCTGAAAGTTGTTGCTTCAATTTTTCAGCATTTTTCAGGTGAACTGGACTGAAGCGGACTTCGTATTTTTCTTCCTTGAGTGGTAATATCAGGTCTGGAATCCACGTTATGTTGCCTGATACGTCTGTGTATATCTCATCATTTACTGTGATTTTACAGTTAGGCAGTGTGCTTACGATAGCATTTTGGTGTATTGTTTTTCTGTCGATTTTATTTGGACATTCTTCTATAATTTCGACTGATACATCTGTTGAGATGAGCACGTTGTTGTTTCGTATCTTGATGGACGTCGTGTAGCAATTGGTTACCATTGCAGAAGGGCAACTCGAGGGTTGATTTAGTTGGAAACTTTCTTCTTGTGGTGGATTTGAACACACTATGGCTTCTGTTATTGATGGGCATCTTTCAGATGTCCATAAGTTTTGTTGGGCTATTTCCAAATAATATGAACTTGGGGGTATAAGGACTTTATGATTTTCTGGTAAGGGAATTATTTGAAAGTAGGAGTGTGTAAAATCGGGACCTTTAGTAAACAAATGATTGTGTCTCCTGCTGATACAACTATTAATTTAGTAAATTCAATAATTTTAAATATGTGGTTTCTGTCAAAGTTAATTAATTCATTTTTGTTATAAATTAATTCAAGATGCTGTCTTATTTGTGTTAAATCCTTCCAGGTAAATATTTCAATGTTTGTAATTTCATTAAAGCAAAGAGATATAGTTCTTTGAATAATTTTGACACTTTCTAATAAATTTTGGGCTAATGAGATTTGATATTGAATGAAACTCCTTTTTTCCATGTTCGCTAGTTCACAAAATCTGTCAGCTGTCATCTGAAGATTTTTGTTAATTATTTTTTGTTCTTCTACAAATCTTTCTGTAATTATATGTGCAAATGAATTTAGATAGTCTAGTTGAGTCATCATTTCACCTTGATTTAAATATAAGGTGTTTAAATGTTTGTTTATTTTATCGAGATCGTCTTGATCGAGAGTTCCGGTTATGGTTTTGATCAGCGACCCTGCTCCGTTTATTAACCCGCGTTTCGTTCTGGAGTGCGTTAATTTCTCAAGTTCTAGGTTAATTTTGGAAACTCGGTCATTAAGCATCTGTACATATTCCTTGTTAATAGCAGTGCCATAATTTTCGTTAATTTTTATAGTATTGTTTGTCAACACCCGATAATTATTTTCTAAAACCGATACATTAAAATAAAAGTAGAAATTATGATAGTGATTAATTATTCTAGCTATACCTATATAATCTTTAAAGTATCCGTTAGTGGTTATGGGTTTAACTTCTAGTTGATGGACCTGGCTGAGGGCCATCATCAGGGGGATGATGTTCCTGCAAAGAAAATGTCTTTTTCACTCTTTTTACATTTTTCAAATGGGCTGTTTTCTTTTGGGAATCAGGTAAAAGTAATTTGTTTTGATTTACTTGAACTGGATTATGATAAATTTTATATAATGGGTTAGTTTTCTTTACATAAGGTACTTTAATAGCTACTTGTTCAGTTTGTATTTGCGGTAACTCATTACGATTTTCATTTCTTTTTCTAAGAATAGTTTCTGACTTTTCTTTAGATTTTTTGTATATTTGATCGAAAAAGGGTAATATTTCTTTAAGTCTTCTATGGTTATATTCTTCATACAATGTTTTATGGGGGTCTATAGGTTCAAGTTTGTCATAAGGGCCGTAGAGAAGGGAAAAGGGACTATGACCTGTTAATGAGTGAACTGATTGATTGTATATTAAAATGCAGGTTATCATAAGATCAATAGGTTTTTCTAACGGATTCTCCAACTTCATTGTTCTTAATCTTTCTAATATAGTTGAGTGAAGTCGTTCAACTGGGGAGTTTGAGTTTGGGTTTTGAGGAGTAGTTATGTGTAATTTTATGTTAAATAGGTCGCAGTATTCCTTAAGGGTTGCATTATCAAATTCTTTGCCATAGTCACATACGAGGGTTGAAACGTAATTATGATGAGAGAAATAGTGTCTGAGTTTACTTAAAATCGTCAGAGCTGTTGTATCTTTAATGTAATAAGCTTGTGCATATTTACTAAACAAGTCTATTATCGTAAGAAATTTATGGTTATCAAAACTGAACACATCTGCATGAATTACTTCAAAAGGTCTTTTGGCTAACAAGGGTCCGGAAAAGGGTAATTTATAGGGTCGTCGCTCATATTTGGCTTGCAGACAAATGTCACATTTGTTTATAAAATCATTTATGGATTTTTTCATGTTAGGCCAATAGTAATTTAATTTAAGCTGTTCGTAAGTTTCGTTAATGCCATTGTGGTTATTTTGGTGGTAATTTTGAATAATTTGTTTCTGTACGGTAGTTGATGTAATATTTTCGACTTGTTTATTGCATTTTATTATTTTTACTGAACTGTTAAAAAGAGCTGAGGCTACTAACATAAATATTCTCTCAATTTCTTGCGTTTCGAATAAGATACCGTATACATTAGACGGATTGATTTTTTCTTTAAGAAAGGTGTTAAGTTGTTGTAGTTCATGACCTTATTGTAAATATATTTTGATTTGTTTATTTTTAAAAAGGTTTGTAGTTATTTCACGTTTTTCCGATCCGTGATAAATTAAAATTTGATTTTTAAAATGATTGATTGGGCCTTCCGATATAGGTAAGCAAAATACAGGATTTTCTAAAGAAGTATGTTGGGTTTGAGATTCGCTATTATTCTGGTCAGGTTGAGGGTCGATTCCTAATTCTATAAGGTCGTTGTCGTCGAGAACTCTTAGTTCTGAAGGGTCCGCGTTGCCTAAAAGGGACACAAGATCTATATCATCTTCTACCGCATTGATTTCTGTTCTTGAAAGGGCGTCTGCTACAACGTTATCCTTTCCTTTTTTGTACTTTATTTCGTAGTCGAATTCTTCTAGTTTAAGCCTCCATTTAACTAAACGGGAATTTGGTTCTTTTATCGAAAAAAGCCAAACTAGAGGTTTATGGTCTGTTTCTATAGTAAATTTTCGTCCGAAAAGATAAGGTCTAAAATGTTTAGTGTTTTCCACTATTGATAGTAATTCCTTTTCAATAGTGCTATAATTTCGTTCAGCTGAATTAAGCGTTCTAGAGTAAAATGCGATAGGTTTATTGTCTTGAGACAATACGCCTCCTAACGCTATATTACTTGCGTCGGTTGTGAGATGAAATTCTTTATCAAAATTTGGATATGTTAGGACGGGTGAATTTATTATAAGTTCTTTAGCCTGCGAAAATGCATTGACGTATTCTGGATCATTAAAGTTAAGAGTAGAATCTTTCTTTAGACATTTTGTGAGGGGATAAACAATTTTGGCAAAGTTTTTTATAAAACGCCTGTAATAGCCAACAAGTCCTAAGAAAGCTTTTATTTGTTTTTGGGTTTTCGGAATAGGATAATTTTTTATGCATTCAATTTTGCTTGGATTTGGTTTTACGCCGCCAATTGTGATGACGTGGCCTAGAAACTCAACTTCCTTTCTAAGAAACTCTGATTTATCTAGCTGTACCTTTAAGTTAACATCTTGTAATTTTTGAAATACTTGTTTAATGTGGATAAGGTGTTCCTGAAGGGATTTGGAGAATATTACAATGTCGTCCATATAAACAAAGCAGTTTTTGTACAGAAATTCTCTAAAAACATTATCCATTACGCGTTGGAAGGTTAAGGGCGAACTCCGGAGACCGAAGGGCATTCTAACATACTCGTAATGCCCATTGTTCACGCTAAAGGCTGTTTTTTCAATGCTTTCAGGGGTTAATTCAATCTGATGAAACCCTTGAGCTAAATCGAGAGTAGTAAAGTATGTACACTTTCCTAAGTTGTCTAAGATTTCCTCTATTCTAGGTAAGGGATATTTTTCGAGTATCGTTTTTTCGTTGAGTTTTCTGTAGTCAATGACTAATCGCCATTTTTTCTTTCCCGAGGAATCTAACTTTTTTGGGACAATCCAAACGGGCGAACAAAAAGCAGATGTAGAGGGCCTAATAATTTTATTGTCTAATAATTTTTCAATTTCCTTCTGTATTTCAATTTTTAGGTGATATGGATACCTGTAAGATTTTACATGTATGGGATCATTATCGCGAGTTCTAATATGATGTTTAATAGCATTTGTAAATGTAAGATCCGAGTTTTCGTGATAAAAAATATTTCGATATTGATGACATAATTTAAATAGTTTTTGTTTTTCCTCAGAATTGAGATGGTCAGTTCTCAGTTGTTGTCTCACGTCGACTTGAACTGAGTTGGGAAATTTAGGTGTTTCTTCAAAATTTTGGATGGGTTCTACTTCAATTTGTTCTGTAAAGTTAATTTCAGCGATTTGACTTATTTTTTACTGTACATGGTATAGAACAAAACCCAGATATAGCTTTAGCTATGGATTCTGGTATATGAACTAATTCATTTTCCATTTCTGGAATTAAAACTGTTCCGTCTTCAATATTTACAGGTATTTGAATATGGGTAGTACAAGTTTGTGAAAAGGGTTGAAAATTTAGGGGATTTATTTCAAAATAAAAAGGTAATTCAATTTCTCTAAATTTTACTGTTCTTTTTTCATAATCTAGTTTGGTTTTTAATTTTTTAAAGTCTTCGGAACCTATAAGAGCATCAAACCTCTCATGCCATTTTATTACTCTAAATGAAAATGGAAAATTTATGCCGTATTCTTTTAACATGGGGTATCTGACATTATCATTTCCTTTTGTAATTTTTCCTACAGATTTTACGGAAAAGGGCTTTTTAAAAATGTACTCTGAAAAAAATTCATATGCAGGGCCCGGATTTATTATGCTGTCTGAAGCTCCCGTGTCCAGAAGAATTTTCAAATTTAAAGATGGCAGGACCAAAAACAGTAATTTGGGTAGTGTCATAATATTGTTTATATCTAGGGTGACAAAGGATTTTCCGAGGCTTCTTCCTGAAAATCCAGATTTTTCTGGCTCATTTCCGGAATAATCATTAAGGTTTTCGTTTTCGACACATTGCAAATAATATTCGGGTTGTAATTCGTCAGATACATAATCTGTCATTTCTTGATTCGGATATTCTAGATTACATATTTCCATGGGTGTAGTTTGATCAAATTATCGATTTTGTCTTTGTGGGGGTGTCGAAAAAGTATTTTTTGTTCTGTTAAATACAGATGAATTTTGAGGCGGCTGATGGCGGAAAACTTGACTATTTGTCGGAAAAATTTTATTTTGTGGTAGAGCTCTCAAATTGGATATAGGTTTACTGGGGAAATTAAGTCTTTGTCGTAAAAAGGGTGGTTGTTGAAATCTATTTACGAAATTAATATTTTGTTGAGGTAACGGTCTTTTTGGTAAAGCATTTTTTTCTAAAAATGTTAGGGGTTGTTTTTGTGGAGAAGGATGTGATTTATTTCTTAAGCTATTTATGAAGTCTGCTTGTTTTATTTCGTTATCTATGCGGTGACACTCAAGTAAAGCCGTTTCTAAACTTGTTACATTTACTAGTCTTAAATGACTAAAATACGGTTCTAGTATGCCGACTTTAAATGATGTTACAGCCATTTCAGTAAAGTAATTTTTCTTATAAATTTTAATTTCGGTACCTAAATCCTGTAATTCGATATTCTCATAAAGTGCTTTCAATTTTTCTTTAATTTTGCTGTGAAATTCTAAAACTGTTTTATTCACAGGTAGTGAGGTCTGTTAACAAGAGATTTTCAGAGCGTGGGTCTGAATATTGTGCCATAAGGCCATTTTTAATATTTTCCCATGAACTAGTTTCTAGAGATAATAAAATATCTCGAGCATCTTGTACAATTTTTGATTTAATAAATTCGAGTATCATTCTATTGTGATGCTCAGCATTTTGTTCTGTACTCTCTTTTTTGTAATATATAATAAACAGTTCGCATTGTCTAATAAAATAATTTAAATGTCTACAACCTCCACTGTATTCTGGGATCATCATAGATGCCTGAGATAACAAGGAGATGTCGCCTTTATTATGTGACATGATGACTAAAATAGTTTATTATTTTTTGTCGAGTTAATATTTTTCAGATATCGGGTATAATTAATTTTTAAACGTTATTTCTACTTAAATCTTCAAATAAGCTGATACACAATATAAAAGTATTATTGCTAAATAGGTTTGTCTGATTTTAATTTATTAATAAAATATTAACGTAAGAACTCTTTAATATCTTAAAGTATTTCGAACCAAAATGGTTTGGAAATACGTGGGATTTAACACAAATAATTTTTGAAATATTTTGAAACAAAATGTTTGAAAATACGATAGCTAATACTTATTATTGATAAGGTATTTCGAAGCAAAAATGTTTGAAAAATACAGTAGATTTAATACTAATTATTGACAAGGTATTTCGAAGCAAAAATGCTTGAAAAAACAGTAGATTTAATACTAATTATTGACAAGGTATTTCGAAGCAAAAATGCTTGAAAATACAAGAGATGCAATCATAAATTCACAGTGAAAGATAAAGGAAGGTACTCACAGGATATTCATCTCCTAACAGGCCTTCTTTTGGAGTTTTTCTGGAACTTGGATTACTTTTGGTCACTTGATGTTGATACAATGTTTGAAACTGGAGCGTTTGAAACACTGTTAATTTTTCGGTTCTTTAATGCCAAATAAATTATTGAAATAAACCGGCGATTATTATATTTAATGCCGTTTTGGCATCCTGTTCGCAGCGCCAATTAGGTAACACAAAACTTAAGTTTCCATAAAAATACAACTTTATTTTAGGGAAACAATACAGTGTGTTACTATTCTAATAATATTAATATAAAATGGAAGTGAACAAAGCAAGTAAATGTGAACTATATTAGTTTCAAATACCGACTGTTAACGCAACATCGTTTAGCAGTCGCAAGTAAAATATGCATACTAAGTAAAATGATTATTATACATTTTATAGTTTATTGTACTTTAAACTTAATAATTGAAACTAAGCAATGTCTGGTCAATGCCTTTCTCCATAACAGGGTCACTGTGAAATGTACTAATGTCACTTATAGAAGTTGGGTACATGGTGACGTATTATATATATATATATATATATATATATATATATATATATATATATATATATATATATATATATATCACCGATAACTCAAAAAATAATCGGCCGGTTTTAATCAAATTTGGTAACTACCAGTAGATAACTATATGGGTCTTCTGGCGCACTTCCCCATGTTAATTCCCATAAGAAAAAACGACCAAAAATGTGGGGACCGGGAATACTGGACCACCTCTCCATGTTAATCCCCATAAGAGAAAACGACCAAGATTATCCTCACGCTGAGGCGGCGGATAGTCAGGGACGTTCGGAGCATCGCGACGGAAGAGGCCGACGTCGGAGACGGTGGTGGGGGCGGCGAGGAATCACGATCGCGATCCAGGCATCTAGATCTAGAATAAGAGAGGCGTCAGACGTCGGTTACTATTTTATAAAAAAACGAATTATACTAAGCAGGAATTGAACCTGTGGTCCCTAGGTTGCCGGTCTAGCACGTAACCCATAGGACCACGGCAGATCATTGTAATACAGTGTTTTAAGTTGCTATATATGCATACGGCTGTTCAGGGTATTTCAGAGTTTATCAATAGTAAAGGATGGGTGAGACAAAGAGAAATTGCCTCTTTATGTTCAGCACTGGATACTGGTTTAGCAGATTCCAGTGTACTTGTTGTGGTTAGAGATTGATGAACACTATTTGTTAGATTGGTTAGACGAAGACGGATGATAAAGGTCGATAGAGAAAGATGTATTGGCGGAAGAACGTATAATTATTCACACCAACAGCTAACTACATATAGACACGCCTCATCAAGCAAGAGTCAAACACTCTCTGATAGGGGTCGCTATGTTTAGCTAAATATGATCTAACCTGTCTATATAAAAAGACCTACCTTTTTTGATTTAATATATCACGACGTATGTAAAGATGACGGGTGATGCATGAGTTGTTGACTCAACGGGTAGTGATTGATGAACGCACTGCTGACTTTAAACACTGTTTGTGGCGTTTGTCTGTCATACCGCTTTAAGAAATTGGCAACAGTTGACATTTGAACTTTTATGAAACATTCCGAGCCGTCTGCTCTATTATTATCTAATTCCATTTCCGGTATGAGACTACAAGGGCAATCTTAACTAAATAGACACTCGAAATGACATATTTCTGTAGAACATCAATAAATATGAATCGCTTGAAAACCAAAGTTGCGCTAGCTGTTGTTATCGCTTATTATACGAGGGGATATTTAAGAGTATCAATTTATTTATCTAATTTAAAAAGGAGAATATGAAATCATAATTTACATTCAACCTAACTTCTTAAAAATAATAGAGTTAGACATTTTTTATTTCATTTGAAAGAGACAGAGGTTCAAATCCTAATGTATGAGCGTGTGAGGTATATTTGATTTAACTATTGAAACGGTTTGAAATAAAAATGAATGGTCTGTGACATGGGACAGTCAGCTCCGAGATATATTGTACTAGATATGTTTGAAACTTAAAGTTCTTATTGCGCAAGATCGAAGACAGCTGCGGTAGAACAAATACATGCACGGTGTTGAAGAGCCAAGCTGAAGCGGAATATACAATAAAATAGCCACTTCCGATCTAAACTTTAAATCCTTATATCTTTTAAACGGATAGAAATGAAGTGACTTCAAAAATATGTCGTTTCGTAATAAGGTCTACAAGAAAATAAGATAAAAAACTTAAACCCCTTATCGCGCAAGATCGTTAAGAGGTACGACATAACCAACGCATGCACGGTGTTGAGGAGACCAAACCGAAGTGGAATATACAATAAAATAGCCACTTCCGGTCTAAACTTTAAATCCGTATATCTTTTGAACGGAAGGCGATAGAAATGAACGGACTCCAAAATACATCGTTTTGTGCCTAAGGCTACAAGAAAATGAGATAAAAAACTTAAAGTTCTTATCGCGCAAGATCGGAAAGATGTACAACGAAACACCGGTACTTGCATGGTGTTCAGGAAGCCAAACTCTATAAATATACACAATAAAAATGTCACTTCCGGTAAGCAATTCCGGTATAGATATTCTTAGAGCTACATGCATGTGCGACACCTCAAAATAATCGTCTTCTCAAGCTACATAAAGAAAGATAGTTTTTACGTAAATCAAAACAAGTTGTGTTAACCTAAAACAGCACGCTCTCTTAGGCTTACTGTCTTGACGTACAGATTAATATTTTTGTAAATGAGCATCTCTATATCATTTTACCGCAAGCTTAGTTATGTAGCCAGTTGATGTGTTGAGGTGTAGCCTTCAAGGCGTAAGCCATCACAGACCAATCGTTTAGAGCAACGTATACGTGTAACCCTTCATCTCAATTTTCATACTTACAGTTATTCTGCAAACATATTATTTTATTGTCTCTTAATCATGTTAAGGTAAGATTAATTAAATAATAAAAATATTAAAAGCTATATAAAGTACAACACTAAGAAAATAACAATTTATTTGAAGACATTCATATTCCGAGCTTGTTCACCTAACAGCTCAAACTTAATGTCTTGAAACGCAGACTTTAATTTTTGTAAGCCAGCATACTCTGCATAATTTCAGAGTAATCTTAGTATGTAACCAGTTGATGTCTTGAGAGTAGCTTTCAAGTTAATAACTATGGCATGTCAATCGTTTTAAAACAGCATATTCATGTAACCCCTCAACCCAATTTTATACTTACACTTCAATTTACTTCAATTTATTTCAGTAATTTTAAAATAAAAACGTTATGCTTTAAAGGGCATATAGTAACATTTTAATCTTATTAGTAATCTATATGGGGACTTATTGTTTACACACTTCGAGCGACTGTTGCAGTAAGCGTGCTAAGAATCTGAAAAATAGCTTCACAACGAATGTTTAATTGCTATGCAGCAAGTAGACGTTTGAAGATATGTCATAAAAGCTATATAAACACCCTCGCTGTTAACTCAGTCATTCCACAGGTAAATTATGATCTGCTAATATTCTATCAATAAAAATACTAATAAATATTTTATTTATCGGGTAGTTTCCTAAACACTTCGATAATACATTTATGAAACATTCCAGCATTATCTACGTTGATTTCCGGTATGTAAGACAAGCTTACCGTATTAGACGATTTAACTTATAGTTTACTTACCTCGATAGCCTGTTGCAGTAGGTGAGTTATGATAGCAAATATTAACAGAGATAACATCAGTTGTAAGATATCATTTCTCAAGCAATCCTACGACAGTTATCGGTGGTGATCAACGTGCTCTTTAGAGAGCATGTTTGAAAAGGTATTTTAAGATACTACACACTAATTAACATAGAATGAAATACATTATAAAGGTCATGACCCAACGGTTGTTGGGCTACCACGTAACCCATAGGGCTATGGTAGATCGTTGTAATAAAGTGTTTTAAGTTGCTATATATGCGTACGATTGTGCGCTGTAGTTCAGAGTTATCAGTAGTAAAGAGATGGGTAAGACAAAGAGATATGTCATTTATAGAGTAATACAGCCTCTCTATGCCATATTTAACACTAGAGAATGGTTCACCAAACTCCAACAGTTGAAGCACTTACTAGTTATGTCTAGAGATTGATGAACACACTGCTAACAATTTTATTAGTAATTCAGATTGGCTAGAAGGAGACGGATGACTTAATGATAAGGCTGTTTGAGAGAGAGACATATTATAGCTTGCAAGCTAATGAAAATAGATGAATTCAACAAACGCACACTTGCAGAGAGGTAGCGAAGACACAACTAATCCCCGGTTCATAGAACCCGATCTTAGAACAGAGATCTCCTATTTGGATCTAAATCTTTACTAGACATAATGATGTCTTGAAAAGCTGTGTTTCAACGTTCTCATACAAAGCCTCTAGAGCCTAAATAAGAGACAAGCGCTCGTCAGCTATACTAATAGCGAATGAATATTTTAAAGACGAACATATGTATCAAACATTTGATTATCTATTTGATCTCTTAAATAGTTTCCTATAAATACGTCAACAGACATTTTATGAACCCGTCTGACAAATTATGCTGTTTTTACCCATAAACTCTCAGCAGGGATATTTAAAGCGATATTTCATGTATCTGAGATTGAATGATGCATGTAAGCGAAAGCTCTCAAGTGTTTATTATATACAATCGTTCCTCAGACCAATCATCTCACCATCATCTGAAGTTTCCAGGTAAGTTACACACCTCTGACCTGCCCACCTCTCAACCATCACCTGGAACTGTGACATCCCCCGGGTCAGCTAGGCGGCGGGGACCTGGGTCGTAACATCCGCAGAGCGGCTGTCACGACAGCCACCCTGTGACTGTTCCGACCCGACCTCCCGCCGCATAGCAGAAACGATTGTTTCGTCAACAAAGTGGGTCCATCAGAGGATGAAGGAGTGAAAAAGACTAAGGAGGGTGAATGTATGAGCTATAGAGATGGTTCCTGCGTAATAGATTATGGCATACATTTAAACGATTGTTTCGTTACCAAAAGGTGTCTTCATCAGAGGATAAAGGAATGAAAAGAGACTTAGATACGTACAACCACACAGGCATGCCGCGCCTCTCAATAAACTTTCGCCATACATGAACCCATCTAAACATGTGTTTTTTACGTGTTGTCTCTAACACAGCGTCTAATCACCATAACCTTGAAGTTGTAGATAAAACAGTGTTAGCTGCTCTTAAACACCTTCGGTGGCTGACCTGGATGGATGATCAACTAACCTGACAGCATATAAGTTGGTTGTTTACTACATCTGGCTAGTTGGTTGGTTGGTCAGAGGTGGCATCATCAGAGAATGAGTGTATGATATATAGAGATGGTTCCTTTGGAATAGAGGATTTATTAGTGCTGAACACGGGTTTATATTGAATATCGTTCTTTAAAACCTGTATCTGAGAGATGATACTTATTGTTTGTGTGTCATATTTAATGAATCCCTTGTTATTTACGACATATTGGTGTTGAACACAGGTTTATATTGTGGTGATAGATATTTTTTCAGAGTTTACCAACTCAGTACATTATTAGTGTCGAACCTAAATTTTTAAAACTTATGAGGTGTGTTGTTTATTTACAAACTATCGCAACTTAAATAACATGAAACCGTCTAAACAAATGATCCTTACTTGTTGTTGATTAGATTCGGCATATGAGCTCTATCGGCCATCTACCATTGCTGTTTTACAAACCCATCACATTTAAAATATGTGTTAAAAATTAGAACGCATGTGTATTTATCACCTTAAAATAAGTTTTTTTATGTTAAAACTATATCAATGTAGCTAATATTTTAAAACATCTAGCACGCAGCACCTCTCAATAAACTTTACCATACATGAAACCGCTTAAACACGTGCTTCTTACCTGTTATTGTTGTTGATGTGTATTGTATCTATGGGTATAGGTTCAAATCTCAATGGTTGTGGGTTCAAATCATTATGTGTGTATACGTGTTGTGTGTTGCTTATTGTATGTATGACTATATGTTTAAATCTTAATGGTTGTGGGTTCAAATCATTATGTGTGTATACGTGTTGTGTGTTGTTTATTGTATGTATGCTATACGTTTAAATCTTAACGGTTATAGGTTCAAATCTTGATGTATGCATACGTGTTGTGTGTTGTTGATTGTATGTATGATTATAGGTTTAAATTTTAATGTAAGTATGCTTGTTGTGTTGTTTATTTAATGTGTATGTGAAAATATGTTTGTTATGTGTGTATGGTTATAGCTTCAAATCTTGATTTGTGTGCGACGTGTTTTGCTTGTTGTTTGTATCGGCATGGGTCCGAATCTTGATATATGTAGGGTGTGTTGTTTGTCTTGTGGTTACAGGATCAATTCTCAATGTATGTGTGTGCGTTGATGTGTTGTTTAATGAAACAAACAGACAAACCGAAAATATGTAACATACAGATATACATATAAGCTGGATACACACACACACCATACACACACCACACACACACACACCATGCGCAACTGACATATACCTTGTTAAAATAACTGGTCAGTATAAGAGATGTCGAAGCTGTTGTTGTTGTTTGATGACATACTTAAAAGTTCATACAAAGGTATATAGATGGCACACTGTTGTTTAATGGGAAATGACAGTTGTATACAGATAGATAGACAGACAGTTCGAGACATAACAAACAGACTGTTGGATACATACATGTAGAGGCTTTAAAGTTATTATCGATAAGATTACTGGTTATTTCAATGCAACACAATTGTGCAACTGTGGTGAGAAAATGTTGAGTCGTTGGTTGGAAACTAAGAAAACTAAAGAGTTAATTGCCAAGTAGAACAGTCGGTAAAAGAAACATTTGGATGCACGGAATTCCTATACCTTAAATATTCCACCGGAAGGAGCCCACTTATTGCCAAGTGTTGACCGATTTCCCTAGATGTTCGCTTCAGAGTAGATTTCTGTGTTTATACCCACTGGCGTTCTCACATGTCTTATCACATTTATGTTGAGGTGCTTTTCTGTTGTAAATATAGGGCGTTGACTTCACATGTATCGCAAACGTGTTTGCTAATACAATAGATATAAACTAAACACGTGTGGTTTATTAGTCATGCCTTATGTGAAAAGAAATACGGTTTAAAAACGCATGTGGTATCAATATGTATAAATTAGGGTGCACACACACACACGCACGGACACACTTAAGCTCATTCACAATTGAGTTGTCGTAGAGACAGCAGCTGCTTCAGTTTTGCTCTAGCTATTTCAAATGGCTACATTAAGTGACGTGTGTTATCATCAAATTAAAGACAACTTCTGGTATGGCCTATTTGGAGACTTTCAAGTAATTATCAATAAGTATACTGGTTATTTCAATCGAACAAATTGTGTAAAAGTGGCGAGAAAAGATTGGCTGGAAACTAAAAAAACTAAAGAGTTGATTACCTATTTCAACAACAAGCTAGAGTCGCATTTAGAGTCTCATCTTAATTTACGCCAACAACCGCTGCATACTTGGTAGACCTTGGCAGAGCTCAAACTGTAAACGACTTAATATCTAGGACATATGTGTGTAAATATTTTATATTAAATTTAACCTGTTGGATATCTAATCATTTCTATGAAAAGTGTAACGAAATTATTTTGGATTTTTTCGTAAGCGAATTTAATCAAAAATACAAGGATAACCTTAAGGAAATTGATGTGAAATTAATGGAGATAGATGATGAGATGCAGCGTATGCGAGAAAGAAATATTAAAGTCACAGAACATCTTGAAGATGTATCCCCCAAAACCAAGTTTCCTGGGAAAAATAAGTGTGTTTGGTTTCCTTGCAAGAAACGAGAAAGACGTCATCTATCCATATCACGCTGTAAGAACGCAAAAAAAAGTTTTCGAAGAGCTGTCAGGAACTTTAAAAATAAACACCCAGATGTTAAAGTGCTCCTAATTTTGTGAAACCATGTTACATTTCTAATGTGCGCTCTATCTTGTTTTAGCATCTCGCCTTTATAGGACTCAAGACACAAAGACCTGACGATTTGTCCAAGCTAGCGTCATCACTGCTCATCACAGGTTCCAATCTTCGCTTAGTGAATTAACTTTTATATCTGAACCATGTAGACTTGATTTTATAAACTATTGGTAACCAATCTAATGAGTTAGCCTAATTATTAGTTTTACTGTAAACAGCATACAATTAAGAAGAACGTGTAAGTTTAGACAACTATTGTAGCCTTTTCAATAATTTTTAATGAAAACAGCATGCAAATTAGCAGCATGTAGCAGTAGGCAGCTAAGTTACGTGTTTTATATGTTAAGCCATTCTGATCATAATTGTGCAAAACAGCGTTATATTTACTAATGTACTCTATTCAGCCTCTATATTCCTTATCATCTATTTTGAACAATTTTATATCTTGCACCGATACCCAATATAGTTAAGGCCTGTCACCTTTATAATATACTTAATTTTATGTTAATTAGTATATTAAAAAGCTATGCGACATCACCTTTATACTGTAATTGTTATTTTGGAAGCCTATGTCAAACATGCTCTCTAAAGACTATCGTACTATTGCTTGAGAAACGGTGTCTCACATCTTATATTATCTCTGCCACCACCATAACACACCTGCTGCAACAGCCTCAGTAAGCAATAAAGCCTCATATAGA
Source organism: Tillus elongatus (assembly GCA_964006375.1). Classification (NCBI taxonomy): domain Eukaryota; kingdom Metazoa; phylum Arthropoda; class Insecta; order Coleoptera; family Cleridae; genus Tillus; species Tillus elongatus. The sequence continues at coordinate 81,154,394 of OZ023267.1, forward strand.
GCACTATATGCCCGCTAGTCATACACAATTGTTACATTCTAGTGAAATACGTTAATAAGGTAATCATACTTATGTTCTAATAGAGATTGCTAATAAGATTACAAATAATGAAGCTTTACATATTAGACTTGTTAACCTGTCCGTTTACATAAAGAAAATCATATTAGATAATAATACAGCAGTTTATAGATTCCTTTCAGACGAAAGCTATACGGCTCATCGGAGATCCTGCCCTCGCCCAAAGGTTGTGCGGAATGTATTGTTGACGTATTTTATTTTATATGTGTTTGCGTCTTAATGGTCTTCTATTATTAGCTCACGTTTAACGGACCCGGTCTGTTGTTATCAATAAGCGTACACATATTTAGTTGCATAGATCTAGTTTTACATATAACACTAGTATTGCTGTCATTTAAAAACCCTGCTTTTACTTTTAACCAAAATGTTTTCTATATTAAATAGATAAGAAGATATTACTTAATGCTAAACATCTATTTTTCATAACTTATGAGTGAGAAACGATGTCTTATATGTTATCTCTGTTGTCGCAACAACTGCAACAGACGCAGTAAACAATAAGCGCTCATATAGATTACTATAAAGATTAAAATGTTACTATATGTCCTTTAAATCATATGCCCTATAGGCTCTATCATAAAATGTTAAGAAATTATATAAACATTAGATGTCTGAATGCCGTGTGATCTTAACCGCATTAAAGATCCTTTTAAATGGAAATATATACTTGAGAGCTTTCGCTTACATGCATCATTCAATCTCAGATACATTAAATATCACTTTAAATATCCCTGTTGAGAGTTTATGGGTAAAAACACCATAATTTGTCAGACGGGTTCATTAAATGTGTGTTGAAATATTTATAGGAAACTATTTAAGAGATCAAATAGATAATCAAATGTTTGATACATATGTTCGTCTTTAAAATATTAATTCGCTATTAGTATAGCTGACAAGTGCTTGTCTCTTATTTGGGCTCTAGAGGCTTTGCATGAGAACGTTGTAAGACATGAAACACAGCTCTTCATGACATTATTATGTCTAGTAAAGATCTGGATCCAAATAGGAGATCTCTGTTCTAAGATCTGGTTTTATGAACCGGGGATTAGTTGTGTCTTCGCTACCTCTTTGCAAGTGTGCGTTCGTTAAAGTCATCTATTTTCATTAGCTTCCAAGCTATAATATGTCTCTCTCTCTAACAGCCTTATCATTAAGTCATCCGTCTCCTTCTAGCCAATCTGAATTACTAATAAGATTGTCAGCAGTGTGTTCATCAATCTCTAGCCATAACTAGTAAGTGCTTCAACTGTTGGAGTTTGGTGAACCATTCTCTAGTGTTGAATATGGCATAGAGAGGCTGTATTACTCTATAAATGACATATCTCTTTGTCTTACCCATCTCTTTACTATTGATAACTCTGAACTACAGCGCACAATCGTACGCATATATAGCAACTTAAAACACTTTATTACAACGATCTACCATAGCCCTATGGGTTACGTGGTAGCCCAACAAGCGTTGGGTCATCACCTTTATAATGTATTTCATTCTTTGTCAATTAGTGTGTAGTATCTTAAAAAACCTTGTCAAACATGCTCTCTAAAGAGCACGTTGATCACCACCGATAATAACTGTCGTAGGATTGCTTGAGAAATGATGTCTTACACCTTATGTTATCTCTCTTAATATTTGCTATCATAACTCACCTACTGCAACAGGCTATCGAGGTAAGTAAACTATAAGTCAAATTGTCTAATGCGGTAAGCTTGGCTTACATACCGGAAATCAACGTAGATAATGCTGGAATGTTCCATAAATGTGTTACTGAAGTGTTTAGGAAACTACCCGATAAATTAAATATTTATTAGTATTTTCATTGGTAGAATATTAGCAGATCATAATTTACCTGTGGAATGACTGAGTTAACAGCAAGGGTGTTTATATAGCTTTTATGATATATCTTCAAACGTCTACTTGCTGTATAGCAATTAAAAATTCGTTGAGAAGCTATTTTTCAGATCCTTAGCACGTTTACTGCAGTCGCTCGAAGTGTCTAGACAATAAGTCCCCATATAGATTACTAATAAGATTAGAAGTTACTATATGTCCTTTAAAGCACAACGTTTTTATGTTTAAATTACTGTTGGTAGATTGAAGTGTAAGTATAAAATTGCGTTGAGGGGTTACATGAATATGCTGTTTTGAAACGATTGGCATGCGATAGTTAATAACTTGAAAGCTACCCTCAAGACATCAACTGGTTTCATACTGAGATTACTCTGAAATGATGCAGAGTATGCTGGATTACAAAAATTAAACTCTGCGTTTCAAGACATTAATTTTGGGCTGTTAGGTAAACAAGCTCGGGATATGAATGTCTCAAAACAAATGGTTCTTTTCTTAGTGTTGTACTTTATATAACTTTTGGTATTTTTATTATTTAATTAATGTTACCTTAACATAATGAAGATACAATAAAATAATATGTTAGCAGAAAGTATAAAAATTTAGATGAAGGGTTACACGTATACGTTGCTCTAAACGATTGGTCTGTGATGGCTTACGCCTTGAAGGCTACACCTTAACACATCAACTGGCTACATAACTAAGCTTGCGGTAAAATGATATAGACGTGCTGATTTACAAAAATTTTAATATGTACGTCAAGACAATAAGCCTAAGAGAGCGTGCTGTTTTTAGGTTAACACAACTTGTTTTGATGTACGTAAAAACCATATCTTTATTTAGCTTGAGAAGACGATTATTTTGAGGTGTCACACATGTATGTAGCTCTAAGCATATCTATACCGGAAGTGGCATTTTTATTGTGTATATTTATAGAGTTTGACTTCCTGAACACCATGCAAGTACCGGTTTCGTTGTACATCTCTACGATCTCGCGCGATAAGAACTTCAAGTTTTTTATATCATTTTCTTGTAGCCTTAGACAGAAAACGAGATATTTTGAAGTCCGTTCATTTCTATCGCTTTCCGTTCAAACGATATAAGGATTTAAAGTTTAGACTGTAAGTGGCCATTTTATTGTATATTCCACTTCGGTTTGGTCTCCTCAACACCATGCATACGTTGGTTCTGTCGTACCTCTTACCGATCTTGCGCGATAAGGAGTTTAAGTGTTTTATCTCATTTTCTTGTAGACCTTATTACGAAACGACATATTTGTGAAGTCAATTCATTTCTATCACTTTCCGTTTAAAAGATATAAGGATTTAAAGTTTAGACCGGAAGTGGCTAATTTATTGTAGATTCCGCTTTAGCTTGGGCTCCTCAACACCGTGCATGTATTTGTTCTACCGTAGCTGTCTCCGATCTTGCGCGATAAGGACTTTAAGTTTCAAGCATATCTAGCACAATATATCTCGGAGCTGACTGTCACATGTCATACCTCATTCATTTTTATCTCAAACCGTTTCAACAGTTAAATCAATTATACCTCACACGCTCATACATCAGGATTTGAACCTCTGTCTCTTTCAAATCAAATCAAAATGTCTAACTCTATTATTTTTAAGAAGTTAGGTTGAATGTGAATTATGATTTCATATTCTCCTTTTTAAATTAAAATATATGACTTGATACTCTTGAGTATCCCCTCGTATATGTGCCCTCGTATAATAAGCGATAACAACAGCTACCGCAACTTTGGTTTTCAAGCGATTCATATTTATTGATGTTTTACATAAACATGTCATTTCGAGTGTCTATTTAGTTAAGATTGCCCTTGTAGTCTCATATCGGAAATGGAATTAGATAATAATAGAGCAGACGGTTCGGAATGTTTCATAAAATTTCAAATGTCAACTGTTGCCAATTTCTTAAAGCGGTATGACAGACAAACACCACAAATAGTGTTTAAAGTCAGCAGTGCGTTCATCAATCACTACCCGTTGAGTCAGCAGCCCATGCGTCACCCGCCATCTTTACATACGTTGTGATATATTAAATCAAAAGGGTAGGTCTTTTTATATAGACAGGTTAGATCATATTTATCTAAACATAGCGACATCTATCAGAGAGTGTTTGACTCTTGCTTGATGAGGCGTGTCCATATGTAGTTAGCTGTTGGTGTGAACCATTATACGTTCTCCCGCCAATACATCTCTCTATATCGGCCTTTATCATCCGTCTCCGTCTAACCAATCTAACAAATAATGTTCATCAATCTCTAACCACAACAAGTACGTTGGAGTGTGCTAAATCATTATCAAGTGCTAAACATAGAGAGGCAATCTCTCTTTGTCTCACCTATCTCTTTACTATTGATAAACTCTGTAATACCCTGAACAGCCGTACCCATATATATCAACTTAAAACACTTTATTACAATGATCTGCCGTGGTCCTATGGGTTACGTGGTAGACCGGAAACCTAGGGATCACAGGTTCGATTCCTGCTTAGTAGGAATTCGGTTTTTTATAAAATAGTAGCTGACGTCTGACGCCTCTCTTGTTTTAGATCTAGATGCCTGGATCGCCGCCCCACCACCGTCACCGACGTCAGCCCCTTCCGTCCCGATGCTCCGAACGTCCCCGACTACCCGCCGCCTCAGCGTGAGGATAATCTTGGTCGTTTTCTCTTATGGGGATAAACATGGAGAGGTGGTCCAGTATTCCCGATCCCCACATTTTTGGTCGTTTTTTCTTATTGGAATTAACATGGGGAAGTGCGCCAGAAGACCCATAGAGTTATCTACTAGTACCCTCCTTCTACAAGTGGCTTAAATGTGTTCGTTAGCCACAAAAATCTTCCCAGGTTTTCCCGGAAAATGTTGTGTTTTCTATCGGAAACTTTTCACATCTCTGGAAATAACAAAGTAAGGGCAACAAAATTTGGTATCCGTGTTTGTATTATAAAAAGTAAAATTAAAACGTCAAAATTTGCAATTTTCAGACAAATAATCTGAAACAGATACGGATCATGTAGAAGAAAGGTCACAAGAAGACTGTTCTACAAACCCTCACGTTTCAGCATCAACCGTCATTGTCCTTCATTTTACTAAAATGTTTCCAGAAAATTCATTTCAAATAGACCCTCTGATGCTTCGGCAGTAGTTTTAGTTAAGTTTATCGTTTAGCGGTCTATAATCTTTAGCTAATTTTCGTACCAAAACCTCGTTCATGAGAAGACGGAGACTTTTGAATTTTAAAACTAGGCCACCTAGAAACCAGATTCAGGTTTAGATTTAGTTTTTATCTGTTTACATATAGACAGGGTGACACGTTTCTACGGTAAAGCTCAATATAATTGTTATTATACAAGATACAAAAAATTTTATACGTTAATTATAAAGTGTCTTGAGCTGCATCGTATAAAATTATTTTGAGAACCACAGATGGCCCATAAGACGTTGGTGATACCTACAATTTTTTTTCGAACATCCCTCATATTATTGCATTTTTGCATTTTTATCGAAATATCAGCCATGTTTGTAAAAAAAATCGACACGCAGTAAGTCCGTTTTGGTAGCGAATTTTCATTATATGCTTCAAATTTAAATATCTCAATTTGCTATTAACCTATTATTCCTTGCCTAGGAAGCCAGTTTTTTCGGAAAGATTTAAATTTATTCTCGGAAAATTTTTGTACATTTTCAAACAATGAGTTATTTTAATTATATATGGTACATTGTTTCTACTATATAGGTTATACCGGTAACTAAATTGATTCCTGCTTGCATTAAAGAGACATATTTGCTATTAAAAACATTTTTATGAAAATTCACTTCCATAACGCACTTGCTACGTCTAGACTTTTTATGTTACATATAGTTTTACAGATGTAAGGTTTTGGATTATCTGTAAGTTAAGTTGATCAGAAATTTAAAAAACGGTAAATGAAAAAAAAGTAAACCTCTATAGAACGGTGGATTTTATTTGACTTAGAAATACATAACCAAATTATTATAGCTTTAAATTATCAATTTACTACTTGAAGAATCATCTAATGGAATGAAAAATATATTTCAGGGTATTGGGAGTCTGTTTAGCGCCTTGAAAGTGGTGCGCTTACTCAGACTGGGACGCGTGGTCCGAAAGCTGGATCGGTACCTGGAGTATGGGGCTGCCATGCTCATCTTACTGCTGTGTTTCTACATGCTGGTGGCCCATTGGTTGGCATGCATCTGGTACTCGATAGGACGATCGGATGCTGACAATGGAGTTCAGTATAGTTGGCTCTGGAAGCTGGCTAACATCACACAGAACCCATATTCCTACGTTTGGCCTAACGATTCTAGCACACCGGAGTTAATAAATGGTCCTTCCAAAAAAACCATGTACGTAACAGCACTCTACTTCACTATGACTTGTATGACTTCAGTGGGGTTTGGCAATGTTGCTGCTGAGACGGATAATGAGCGGATTTTCACCATATGTATGATGATCATCGCAGGTAAGAAAAAAATTTCCCTATTAACAATAAGGTCAAAATTTTCAACCGGGTTTTTGACTAAGCTTTGCCTTGTTATGGATTCTGAGTCAATTTTAGTGGTATTATATTTACAAAGAATCCGAAAGAAAGTTTTATAAAGAATTTCGCGTTTTCAGGTCCCATGAATGCATTTTTTCTAATTTAACGGGGAAGTCTTTATGTATGTGGGTGTGTGTACGTTTGTAAACGTACGTGCCTGCTTATTTGTTTCGCTTAGCCGAGAAAGGCATTAACAGATGAAAATCGAATTTGGTTGTCGGGTTTGATACCACATTTATATAAAAACGCATTGAAAATGCTTAACCTACCTTAGACACAAATTAAGTCTGGACGAAAAAATACGCTATAGTAGCGAATTTATATACATTTTGAAGAACATAACGTAATTTACCTTATCTGGTAAGCATTTCATTGGACTTGTTCGAACTTATTTATCTTGAATTCAGTGTGAAGATGAGGGATTACATTCTAATGACATCCATTTCTCTCAAATTAAATTTAAGTAACTGAATCTTATTACAAATTCACTTGATTTTAATTTCGAAAAAACTTGGATTCAATTATTTAACTACAATGAAGTTTCCATGAAAAAATTGGACTCTTATAACTGGTCAACGAACTTACCCTCCAAAAATAATTTTTCAGTGTAATGGAAAAAACCGGAAGTCTCTATCTTCGCAATATATATATATATATATATATATATATATATATATATATATATATATATATATATATATATATATATATATATATATATATATATATAGATTTATACACATGAGAAATACTTGGTCTCGGGTTGAACCGCGTCTAGAGTTTATTAAAAGTTGTTTCGGCTCCTGTTTCATTTTCGAGGAAATTAACTCTAAGGCTCCAATAAGAGCCGAAACGGCGTGTTTTAATACATTCAATACGCGGTTTAACCCAAAAACCAATAAATTCTCACAAAAATGACCGAGGACCTTTGAAACATATATAGCCAACATGAATCAGGTTTAAACTCTCAACACGATGTTCATTTTATTTTAAAAGCTAGTTGTCTACAGTTTATATATCACGTCTTGATTAGAAACAAAATTTAAAGCATTTTATTTTTTAATTGGGGAAGTGGCGATAATGAAAAAAATCAGGTAGTATCCAAATAATTAGAACCCTGTCACATTTTTTTTTCATGACAGCATATAATTTGTTTGGATGGGCCTGACTTTATAAAAACAGAACAGATTTGGACAGCTGTCCGCCTTTTTCCCCATATTTTTTTTTGCTTGTAAAATAGTCAGTATGGTTGAGTAATGATTTCTTCTTATTGAAGCTGATTCAGAAACTAAATCAAGATTTTGTAGCATTACAATATCAAAACACCGAAGCGAAAACTTTTGTATGAAACTTCTTAGTACTTGAAGAGCCAGAGTGTCTTTTTTCTCTCAATTACTTCTTTGTTTCTAAGCTACAAAAATGTACCATAATTTAATCCATTATGGTTGAACAGATCAGCATATTTTTTTAACCTGGACATAGAGTATCATGTATATATTATATTATTATCAGCATATAGAAATTTAAAAATTATCAATGCATACATTTTCTTCAATGTTCAAGTCAATGTACAGGGTGAATGAAATTTGAATAAAGTAAGTTTATTTGTTTATGGGTAAACTTTTTATATAAAAAGTATATATTATATTATATGGTTACTAAGTGTGTGCATTTTGAAATTATTTTGGACTATAAAGAGTGTGCCAAAAGAGCAGGGAAGTACAAATCTGGTGTTTTCTATGAAACCGCCTGTATATTGTTTGATTTTTGAATTCTACGTGTAATCCTAAAAAAAATTTAGGCATAGATGTAAAATTTATGGTTTATGAATTAATTAAAATTTTATAAACAAAAACACATTTACAAGTACCAATCAGTTTATTATTATCTGTTAACCTGTATTTGGAAAAATAAAAACCGAGCTGGACACTGTGGTTGGAAACTAAAAGGAAAATAGAGTCACCACAAAAATAACAAAACAATAACAGTGAATTGTGCGCTAGATACGTATTTTGACAACGAAGTTGTCTTCATCAGTAGGTGTCAAACTAACTGTATGGGCAAAAGTATCCTATTTATATACCTAAACTATGTACACTTAAAATGATGCAATACCGGTGATGCAATACCGGATGATGCAATATCAGATGCATTAGTCCCGGATGCCGCAATCCAAGATTATTGTTGTGCCAGTGCCGAGTCAATAATATGTTGAGCAACTCTAGATTTTAAATTTAAAAATAAATTTTCTTGCTCTATTGAATCTGAAATGAGCTATCTGCTCTTTGAATCTTGTTGTCATTGATTTCCGAGTTTGCCCAATATAGATTTTCTCACAATTATTACAAGATACTTAATAAATGCCCGATTTTGTCGGAAGTCAATAGTATCTTTTGGTCCACCCCAAAAGCTCTTCCACATATTGTGTATAGATTAGTTACTAAGCATAGGTGGAAAATGTCGATAAGTAACCCGATGCGATGATCCAGCCAAAAAGCTCTTCGTAGTTTCTTGATAACCTTTTATTACAAAAGGGTTAGAAGAAAATATAATGACTGAGTGTTGTTAACAAAGTTAATAATTGAAAGAGCCTTTTGGGTGGACCAAATGATACTATTGACTTCAAACAAAAATCGGGCATTTATCAAATGTCTTGTAATAATTGTGAGAAAATTTATATTGAGCAAACGTGGAGATCAATAACAACCAGATTCAAAGTACACATAGCTCATTTAAGATTCAATAGAGCAGGAAAATTTAGCGTTGCCCAACATATGTTTGACTCCTCACATAAGATAGGCAATAGGTATCTTGAGTTATCGAAAATACCCACGGATTATGTAGTTAGATGTTTTGGAAACTTTAGAAATCCGCAAAGTGACATCCAGTCAACTCCATACTTTTTAAAATAGCACGAAGTAATAGAAAGTTCCTTTGAACATCGACACAACAACTGGTTAGGCCACTGACACCCCAATAGCCTTGGATTGCGTCAGCCCGTGTTACGCCATCCGGTGTTGCATCATCCGGTACTTATGCATCCGATATTGCATCATGCGATGTTGCATCATGTGGTATTTTATCATTCGGTATTTCATCACCGGTATTGTATCATGCGGTATTGCATCATCCGGTGTTATGTCATTTTAGTCTAGATAGTTTAGGTATATAAATAGTATATAATTTTGCCCATAGAGTTAGTTTAGCGACAGCTACTGATGAAGACAACTTTGTTGTCGAAATACATGTCTAGCGCATAATTCTCTGTTATTATTTTGTGTTTTTTTCGGGCGAGTCTGTTTTTTGTTTCTGGCTACAAAAAATTATATTTTGATCAAGGAAAGACTAAGTTTAAGCTTATGCTCGCCGTAGAAAATACCAGCTTACAGAAGTTTTAAGATATATGTTCAAACCCGAGAAACTAAATATTCAAAAAGATCAAAAAGTGATCTTTTTGAAAAGGAAACACTCTATATATTCTTTTTATGTTAAACGAAATCAAAAACATTTCAAAAAAGTTTTTCAATATGTCCTGTAAATATATTTTATTGTTTTTTAGTTAGTTTGGTTTTTTTATGATATTTCTTGTTATTAATCGAAGTAGAAATGACAACAATTTTCCACATCGAAAATTTATGAACTGTCAATATGTTACAACTATTGTTGCATTTCTTTAGCTATTTAAGTTTGTTAGAAAGGAGATCTCGTCTTTTGAATTTTGAAAAAATTCCTTCAAATTAGTACTAATTGGGCCCCCGAGAACACATATCCGGGGTCGGTTTCAATTTTTATATGTTTATATATATATATATATATATATATATATATATATATATATATATATATATATATATATATATAAATATAAATATATATATATATATATATATATATATATATATATATATATATATATATATATTTGTGTGTGTACATACATTTCCCCAGTTAAATTATTTTCAAAAAAGAACGGACCAACAATGAAGTTACCTGAAATTTTTTAAAATTAACTGTCTAATCTACAAATAAAATAACAGTTTTTTACCTAATAAGCCGCACCAAACATTAATACCAAATCTTGCAATCGTCTTTCTTCCTTTAGATGGGGATTTTCATTTGTCCAATAATGCCTATGATGGTGATTATACACACCACAATTTGTAAATCTGGATTCATCAGTCCATATTATTTTCAAATGAAAATTTTCATCCTGCTGACCTTGGCCTTTATACCATCTGCAGAGTTTAAGTCGCTTAGGGTAATCGTCAACATTTAAGCCTTGTACCATTGTAGGTTTGTATGGATGGTAATGACTTTGTTTCAATACACGGTGTACCGTACTTTATGGGCGTTAATTGTTTACCATAAAACCAAACAGATTGCTGAGGGTTTTCGTTTGAAACCTGTAAGATGGCATTATTTCTGTCTTCATTTCTAGGCACTGGTAGTTTCTTTGCGTGGAAGCTACCGTTGTTCAATAGATTGGTCACTATCCTGCGAAATATTTTGGTGTTTGGTTGTCGTCTTTTCGGGTAGTTGTTTTGACATGAATTTGTAGCTGCCTCAGTATTTCGGTTAGAACGAATATAACATTCCAACATGTCAAAATATCCTTCATTACTAAACATATTGTTGAATAATATTTAAAATAAACAGGAAATAAACTATTTAGTACCAAATTGTAAGCAACGTGATAACTCAATAAATAATAGGCCGATTTTGATCAACTTTGCTGAGTACCTTCCTTTTGCAAGTGGCTTGGATAAGTTCGTTAACCAGGAAAATCGGCCTAGTTTAAATAGATTAAACAATGATTTCTTTTAATTAGACAGACAGATTCCCCCTATCAGTGTCAGTTCTGAGCTGACCTTAAATGTATGGAATTTCGACCACGAAATTATCATGCATGTTTGTAAGAAAATAAATTCGGGACTCAGCAAGTGCGTTATGGTAGCGAGTTTTTATTAAATGCCTCAAATTTGAATAGCTCAATTTGCTATTAACCTATAAGGTTCGTTGGCCAGAAACTAGTTTTTTCGGGAACATTTAAAGTTTATTTTCGAAAAATGTTTGTACATTTTCAGTCAGTAAAGTTATTTTGATGAAATATGGTACATTATTTCTACTATATATGTTATAATGGTAACCAAATTTGATGTCTGTTTTCTTTAAAAAAAAACACATATTTGCTATTTAAAACATTTTAATGAAAATTCACTATCATAACGCACTTGCTGCGTCTAGGCTTTTTAATTAATGGATTACTCTGAAAAGAAGTTAGATAATATGGGTTACATGCTACGAGAGGCCCAAAAAAAATTACTTGTCCGAATGTTATATGGAATGAAGTATCGACGTCCACCCACTCGGCTTACTTTTGAAACTTGTATAAAATATTCGATTCTACTGAAAGTGTTGATTGTGCAAAACGCAAAGTGGTAAATATAAGTCTCCCAAATCAAGAAAAGAAACTTGAGAACTGTTTCCAATGGATAATTACTTAAGATTAACCCACACTTAATGCTTACTTTTGAAACTTGTATGGAGCGGTTAGATTCTACTGGGATTGTTGATTATGCAAAACGCAAAGTGGTATATATATATATATATATATATATATATATATATATATATATATATATATATATATATATATATATATATATATATATAGATATATATATATATATATATATATATATATATATATATATATATATATATATAATTTATTAAACAAAACCCGCAACTCAGTAGTTCTCAGTTAGTAGTAGCAATATCATGTGAAACGTCTAAATCGTGTAAACCTTTTGCAATGGATGAATCCTCAACTTGCCATTAATCCAAATGCTTTTTATCTTATGTTATATTTCCCAACAAAGCTACATTTAGAAGTAGTGATACTGTAAATAGCCATAACATGCACCATCACGTAATAGAAAATCCGATTTGGATTCGTCAAATACGGAATCAAAGCCACGTCTTTAAATGTTTGGTGTGGCATTCCTCACAACAGAATAATTGCACAGTATATTTTTAATAACACCCTAACTGGCCGTAATTATCTTCAGTTTCTCACACAAATTTTGCTCGGTCTTCTTAAATGGGTTAGTGATGATAAAAGTCAGCATATGTGTTTGCAACAGGACGGCGTCCCTCCGCGCTACCATCGCGAGGTAGGCGAACTTTTAGATGAAAAGTATTTTCAAAAATGGATTGGGCGTGGAGGTTTTGTTTAATGTCCTCCACCATTATGCGACCTTACCCCATTATATTTATTCTTATGGGGTTATATCAAATGAGGGGTATATGTTACACCGCCCACTACAGGGGAAGATATGCAAAATAGGATAAAAAACGCTCAAAGAACATATTTCAAGAATACATAATTAGTAAATTATCTATTAAATTAACCATAGTATAATAATATTTTTGTTTCCTTTGCAACAAGTTTTTTTTATAATGTATATTTTTTGTTGTTTGTGTGTGTGTGTGTTTTTCTTCTTTACCGTCGGCCTATTTCCGCGACTATGGCCAATCCCCGACGCCAGGAAGCAGTGGCGCCTCACTATCCTGGAAATTTTGCCAAACCGCTGCCTTTCTGTAAGGAGGGTAGGGATCTTTAACGTGCCCAACATTGCATGGACATGGGACCGACGGCTTTACGTCCACTCCGAAGGGCGGAACGTGCAGACATTCAATTTTTTTCTCCCTCAGGGCTCGTCCGCGGCTTTAACGCCCCGATAGCACTGCAGCCCTTGGCCTATTATGCATGAGACATTCAACTTGCTCAAATACAATGCCAGAACCTCGGTTGATGTTAATGTTACAGTTTGTACTGAAAAAGTGAAAGGAGATCGAACCCAGTATCCTTCGGTTCAGAGGCACACGTTCTCACCTCTGAACTACCGAGGCTCTATTTTGTTGTTGTAATTTGCATCCTTGCCAGTGTTTAAGTATATATATATATATATATATATATATATATATATATATATATATATATATATATATATATATATATATATATATAGCATTTATTTAAACGTTAATTATATTATTATTATTTTACTAAATAAGTTTAATGCTACGAATAATAATATGAAATGTTAAGATATTCAATTATGTATTTAGAAAAATGAAAATAACTGAAAATAATAAGATATAGGTATGGGATATACTTAAGAAAAGGAAATAGGTTATTATTAAAGAAAGGTGTGGCATTTCGATTCTATTTAACATAAAATAAGCATATACAGGTGTTGACACAAGTGATCTTTTTGAATTTCAAGCTTCCCAGGTTTGAACATATATTTTTAACATTATTTTATCCCAAATATTTCTTAGGCAGAAAATAAGCTTAAACTCAATATATCCTCGATCAAAGAATAAAAGTTTTTCTAGCAAAATACAGCTTAGTAGATAATAATAGAATGATAATTAAAATGAGATTTCTTTGGTGAAATTCTAATTAACTCAAAAACCATTACTTTAATCAATAATTAATGCGTGAAACTAATAATAAGAAAATTTTAGAGTAACACATACAATTCAAAAATCAAATAATACATGGAGTGTTGTATATAAAAATACCAACTTTGTACTACCCTGTTTTTTGGCACCTCTGGACGGTCCAAAGTAATTATAAATTGGTGATACTTAGTAAACATATAATATTATATATATATATATATATATATATATATATATATATATATATATATATATATATATATATATATATATATATAAATATAATTTTAAAAGTTTACCCATAAACGATATTACTTTATTCAATAGTCAGCGCCGCCGTGGCTGTGTTGGAAAGTCGACTGAAACTTCCCAATTCGGACTCGGTGGACGACGGTTCGAGGCTCACCGGCAGCGGATGATTTTTCAAATTCACTTCTGTCGTTGAGATCGAGGTTAAGGTGGAGGGTAGGTTAGTTTAGATGAGTAAAAAAAACTCTGGACGCAGCAAGTGCGTTATGGTAGTGATTTTTTATTAAATGCTTCAAATTTGAATAACTCCGTTTTCTATAAACTTAGAAAGTTTAATTTTGGTAGGTAGTAAGGCCTTTTCTAGGGCAATATATATACCAAATTTCATTAAAATAACTTTGTAATTTAAAAAAAAAAAATTAAAATTTGAATAACTTAATTTTCTATAAACTGAGACAGTCTAATTTTGGTACTGAGTAAGGTATCTCCCAAGGCAACATATATAGTGAATTTCATTAAAACATCTTTGTTATTTTCGGAGAAAAATTTTTTTTTGAAAGAAAACTTAAAATTTTCCCGGAAAAACCCGTCCCATTTTCCTGGCTAACCAACTCATCCAAGCCATTTATAAAAGAAAGGCACCTGCCGAGTTTCATTGAAATCGGTTAATTATTTTTTGAGTTATCAGGCAGATATATATATATATATATATATATATATATATATATATATATATATATATATATATATATATATATAAATTGAAACTGACCCCGGATATGGATTTCTAGGGGTCCTAAATCTCGCTCATTTGAAAAATTTTTTGCAAAGTCTTACCATCGATACCTCTCTATTAGTGAATTTTTTAAAATAAAAATTCACTAAAAGGGTCAGCATTGGCCTAATTTCCAGTAAGCATCCTACCTTTACTTTTTATTTAATAGTTGACTCACCCTGTATGTTATACTGTAAGTGCATTTTGTTAGAAAACATTCAGTGCCTAGTTATCAGTTTTAGCCCAATTTAATTGACTGATAATATGGTATCCTTAACTGCATTGATATTCTCGGGGATGGGCACTAAAATTAAATAATAATTATTAAATTATCATTTTCCGAAACCCACATATCTTCGTAAATCATTACCTCTCGACGCCTAAAATACAGGCACTTGATAGCACAATTTATTTTACTGTTTTTGTCGATATTTTTTAAAACTTTGCTTTAAGTTTCTGAAGTAACTTACTGCTTGTTGCTACGCAATGGCAGTATTTGTTTTTACTATCAAAACAGTCACGCCTTACTTAATGTCAGTACACTGAATAGTTATTTGCACACGATGTTCGTTTTAAAGAGTTCAAAGTTAAAAAACGGTCCCATGAAAATATATAATTTGTCATTTCTTTTAATGTTCTTTCTCAAGTGAAGTCTAACGGGTTGCTATCTTTTAAGATATTTGAATAGATATTTTAGGTTACATCACAGTTAAACTGTAAAACACGTTTGACTAAAAATCGCATATTTGTGCGTTGTTGATTTTTAAATATAAGTAAATTTGCTGCCTTTCTATGTGCCAATTTATTATTTGTTGCTTTCAATTTACGACTGAATGAAAAATAAATAGACTAACTATTTCCATTGCCTCTTTGTTATTATCCAGATCGTTTAGAGCTACTTTAAATGTGGCACACCTGCACTTATTTGTTATTATACAAACTCTGTTGAAACACGACTTATTACCCTGTAAAAATTATAACTAACAAACATGTAATCGAATATGTGGTCTTTGCTGTCTAGCTCTACTGTACGCCACAATATTCGGTCACGTGACCACGATCATTCAGCAGATGACATCTGCAACAGCCAAGTACCATGACATGCTAAACAACGTAAGGGAATTTATGAAACTACACGAAGTCCCAAAGGCCCTCTCGGAGCGAGTCATGGACTATGTGGTATCAACTTGGGCAATGACAAAAGGCCTAGACCAAGACAAGGTAAGACATGTGTAACATAAGGTTACGTATCTCTTTTCTTCTCTGCTGTGTGCACTGTAATGATGCTTATCATTTGTTATTTTGTTTTATATAAATTGGTTACACGAGATTTAAATAGGGACAACGGGATTTTTCTTAGATGGTAAATACTGTATGTTGTGGTATTTTAAGGTAGCTAAACACTCAAAGCTGAAAAACAATTATTACTATAACCTTATGAGTTACACAATATAATTGCACTTTCAGTTCCTCTTAACTAATATCTGTTACCTGCTGAGGCTTTCATAACTTTGCCCCAAATGATATTTAGTACACAATATCCTACTGAATTATCTTACTGAGTCAGCGTTTCTCAACCTTTTAGTATTTGCGACTCAATTTCCAAGCACAATTTTAATCCCCCCTGTCTTACGTCCACCAGAAGTTCCGATTTGTTTCGAACATTCTATAACGTCTGCGCGGCGTGTATAAATGCTGCATCTCGTTCAGTCCCAGGCAGTCTCATTCGAGTCGATCCTTCTACCGTGATGTGTATGTTGCACTTTGCGTGTTAACTGCAATTCACGATATTAGAGTAGCAAGAGATTTATACAGTGTATACAGAATCATGGATACATTTTTAAGTGGGCGTAGGCCAGCATTTGACGATGGTGAAACATCAACAAGTGCACAGACGAGAGTGGTTCTAATACACAAATGAACAAAATGTTCATTAGTTGTTGTAATTTTCGTTTATTGTCGTTTTTAATAGAAATATTTAACTATGAATTTTCTACCCGATGTGACGTGGCTGCAACTTTTCGGAATAGGCTTGAATCAAAAAATGTTATAATGCAATTTCTACCTTGGAAATATGCTATAATGCAAATAATTAATTTTAAAATTTATCAGTGACCCTTCCCCTAAGTTTTCTGCGCTGGTTAATCAAACAACCAGTATACGAAGGAAGATGAAGAGAATGACAAGACAGTGCAGTGACAGAAATATAATATAAAAGTGTGCTAGAAGATGTGAGAAAAGGATTATACTGAAAGGCATTGAGGAAAAGATGTCAAAATTTATTGGAAATATTAACTTATAATTTTCTTATAACAAAAATATTTAAAGTTTGGGCTTATCAGCACTGAAGTAAATGAAGAAGGATGACGCCTGTCTGTCATTTGCTCAAAAATTTTGGCAGCAGATAGCATGACACCTAATAAACCTAAACGATACTTGGAAACGGTTCATATTGAGTACGTTATCAAACCCCGTGAATTATTCGAATTACATTAAAATCATATGAAAAGCCAAAATCTTTTTTTTAACTTTGCGAATAAAAAAACTTTGCTTGCCTCTTACAAAGTTTTATATCAAATAGCCAGATGTAAAAAGCCTCACATGATTGGCGAAAAGTCTATTCTGCCAGCTGCAATTGAGATTGTAGAAACTATAGAGCTCCTTTTTTCACACAATTTCAGTCTTTATCTTAATCAGATCATACTGTTGCTCGTCGAATTGGCGACCGGACGTTTCCGGTTCTGGTGTATGAGTCGGTTTCCCTTATAAACAAAAATCATGATGGCTTCTCCTTGTACAAAAGATTCCGGAGGCAAAATACTCCTCCATTCGGATCTCCGGGAGAGGGGTGTACAGGGGGCGCCAGCATCGAGATTTACAATATCCTTCTCGAATATATGTGGCCTAAATTCTAACCTGAACTCCGTCCACCATTTCCTCCAGGCTAATAGGCCCCAACTCCTCTTCCTGACCGAAACTCAAATCAGTGCCAAAACAGCCACTAATCACCTCAATTTCCCGGGGTATGAGCTCCTTACTTTTTTTAGATTGCATGGAGGCGTGTGCGCGTACGTCCGTAGCAATCTACCCTGCACCAGACTCCCCAATTTAGAAGCTGGAAGAAAAGACATACTATGGATAAAACTCTCTCTCAGGGCTGCAACTAAATTCATCTGTTGCATTTACCGGTCACCTTCTGACAACAACTTTGTCCAGCTCTTTGACTACCTTTCTGAAAAAACCGACCATCTGATTTCTGAATATCCTGCCTCCGAGGTCACTATTGACTTCAATGTCCATAATAAGGAATGGCTAGGATCTTCAAAAACCGATCCACAAGGAAGAGCAGCGGAGGCCTTTGCAGTCAGCAATTCTTTAGCCAATATGGTTCAGCAACCTACTTACTTTCCTCGCATCCCAACACACAGCTCAGATCCCTTGGATCTCTTTCTTACTACAAATCCTGACTGCTATAATATATCATCACCGCCGCCCTGGGTCGCTCAGACCACGGCATGGTCACTGCTTCCTGGGCAATGCAACCCGAGGTCACACAGTCATCACACCCACGTATCGTTTGGCACTACAACTCCGCGAACTGGGACGAAATGCAAGATTACTTTTCCTCCTTTCCATGGGCCTCTGTCTGCTTCTCTCATCCTGACCCGTCTGATATCTCACAAAACGTCACCGAAATTATCCAAGCTGGCATGGAATTATTTATTCCACGTACACAGAAAACCTCTTCAGCCACTCAAAAGCCCTGGTTCTCTAAATCCTGTGACAAGGCCAGACTTGAAAAGGTCAAAGCTCACAAAACACTTCTACACAATCCCAGTCAAGAAAACCGTCATGCATTTAACGACGCAAGAAACCGCTATGTCCGCATTCTTTCTGAGGCAAAAAACTCGTTTAATAACCACATCAAAAACAAAGTCCTATTAAGCTCCAACGGCGGCAAACCCTTCTGGACTCTTGCTAAATCTATTGGGAATAATTTCTGCAAAAGCACGTTCCCACCTCTTGTCTCAGGGGATGTAATTGTTTCTACCACCCTGGGCAAGGCTGAACTTTTTGCTTCGTTGTTCGCCAGCAATTCTACTCTCAACCCACCTCCAAATGTTCAACCACCAACAGTCCCCAATGTCGCGCATAAAATGACGGATATCATTTTCAAAACTAAAAAGGTACGAAAGATGCTCTCTTCTCTTAATACCAGGAAGGCCTCTGGTCTTGACGAGATCCCAGCAATTGTTCTCAAAAAATACGCACCAGAACTGGCTCCTGTCCTGACTCGTCTATTTCAGATATCTTACAATAAAGGCATATTCCTTAGTAACTGGAAAACTGCTCGAGTACAACCCGTCCCCAAGAAAGGATCGCAAGCGCTTCCTAGCAACTACAGGCCTATTTATCTCCTTTCAGTCATCTCTAAAGTGATGGAAAAGTATATAAACACCGAATTACTAAAATTTCTTGAAAAACACAGTTTAATCCACGATAAGCAGTATGGATTCTGTCAGCGCAGATCAACTGCCGACCTCCTTTCCTTTGTCACCCATTCTTGGAACAAGTCTATGGAACTACACGGTGAATCCCAGATTGTCGCTCTAGACATATCCAAAGCATTCGACCAGGTCTGGCACGCAGCGCTGCTTAATAAACTACCGGCCGTTGGCCTATCACCAAAACTCTGTACTTGGCATGCACATTTCCTCTCCAACTGGCGCATTTCTGTTGTCGTGGATGGCCATTCCTCTAAACTGTATCCAATTAATGCAGGAGTTCCTCAAGGTTCAGCTTTAGCCCCTACTTTGTTTCTTGTCCACATCAATGACCTCCTCTCTAGCACATCCAACCCAGTTCACAGTTACGCGGACGACAGCACCCTCCACTCCAATATACAATACACTAAGCCTGTCACTTTAGCCCAACTAGATGAGGATTGCAGGCTCATGGAGGGTTCTATCTCCGCGGATCTCCAAAAAATATTAGACTGGGGAAGTAGAAATCTTGTACAATTCAACCCGACCAAATCACAGTATTGCTTTCTTTCTCATAAGAGATACACCAGCACTGGACCCATCATAATAAACAACCAAGTTATTCAAAGTAATGAGTCCTTTTCACTTGTTGGCATCTCTGTGGATCGAAATCTCAATTGGCACCAACATGTCACATCAATTGCAGAAGCGGCTGCTAAGAAATTAGGTTTCCTCTTCCGGGCTCGCAAATATTTTTCACCAGCTAATCTCTATACTTTATATGCTTCACAAATAAGACCAAACCTCGAATACTGCTCCCACATCTGGGGTGCTGCTTCCGCTTCTACACTCGCTATCCTGGACCTTATTCAAAAGAGAGCTATACGTCTCATCGGTGACCCCACCCTTACCCAAAGGCTGCCATCCCTTGCCCACCGACGTGCCGTCGGTGACCTCTCTCTCTTTTATAGATATCTGCATGGGCACTGCTCAGAGGAGCTTTCTTCTATAGTTTATCCACCTGCTGCCCCCAACAGATCTACCAGGGGAACAGAGCGAATGCACCCTTTTACTGTCCAGGTCACCAGACATAGAACATCTTGTTATGCCCGCTCTTTTGTCCCGAGGACTTCTAAGTTGTGAAACTCCTTGCCGGCACATGTTTTTCCTTCTCCCCCGAACCTCCAAACCTTCAAGTCCTGAATTAACAAGTTGCCTCTTTCCTCCTTGTCGACACCCACGATACGATAGTATTTAGGCTGTATGCCCTCGTGGTGTGTTGTTCAAATTTAAGATATAGCTAAAGATGTACAGCCACAGCTTTTGAGGGAGTTGCCTTTTTTTGCAATTCAGCTTAATGAGGCAACAGGTAGCAATAAAGATGCTCATTTAATTGCCTATGTTCGATTTTGGGATGGTATGCCAGTAGCAGAAGAACTACAATTCTGCAAACTAATAGAACTCAAAGCAACAGCACTTGCATTATTTGTCATCATAAAGGATTTTCTAAACAAGGCAAAAAGATTGGACAAATTGCTTCGAAATATGCACCGATGGTGCTCGTAAAATGTCTGGAAAATTCCAAAGTATACAAGCACTTGTGACACAAGAATCTCCACAGTGCATCTGGACACATTGCATGATCTACAGAGAAGCTCTGGCTTCCGAAGAAATGAATCCTGGTCTGAATATTGTGTAACGACGGTAGTAACCATACTAAATTATATAAAGTTCACATTTCTGTACGTTCAGCGCTACTATTTCATTGCGAGGCAAAATGGTTTTCACGTAAAACATTTTTGCATCATGTTTATGAATTAAGAGATGAAATCGCCATTTTATAGAAGAAAAAACCCACCGGACACCGACAAGTTTCCAGAAGATCTTCTGTGATGAAATTGAGCTACCTGGTCGACATATTCGAGAAATTAAATACCTTGAATCTTCAACCCAAGGAGCAAACACACATATGTTGGATACGAGTGAAAAAGTTAATGCGTTTTGTGGGAAACTGATATTATGGAGCAGAAATGTAAAGCCCAAAAACGTATAAATTTTTGCAAATGTGGATGAATGTGTTGAAACTTACAAAGTTGAAGAACAACATGTAGAGGTTGTTTTTGTAACCATCGAAAATGCTGGCAAAGAATTTGAAATTGTCTTGCTTTTTCTTTGCAACTTGATAACAAGTGACGAGTAAGTTAGGGACCCGCTTAAAAATACTCCCTAAGGTCTCTCAACTGGCGAAGAAGAAATCTTTATAGACTTCACGGCAAGTGGCGAAATCAAAAGACGATTTAGTAATAAATCACTCTTTGAATATTGGACAAGGTCGGATGATGAGTTTTCTGCACTGAAAACAAGAGCATTCCATATACTATTATTATTTTCAACATCCTACCTGTTGGAAATATCTTCCAGCAAGATTGCACAGTTCTTAAAACACACGTGCATCTTTAAAATCCGCGTTATAGACCATTCAAGAAAAACACATTAAAAACATTCATCTCTTGTAGAGGTGGTGTGCTTGTGGTTCATAAGTTTCCTAGGAAGCTGATAGGGAGCGGGGGAGAATGACTCTCACTTTGTCTCTAGACACATATGGTTATTAGGTCAGAAGTCAGAACCCCCTTGACAGTGAAACTATAATGTAACGAACTCTCTACTCTCTTTATAGAATCTCTTATTTTTCTCAGTTAGTGAATACCATTTTTTCAATTAATCGACAAAAGTAATTATAATCAATTAAGTTCGGTTCCCGCTAGCGCCGTGGAAGTAAAAAAGACACTCTGTAACCAGTTTATTGTATAGTATATCTTGTTTTTGTATTGTATTGTACTTTGTCGACAATCGGCATTTATTTGTCAAGTGTTATTGTTTCCTGTTATTATTCGTTAATAAAACGTAGAATTTGCATACAACAGGTGGTCCTTCACTTAATAATACTCCACCCACAACAATGTTAAAGAACATCCTCGAAACTATTCATATAGTGTGGCGAAGCTTGTGTCTCCTTCAAAAGTTTACTAATTGTCTCACAACCCCAAATTTTATCAGTACCTTCGCGAAACCAGGTTTTCTGCAGTTGCTGCTTCATCCCCTACCCCCGAAAGCGATCTTACCCAAAAACAATTCGAAGCGTCCCTTTGTCGGGTGCTTACTGGAGACCAAATTTGAAGATTACATCTCAGTTCCTTCAAAAGTTATAGCGCCTACTAACAGACAGACGTACATTCCGACAGACTGACCGACCAACGGATAGACAGACCGACAGCCAAAAAAATTTTCGTTCCAGAATTAAGATTTCTATATATTTTGAGACTTTTTATGCCAATTTGGCAAAAAAAATATTAACTTTGGCAATAATATTCCACCCCCACACATTCAACCCCTTATTTAATTTCAGCACAGAGTACCAGCTTTTCTATGAAATTTAAAATTTTCTGATAAATTAACCCTAAAACGTTATATTCACTCCCCATTCATCCCCTACCCCTAAAACGATTTTACTCCAAAACAACCCGAACCGTTCGTTTGTCGAGTGCTAACTGTATACCAAATTTGAAGACGGTGTACAAAGAATTCATTCTAAAGTTATCATGGCTACAAATAGACAGACATAGAGACCGACAGACCGATAGACCGACAGACAGACAGTCCGGCAGACCAACAGATCGACAGACCGACAGACAAAAAAAGTTCGTTCCCAAATCATGTTTTCTATGTAGTTTAGTTAGTAGTTTATTGTTTATGTTTTAATACTCTTTACGAAGTTTAAGCGTATAACAAATTTTGAAATTTTTGTCGCCGATGCGATACTTCCACACGGTGTGGCTTAAGCTTTACAAGGAGATATCTCGAAAACGGTTCAATATTTTTTTGTGAAATTTTGGTGAAGTAATAGGGAGAAAGGGCGACATGTTCAAACATATTTTTGATATTTACAGCCCCCTCTGTGTTGGGGGGGGGGTAACTTTGGATTTTAAAATGGGGTGATGTACTTTTTTTAATAAAACTCGTATTAACTAGGAATGTGTGCAAAACAATTTTTATTTGCGATTTCGGTTACGAAATTATATTGTTTTTTGTTGTTGTTACTCGAATTATGGCTGTGGCTACGAAATTATGATTTATTAGGTTAAGATACAAAAAATATTAACAATTAAATTACAACTTATTTATCGTCTGTGATGAGTGAGAGATTGTCGAAATATCCCCTTTCGACTTTCTCGCTCTTTTTCTAAATGAATCCCGTACATAATGCAACATTTCAGGTGTTACTAATGAGCGTGAACCGGATTCTGTTTTTCATATCACCTAAAATTTTTGGTGCAATCGCTATCATTTTTTTTTGTAAAACCCCAAAAGAAATAACCAAGGGGGTCAAATCCGGGGCGATATCAGGCCAATTGACAGGACCTGCCCTACCAATGCATCTGTTTTTAACCGACTTCAAAAAAGGAAGTGGTTCTATGTTCGTCTTTATGTTAATTACAAATAAGTACACTTTAAAAAAATCTCGCGATCGTTTCACTAACCAAGTTAGCGTCATCAGAGGATGAATAGTTCCCTCTCCTGAGAATTATTCATTGTCTGATGATGATAACTTGGTTAGTGAAACGATCGTCAGGTTTTTTAATGTGTTCTGGTGATTTGGATTCTTCAAGTGTACTCATCAGTGCTCATCATCGTTTCTAATCTTCACTTAGTGTCGTCTGTATGTATATTTTTATGTATGTTCACAGATATTTTCGTCAATTGTGGACCACTTTTAAAATCTTTTTTTAATGGTATACTCTTGAGGTGGTCCCATTTTCATCAAATCAAGATCCGATGATGGGATCTCAGGTAAATTGAGGAAACTCCTCAAACACTATTTTTTTATGTATCTTCACAGATATTTTCGTCAACTGCAGACCTTTCTTTTAAATTTTGGTTGAAAGGATATACTTCTAAGGTAGTCCATTTTTCACCAAGTCAGGATCAGATGACAAGATCTCCGGGAAACCGAGGGAAATTCTTAAAAAATATTTTTTTATGTTTGTTCACCGATATTTTCGTCAATGGTTTTTTTGTTTGAAAGGGTATACTTCTGAGCTGGTCCTGTTTTCACCAAGTTGGGATCTGATGATGGAATCTCAGGAAAATCGAGGGGAATCCTCAAAAATTGTTTTTTTGTTTTGTTTATGTTTAGCGATATTTTCGTCCATTGTTTTTTGTTTGAAAGGGTATACTGCTGAGGTGGTCCTATTTTCATCAAGTCAGGATCTGATGATGGATCTCAGGGAAATCGAGGTAAATCCTGTTATAATCTATGTAACTTAATGGTCTACTGTAACACAGCACTCTCATTATATTATAGCAGTTTTCTAAAACCATACTCACTATGCACGTATATTCATACTGAAAATGAAAAAATAAACAAACTAAAAAACAATTAAACCGACATCAAAATATGCACAAAAAGGCGAAAAATAACTGGATTACAGGTTTGATTCAGAAGACAAAAATTAATTTAAATGAAATATTGTTATATGCGCTAAGTACTTATCTATTTGAAGTCGTTGCCACTCCTGAAACACAATAATACGTAGCGATATAAACAATTTAAAAGCGGATTGTAATTCTAGTGAAATACCTAAATGCGTTGTTAATGATCAACCCACGCATTCCGTGCCGTGCGCGGAGAAACTTGCAATCTGGCGGGAGTGGACCTAGCCTATCTACCTACTACCTAATGAGCTTGGTACCGACTTCAAACCCATAAGTAAGTAGCGCATGTAATAATGTTTCATTTAAATCAATTTTTGTCCTTTGAATTCAGCTCTGCCGGATCCCGCATGTCGATACCATTTCTTCCTATCCTTCCAGTTCTCGGTCTCGATGGCTCGATCTCTCATATTTTAATCAATTCCTTTATTCATTACGTTGTCGGTCTTCCTCTTCTTCTCCCAGAGCTCACTATGGCCATTGTATCTCTTTATCCCCATTACGTGTCTATAGTAACTGTCTGGATTCTACTCTTTCTGCTATTGTAAATGCGCGCCTCGTTTTCCTTCTTATCTCTTCGTTTATAATGTGTTGTATTCTCGAAATATTACATGGTCTTCTTAAGAAGTCCATTTCCACGGTTTCTATCATCCTTCTCTCTTTCTCTGAGAGTTGCCAGCATTCACTGCTGTAGATTAAAATAGGCTCCACTATAGTTGTGTAAATTGTCGTTTTGGTTTGGAGTTTCATTTTGCTTGGCCAGAGTAACGAGTTCTGCAAGCGAACAGCCTTCT
Source organism: Tillus elongatus (assembly GCA_964006375.1). NCBI lineage: Eukaryota > Metazoa > Arthropoda > Insecta > Coleoptera > Cleridae > Tillus > Tillus elongatus. Next base: position 81,180,167 of record OZ023267.1, read on the forward strand.
TTCTTTGTTGTGCCCTAATTTTGATATCATTTTCTGTTGTTCCATTTTCCGAAATAATGCTTCCCAAATATTTAAATTCGCTACATTTTTTTAGTCTGTGCAGCTGTAGGTCTGGGTCTTCTTCATGCGCGACTTAACTTTACGGTTAAGACGTTTGAATTTTTTAAACAATTTATTTAATGATTTACACAATTAATACTTAATATAAAATTACAATATAAAAATAAAGACAAACACGAATATCAACATAAGTGTGATATATAAATGTGAGCACACGATGTGCAGAGTCTTAACTTGGAAACAAGAATGAACGACGCGCTGAAGGCGAACCGTCTATTTATAACATGTCCCCCAGGCGTGGCACTATTATTGTTCTCCCGAGGTGACTTTTAGTTTATTTGACACAGTTTCCCACGTGTGACATTCACTTTACTACGCCGTTTCCAAGGTGTCTCCTATCTTACTGATTTAAAGGTGCCTTCTATGATCTTGACGACTCGGCTCTCCTGCTCTGGGAAGGTTACTCGTTGTTATAATAGCCTATTGTAGGTGGCCTATTTATCTCCTCCCCCTTTGAAGAAGGAAGCTACGGTTCGTTCCGGATTTTCAAGGGAAATCCGGTTTCGATGTTTGCTAGATTTTCTTCCTTGGTTTTCTTCCATTTCTTCAACCCCAATCTCGTTGCTGTTGTTATGACGACAATTATGTCAGCCACATATAATAATACAGTCCATATACTCAGCTGATGTCTAGGTATATTGATCGGTCCTGGAATATTTCACTTGATCGTTTGAAGTTGATTCTGTATCTGATCGATGTTGTGTAGCTGTACGTTTTTTAATGTTAATTCAGGTACCTTTTCTGGAATTTTTGGATCTTCTCAATTCGGGGATTCTAATTCGAGTAGATTGAACAGTTGTTGAGTTTCCGACGTTGTTGGGCGGGTCTTGTAAATTTTGTTTCCGATCTTAAATTGGCAATTTGGTTGAAGGGTAATTAGTTTGATACCCTTTATGATATTGGTCCACTCTTGTTCCTTGCAAGTTACTCCGGCGTTTGTCTCTGGTGCTATAACAATTTACTTCCATATCTTGAAACAGTCGGTTTCTTAATTTTGACTACTTCTTGCTTACAGTTATTTCTGGTTTTTTTTAATTTGATTAATTTAATTTCACATGGGTTTTGATCATTCATGGAAGTTGGATTGTCGTCTTTGCAGGAATACAATTGGTTCTTTAAATTTTGGCATTCTTAATTGCGATAGGCATATTGTTTACCGGTTAGGATCAGGTAGTTGGTTCTAGGAATTATCATGGTAAATGTGTGTGGATTTTTGGGGATTGGTAAAGTGTATAATTGATAATAAGTATACTCTGATTCATCTACTAACGGTATTTCTATTTGAAATATAATTTTGGAAATCATTTAACCCTTTTTATTTTAAATATTTTTTCATGTAGATTTAGATTAGTGGTTGTTAGTCATTTTGAATTAGTTACGTAATTTTATATTTTATTGAGTTCATTTATTATAAATTTTGGTTTCAATATAGATGAGTGAAATATTTTGAGAAGGTGATTGCATTTTCTGTTTTTAGAACTAGTTCCTGAATATTGTTTAGCAAATGGCTTAATTGGCTGAGTAATTCTATATTTTTTATGCGGTGGTAATGAGTTAGTTGTTAATTGTACTTGCTAATTCGTTTATTATTTTCAATATTGTGTCTTGATTATGATTCAATTTGACTATTGTTTAATTGAATTCTGCCATGGTTTCTACCATTAACAAAGTCTGTGCTTTAATAAGTTCATAAACCTTATTTTGATCTGTCGTCAAAACCTCTAGCGCCTGATATATACACTCTCCGTCTTGTGAATCGAGATTTCCTGTGATTGATTTAAAAATAGATCCTAATCCGTTTATCATACCACGTTTCTCTCTGTTATTAACGATATTCATATTTGGAAAAATCCTGTAAAATATAGTATCTATGCTACTTATATTAAAATTAGGAGTTAGTATAAAATTATAATATTCTGACTGATAGTCAGTCGTCATCAGTGTAATAGTGTTTGCGTAGTATTGCTTTATCTAGTCGTAGTCTGATGTAATTGTGTCAAGTCATGTACGTGTAGTAAGTTTCATCCGTTAATTTCTGAGTAGGCTGTCCAGATTGTCTTGGGTAGCATGCCTGGATTGTCTGTCAATTCTTGTATCTGTCCACTTATTTCTGCTGTAAGGAACCTGAAAGGCGTAAATTCCGTAAATAAGCTATAGTCTGTTCGTCATTTTTATGGTTTATTAAAATAGCTTTGTTATGTTCTAATAGTGACACTATTGCATATGAACATGTATTTTTTATGGAATCCGGGAGGAATCTTTTTATATACAATGTCGCCCTCTTTAAACGGTTGGTTAGTATGTTTGTTAGTCCGTTGTAATGTTTTTAATTTCGAATTTTCGATTCGGCTTCTTACTATGTCATATATAATTTGCATTAGTTCTTTATGCTGAACGCTGTATTCTTTGGTAATTATTACTTCCGGGTCGTTGTTGAACATTTACGGTATAGAGCCAAATATTAAATCGAAAGGTGGTTTTAGTGTCTGTGAATGTATTGTCGAGTTATAAGCGAAGATACAGTATGGTATTAAATCGACTGGTTTCATGGTTTTAAACTTAGCTTTAAATAAACGATTATCGTGCTGTGAAATCTTTCGATGGGTCTGTTTGACATAGGGTTCTGAGGTGTGGTTGTACGTAACTCTATCTGATAAGCCGCAAGTAGCTCTTTTAGTACTAAATTCGAGAGCTCCGTACCTGGATCCTCAATTAGGGTTTTACACACTGCATATTGTGAGAAATAGTTCATTAAATTTTTCGAAATCTCGGTTGCACTTTTACTTTTAATAGGAAACGCTTGCGCAAATTTACTGAATGGATCTATTATCGTTTAGAATATTGCTTGCTCAATTTGGAATGTATCGATGTGTAGTATTTCTAAAGGTTTGGATGAAGTGGGTGTGTGTTAATTTCTTCCATAATTTCCAAACATCTATTATATTTGGGAGATTCTACATTGTTAATTTTTTTTATGGATTGTCGAACTTACTAGTTCGTAGTCTCGTTCGTTTATAAAAACACAATAATATTTCCTTTGGGGTAAACAGTATTCTTTTATACATTTTTCTATTTGACTGGGTTCATTTAAATTATTGTTAGCGTAAATAAAATTTCGTTTGTCTTTTCTGACAGAATATTTCCGGTGTGTCTATGTTTGAAAAGTATCTGATTGGTTTTACTGTTAACGATTTCTTCTTCGCGTATAGGTATACCGGGTACTGAGTATGAGTCGGCATTTGAATTTGCTGTTTCGTCATTGTCAATACTTATTATTTCCTCTTCGTCGTCTATATTGTTGGCCATTGATTTGTTCTATATAACGAATGGATTCATTTCTATCCTGGAAAGTGCATATGCTGTGCAGTTTAATTTTCCTTTCTTATACTCGATCTTAAATTCGCATTCCTCTAATTTTAATCTCCAACGGAGTAATTTTGAATTTGGTTGTTTTAATGAAAATACCCACTTTAATGGTTTATGGTCTGTATAAATGGTTAATTTTCATCCGTACAAATGTGGTCTGAAATAATTTGTTGCCCATATGATGGCTAATAACTCTTGTTCTATAGTGCTGTACCTCTATTCCGTTTCGTTCAAAGTACGACTGGCGTACGCTATCGGGTGGTCCGAATTTGGTTCACTCTGGCTCAATATTCCAGCTATAGCTACATTTGAAGCGTCGGTTGTTAATATGAAATCTTTAGAAAAATCTGGTGGTATTAGCACAAGTGAATTCATTAAGATGTCTTTACATAAGTTAAAGGCAGCAATGTATTTCTCGTTGTTAACGTATATCTTAGAGTTTTTCTTTAAGTACTTTGTTAATGGTTTCGTGACGTGTGCAAAGTTTTCTATGCATTTCCGGTAGTATCCCACTAGTCCTAAATATGATTTAATTTCCTTGGTGGTTTTTGGTATTGGGAATTTCCTTATTGCATTTAGTTTCCTTGGATTCGGTCGAATTCCATCTGGGCTTACCACATGTACTAGAAACTCGGCCTTCTTTTTTATAAAATCGCTTTTGTCTAGTTGCATCTTTAAGTTGCTTTGCCTAAAATGTTCGAATACTAATTTCAACTCTTCTATATGCTCTTGTAATGACGTGGAGAAGACTATGACGTCATGCATATATACAAGGCATGTTTTTACAATTAGGTCCTGTAATACGCTCTGCATTAGCCTGTAAAAGGTTGCTGGAGCCCCTGAAAACCCAAACGGCATTCTGGTGTGCACCCAGTGCTCTGTACCAGTTGTAGACGCTTTTTTCTCTATATACCTGTGGTCCATCTCGATTTGGCGATATCCTGATATTAAATCGATCGTCGAAAAGTATTGTGCTCTTCCAATTTTGTCCAATATTTCGTCTATTTTGGGAATTTGGTGTCTGTCCGGTATTGTTTTCCCATTTAGTTTCCGGTAAACTACCAAAATTTTCCATTTTTGTTAATTTGACTTGTCCATCTTTTTAGATATAACCCAAATTGATGAGCTATACGGACTATGGCTTTTCCTAGTATTTTTTGTCTCAACATGCCATTTATTTCTCGGTCTACTTCGGGTTTATGTGCGCAAGGGTATCTGTATTATCTTGAATGTACTGGTATGTCATCATTTGTTCTTATTCTGTGTTTTATTACATTAGTGTGAGTCCACGGTTCGTCCTTGTTTAAAAATATGTCCGGATATTCCGATAATAAATGAAATAGTACTTGCGTTTTTCCATCGTTTAAGTAATCTGTATTTATCTGTTCGATTATTGCTCTCTTATTTATAAATGGTTTTCTGTTATACTATTCTAATTGATACTAATTGGTCAAAGTCTATATTCTATATTTAATAAACTTTGTGGTTCGCCTTCTGAATCAGACATACATTATATCAATATAACACATATATATGGAAAAATATGCAGGAAATATAAAAATGGGATAGCAGCAAACAACTTACAATAATATGATGGTTTCTGCTCTCATTTGGTTGCTTGGCTACTGTTTTTGCTGTTACTTTGGTGTGCTTGTCTCAAATCAGTTATTGAGCGTCGATACGCTTAAAAATCATCAATATGCTTTTGACTTTCTAACCGATACCAATGACTGCGCCACTTAACTTTACGGTTAAGACGTTTGAATTTTTAAAACAATTTATTTAATGATTTACACAATTAACACTTAATATAAAATTACAATATAAAAATAAAGACAAATACGAATATCAACATAAGTGTGATATATAAATGTTAGCACACGATGTGCAAAATCTTAACTTGTAAACAAGAATGAACGACGCGCTGAAGGCGAGCCGTCTATTTATAACATGTCCCCCAGGCGTGGCACTATTGTTCTCCCGAGGTGACTTTCAGTTTAGCTGGCACAGTTTCCCACGTGTGAGATTCCCTTTACTACGCCGTTCCCAAGGTATCTCCTATCTTGCTGATTTGAAGGTGCCTTCTATAATCTTGATGACTCGGGTATCCTGCTCTGGGAAGGTTACTCGTTTTTATAATAGCCTATTGTAGGTGATCAATTTATCTCGCGTCTCCTATCTTCAGATATTCTGTTTTACTGATGTTTATATTTAGTCACCATCGCTCATATTCTTCGCTTAATTTTCTAAACATATAGTCTGCGTGATCATTCGCTATAATTATCTGGTCGTCAGCCAATAAGGGAGTTGCTAAGTATTGTTCCCCCATCTGTATTCCCATTCCTGATGTTTTCCTTTTCCAGTTTTTGATGGCTTCTTGGATATATATCCTCAACAAGGTAGGTGACAAACTGCACCCTAGCTTAAGCCTCTTTGTAGTGGCAAAACTTTTGGACAGGACGTTTCCGACTCTCACCAGACTCAGACCAAGTCTCGTCAAAATTTCAAAAAGATTCTTTAAGGGTACTGTGTCGTATGCTTTTTCTAGATTGACAAATACTAGGTGGGTAGACAGGTTACGAGCCATTCGTTTTTCTTCTGTTTTTTTAACACAAAAATAATTTCAGTGCATGATCCTCCTGTGCGGAATCCCGACTGCTCTTCTATATCTTCTATGATCATTTCTATTCTTTGTTTCAATATTCTGCCGTACAACCTCCTCCTCATTGCACTTATCACACTTATGCCCCTATAATTTTAGCATACTTTTTTATCGCCCTTTTTATGAATGGCGCTTATATATGCAATTTTCCAGTCTTCCGGAATGTCGTCACCATTTATTGAGCTTTTATTAAATAAGTTCGACAGATTTTTAAGTAGTATATCTGGTCCGTAATTGACTAACTCAATGGGGATGTTCCCGGGCCCTGGGCCACTCTGGGTTGCCTTTTCTCTGTTCTCCTGTATGATATATCGCTTCTTTTCCCGCTTGATGTATGCAATCTTTAATCTGTCTATATAACTGTTTTACATTTGTGCTCATATTCCTTATTGTTTGTAACTTGTGAGACAGTCTTAGTTTTTACAAAAACTGAGTTGACTCTTGTCTGAGGCTTTCTAAATTGTATTTACGTTCATTCATATCGCTCTGCTGTTGTCGGTTATTCTGGAGTATGCTATTTGTCTTTCTGTAGTTCACTATTATTTTGGCTACGACTATATGATGATCCGATCTGCATTCTGGTCCGCGGTGAACCCTCACGTCCGTTATCTTCAGCTTTGAATACTCTTTTTGGATTACATAATCAATCATAGAATGCAACCTTCGAGTTGCTTGTATCCAAGTAAATTTATGGATATCTTTATGGGGTAGATATCCATTCGTACATTTTAGAGACATGGACTCACAAAAGTTTTTAAGGCGCAATGCATTATCATTGATTGTAGATTCTCCATGCCTTCCTACCACATCACTGTCATTTTTTTCCCAATTCTTCCGTTTATGTATCCTAGTATAACTACCTCTTTCTTGTCTTTGATGTTGGCCAGTACAGTTGTAAGCTTACCGTAGAATGTATCTTTTAACGTCATATCAGCATCATCGCTAGGTGGATATACCTCAACTATTACAATTTGGTGGCCGTTTTCATTTAATTCCACAGTTATTATCTGTTCCACTACTTGCTCCCAGCTATATATATATATATATATATATATATATATATATATATATATATATATATATATATATATATATATATATATATATATATATATATATTTGTGTGTGTGTGTGTGTGTTTTAACGCTCTCGTGGATGGCACATTTATTGATCTAATTTAATGTCAAGAGTATGTAGAATCAAAAGGGATATCAATTGTACTAAATAAAAGCTTTTAGAGGTACACAACTGCATAATCAATGGAAGGGCTAATAAAATATATATAAATGTTTTTTGTTAGGTGTTAAACTTCTGTCCAAAAGACATGAAAGCAGATATCTGTGTTCATCTTAATCGAAAAGTGTTCAATGAACACCCCGCTTTTCGACTGGCTTCCGATGGCTGCTTGAGAGCGCTGGCGATGCATTTCACTATGTCCCATTCGGCTCCTGGTGATCTGCTCTATCACACTGGAGAAAGCATAGACTCATTGTGCTTCATCGTGACTGGATCCTTGGAAGTTATACAAGATGATGAAGTGGTAGCTATTTTAGGTAAGCTCATCAGAATTAAATCATTATTTGTCAGTATAGCTCATAGTATTCAACAAATTGTGTAAAAATGATATCACTTACATTGTTCTTTCGACTCGGATGTTTGTTTATGAATAGTCAAAAGTTTTTACTAGAGGTGCCTGGAAATATAGGACACCTCTAAATGACAATGCAAATTATGTTCAAGTTAACTATATTAGGGAAATAAATAGAGCTACTTACCACAAATGTTCTAGTTCTGTTGTGAGAATTTATTCTTGATCTTTCTACTATTCATTAGATTAATAATAAAAAATATTAACAAAGTTGATGAATACGGCGTTTATTGAAAACGATGAAGTCCCATCATATCCTTGAAATTAGACATTCAACATTTGTTGTGAAAACAATACATTGATATTTATCACAGAGAGCCCTAAATTATGGGACTAAACTCGTTTTATGCAACCATCTAGAAAAATGTAGTTTTCCTCGAGGACAATCGAGTAAAAATATGTCTAGAAACAGGCTTTAAACATTAATTATTATAAAAGATTGATTTCTTCAAATAGAGGGCGCTAGCAACTGTCCATGGTGAAACAATGTTTTTCCAAATATTCCGAAAAATATAGCCTTTAGCGAAAAATACAATATTCAACCAGACTCATTTACTGAACACTTTTTTTTATAAATTATCATGACTAAATATTTCATTTAAGAAACATATTATTAAGCTGATATATCTATTGTTTATAAACTATATATTTCCGAACTTATCAATCTTACTTCTAAATAAACAACGAAAAAATAATTTCTTTGCTTACAGGTAAAGGCGATGTATTTGGTGATTCGTTTTGGAAAGACAACGCCGTTGGACAATCTGCAGCAAACGTTCGTGCTTTAACTTATTGTGATTTGCACACCATTAAGAGGGATAAACTCCTAGAAGTGTTAGACTTTTATCAAGCTTTTGCTAATAGTTTCGCGAGGAATTTAATATTAACATATAATCTAAGACATCGGTTGATTTTTAGGAAGGTAGCTGACGTAAAGAGAGAAAAAGAACTAGCAGAGCGAAGAAAAAACGAACCGCAATTAGATCAAAGTCAAGACCATTTAGTGAGAAAAATATTTTCAAAATTTAGAAGGGACAGGTCGCAGCATGCTACGATAACGTCTCAGCAGTCAACAGATTTGGAGAAAGGTGATGACGGTGAAAAAGGTTCCTTATCTAGGGTAATGTCTACTACAAAGTTAACTTCGGTAGCAGAGAAAGACGATAGCAGTGGAGGTGGTGTCAAAACTACCGTCGCTCGACCTACGACCGCACGAACTAGTAAGTGGGGTAGGCTATTGGGCTCAGCTAGTCTGGATTCGAGCTCAGAGACCTCTACGCAACCAGTTCAGGGAATTACAAGGAGTCTGAGCGCCAAAGACTCAAAAGAAAGACCTAGCTCTTCTTCATCCGGTAGTTCAGGTAGTCAGCCTACGCCAGGATCGGGCAATAAAATATTCCCAAAACTACAGAAAGTATCCACTGCGAGTAGTCCCGGAATAAAACGACAAGATACGATTGAAGAAATGGTAGAGGTGGAGCAGCCTCATCCTCGGAATTTATCACTCAGGAAAATGCAGAGCTACGACTGTGGTCTAAGAGACCCCTCTACCGCTTCTATGTATCAAACACCCGTCCCTGAAATCGTAGCACCGAACGAATATAAAGAGCTCATGACCAATTTAATGGACTTTAAAGTAGACGTTAAACTAGAAATACAACGCTTAAATCAGAAGATAAACAGGATGGAAGAAATGCTTTCAGAGGTGCTGAAAAGGTTAAAGAGTGCGGACAGTTCCAGCTCGCAATCCCCTCAAGCTGATGTTGACACAAAGCCACAGTCTTCCAACGGGAGTGTGGTCCTTGAAAGGCCCACAGAGTTGGTGGCTCAAAGCACCGGCATGGGTCCTATCATTTTAAGGAAACGTCGCTCTAAAAGCAGAATGAAAGGAACCCCTCCCCAAATCCCTCCCGCTCCCTCCAGCGGTAAAGTGACCTCTCCTGATAGTTCAGCCAGTCCTACCGAAACCACTAAAATGCTGGACGAGCCTATTCAAACGCCGTCCTCTCGCAAACCGAAAGACTTCCTTTAACATCGGAACGTTTATGTCACATCTTCTCATCTAGAGTAGCGCAGCCTGCCATTAAATAAGTTTATTTAAGTCACTCTCTTGCAGTGTTTCTAACGTACAGATGTCTAATAGTTCTAGAAAGAAATTACCCACATTCATTGCTAAACACGGTTGTTAAAACTTTACATTACAAAGAGATTTTATTTAGTCTCAAAGCTTTACGAGTTTAATCAGATAAACACTAAACAGGATGTACCCAAAAGCACCTATTTTTATAAGTACACTTGGAGAACCCCAATCACCACAATACATCTTTTTAAAGACCTGGCGGTCGTTTCACAAACAAAGTTAGCGTCATCGGAGAATGAAAAAGGATAATTCTAATTGACCATAGGGACGTGAACATTTTTACTTGTTCAATCTGTTGGCCAGTTTGCATTATATCGGTTCTCGCAGACTTGTTATTACTTATTTTCTCATTAGTTTTGTTTTCGTTATATTGATTATTAGTTTGATTCTTTTTAACACACTTTCCGGCACACTCATCCCCTTTGTAATTGTTTTTTTTTCTGTTTATCCTACTAGCGTCATTTTATCTGAGTACTTTATGCAATTAAACCGTTGTAAATTTATTTTACTTTTTGATATCTTTTCCTTTAGTGTGTTTATTATATCTTCCATAAATAAATTGAGCAAATATGGTGACTATAGACATATCTGCCGTACAACTTTCAGTATTTTAGCTCTGGTTTCATAAGATTTAATATACACACATTCCTCTAGAATTTGAACAATATTTCAGATAAAAAATAATAGACGGTTGAAGAAGATTACTTATAATAGCAAATCGCATTCCGCTCTTAGCGTTCCTTAGGCACTGGGCACAATACGCATCTAAGCTCTGGCATGGCAGTATACTTAATTTTTTGTTTTTGAACATGTTAGTCATAAAAAATGATACGCTTGCCTTTTTAAATAAACAATGGTACCTATATTAGTAAATGCTTGATAAAGTAGCCCATTTCCGTGATGTTCGTCACTATCAATTCTTGTAAACGAAATTTCCTTTATGCTGGCGAGGATCGAAACAGCCCGGACTTGTGTTATGAAAGACGATTCAGCCAATAGAAACCTAAGTAGCATAGTTTCGAAGGTGCGCGAAATTTTCTTCTTGTTTTCAAAGGAGAAAATAAATCAAGTAAGTGCACGAGCAAGTCCAAAACCAGAACACGACCGCGCGTGGGACTTATCACGTGGAAGTTTGTTTCTTGTATTTAATGGATCGCTTTTACTAATTTAAGCTAGATTTCTTTCACATTAAAAGGTTATTGTTGAACATTTTCGAGTTCAAGCGCCAATCCATCAAAAACCGACAGTGTTCACAAATACCTAGATAAAAATCTGAAAACAATTTGAGAAATTTTTACAGGCCTACTGTAATGATAAAAATTAAGTCTGGAGCAGATAATTTCACATTTATCTTTTTATCAGAGGTGTTAATAAGTTATAATACCTGCAGTTTCACAAGAAAATAACTTTGGCATGAAAATAGTTGTTTTCATAATATAAGTGCGAGTAAATATCAAGAAGTGATTTTCACTCCTAACCTATTCACCAAGAAGAGGAATATGAAGGGGTTCAGGACGCCGGTGATGTTGGGAAAACCTTTAGCTTTAGCGCGTGAGGTCAAATATCTGGGGGTGGTCCTGGACTCCAAACTATCATGGGGGTCGCAAATAAAACGAGTAGTAAGGAAGGGAGTAGCGGCCCTCAGCAGCTGCGTCGAGTGATAGCGTGGACCTGGGGACTTAATCCTCGGATCCTCCATTGGATTTACATTGCGATCGTCGGGCCGAGAAACCTCTGGTCTGGTGGTGTGGTGTGAACCAAACTGCTACCAAGAAGCTGGCCAAATTCCAAAGGGTGGCAATCCTGGGTATCACAGGCGCTGAGTACGACAACCTTAGCCGCGCTAGATGTCTTGCTGATGCTGCCACCGCTCCCCATATGTATCAGAAGGGAGGCTATGGCATCGCATCTTAGAATGCGATACTCTGAAAACTGGTGCGGAGAGGGAGCAATAATAGGACATGCAAGAGTCGCCAAGGAGGTGGAAAAGGAAATTCCAATTTCCGCCATCAAGTTACGGAATGCAGATAACGATATTAGGTTAACTAGGCCATATACCCTTAGAATCTCCAGTAGGGATCAGTGGAGGGAAAATTAGGTTCCATTCCAGCTCGCAAGCCTGGTCTGTTTTACCGACGGATCGTGGCTGGAGGATCAGCAATCCTCCGCGGCTCGAATATACATCGACAGCCTGGGGGTGCGCGAGAGTTGTGCTCTGGGCGCATATACCACGGCATTCGAAACGGAGGTGTACGCTATCCTGTCTGTAGCCAATCGACAGGATGTGAGAAGAAATGTGTATACATTTGCTCGGATAACCAGGCGGTAGTCCGGGCAGTCTGCGCGGCCAGAATTAGGTCAACACTGGTTCAAGAGTGCGCTGACGCCCTTAAAGGACTAGCCATGACAAAGTAGGTGCAACCTGTGTGGGTTCCGGGACACTCTGGCGTAGCGGGGAATGATGTGGCGAATGATCTCCAAAGACTTGGTTTCCGGCGGCCGTTCAGTGGCCCAGAGCCTGCGATATGCATAAGTAGGAAGATGGTCTCCGTCGCCTTAGACAGGTAGACTGAGTAGGCCATGGAGAAGCACTGGGAGTAGGCCGGTGGCTGTAGACAGGCGAGGGACTTCCAGGAGGGGCCGGACATAGACAAGACTGTCTGGGTTCTCGATAGCAGTCAGCCTGCGCTTCGCCGCATCATTGGGGTGCTGACAGGTCACTGCGCTCTTAGAAGACACCTCACATTGGTAGGTGTCGAGAGGGATCCCATTTGCCAGGACTGCGGCGAGAATGAAGAGACATCTTACCACTACCTGTGTGAATGAGAGGCTTTTGGGAGTCTTTGAACAGAATTGTTCAGTTCGAGGACTCTGCAGTGGAACCAGGTGAGTTCCGTCCAATGGAAGACCGTCATGGCCTTCATTTCGAGGTCAATGCGGTTTGGTGACGGAACCGAGGAAGAGTAGAGCATGGTTGCTGTGTTGCTGGGGTTGGCAAAAAGAGCCCATTGTGGCCTGCTTGCCTGGAGTTAGCCTCCCCACCACTGCTACTACTACACTCCTAACTATTTACCAAAAGTAGTACTTACAGTCATTATCTGGTTAAACATTTTAAATTTCTGCTGTTTATCCAATTTGTTGCCACAGTCACTTTGCAGGCTGTCATCGTAGATATATTCCCATGCTTTATTTAGATGAATAATAACACATTACACTGATATAAGTTTATATTTTACTCACAAATAACAAACAAACCAACTTTAAAATATTCTTCTATTTAAACGCATAGGTGGAAAGAAAACAGCTGCCTTGTGGATTAAAGAACGTTTGAAAGGAGACAAAACTTATTTTTTTTAAATTACCGCGAATCGAGTTAACTTTCCGGTTAAAACGATTGATTTTTTAAAACAAAATATTACAATCCATACATATAAAATATTATAAATAATAAAAGGCTGATATCAACGTAAATGTGATATAAAATTGCGTAGCAAAGAAATGACAGACCAAACTGCGACGAGAAGTGAACACTGAGTCTTCGTGCTATGCCCTTTCATAATATTACGGATGAGGTTTCAATTGTTCTTGGATGCAGGTGGTTATCTCTGCATCAGCTAATTTTTCCAAGCCCATTCCCTTGGCAGTGGTTTCGCTGGATAGTGGGTAGGTACAGTGGGAATCTCGTTATTCCATTGTTAATTGATGTCGGTTGTTGGATCAGCCCCGTCGTATATCCATGAGAATGCTACCTTGCAGGTTCACTGTCTATTGTCTTACACTGTATCACTTTGTCTTATAATAGGCTATTGTTCCCGATGCTGGTATCTAGCGATTCCTTAAATTTTATTGGCTGATATATGTTCTCCACAAAGTCTTGACTGTTTAAATTTTCACTATCCACTAAATGCTTATAAACCTGCTGGTTTCCTATAGATTCCTTTAATTTTTTTACTTCAAATATGCTACTATCACAGCTTCCATTCAATTTTTTGTGTTTAAAAACTCAGATCATAATATACTAAAATGCAATAAGACTTTGTCAGTTTTTTTAATAAAATAATTCATAAAATGCAAAGTCTATGTGTCTCTTAGATATCATGAACTTGGTGGTTGTGCCACATGATGGGTTATTACTCGCTTCTTGAATAATAGAGGATTATATGTCTTCGGGAAAATGTCTGCCGGGAAGGTAGATGCTCTGGAAAGGAATCGTAACCAGCCGTTCGAAAAAGGGATAATTTGGAAATAAAAGCTTGTGCCTTTCAACTAAAACGGGTTTACCGATTTAAGGTCACAAGCGGGGGTACTAACAAATCAATGTCGATAGATAGTAATATCCATAGAAGAGCCAGAGATGTCCAACTTTTCTCCTGTGATCTACAGAAGTAGAATTGGCTTTGATAGATAAGTCTCGTATAACGCGAACAGCTTTTTTCTAAACAAAATCTAGGAGGGACAAAGCTGCCCTTGGAGCAGCACCCCAGGTGTGAGAACAATATTCTGACCCTGGCCGTATTCGCTACGGCGTCAAAGTCTGCTGTGCTGAAAACACACTTTGACCTCAACTAAAAATTCAGACTTTTTTGCTGCTGCTTTAGTAATATTTGAAACATGTAGGTGCCAGTTAAGATCATCTGCAACAGTTATACCCAATATAGAGACTGTGGAGTTTTTACGCAATATTTTGCCAGCCATCTAAACATGTGGGCCCTTCACATAACTCGTTTCTGGAGAAGAGACAATTCTGCGTTTTGAAGCATTAAACATAATCAGATTTTCAGAGCCCTAGCTGATATTCTTATACAGGTCATCATTCGGGGCCTTGGTTAGTTTGACTTTTATTGATAAAGCGCTAGAAGGAGATATTGGGCGAGTCGACGAGAACGTGCTGTGGAGAGTGTACTATCATGAGTGAAATTGTAGATAGGATTATTGGTTGTTGATAGAAGGTCATTTATATGCAACATAAAAAGTGTGGGAAATAAAATTGAACCCTGTGTAATACGCAATTAATTTTTAAATTATCTGATAAAACACCATCGACAACACCATGCAAAAAGCGATCATTCAGGAACTAAATACCCAAGACATTATTAAAGCCTGTTGCATGCCAGACAAAATTAAATGATTTAGAAATATCAAGCATTGCGTGACCATCTTCAAAATTTTCCAGAGCAGAACTCCAAGGATAACTCACGTATATCAGAATATCCCCAAATGATCGGTTTTGACGGAAGCCATATTGGCGATCACCTAGAATGTTTGATTTTTCGAGGTATCTTATAAGCTCTATGTTGGTAACTTTGTCGATAACTTTAGACAAAACTAAAAGAATGGAAATTGGATGATAATTCCCCACATCGGATCTGTGTTTAGATTCAGTTCAGGAGCACACATTTTAAGAATTATTGCTAGGACTTCATCGGATTCTGATGCCCTTTTAATGACTTAATTGTCAAATGTATGCTTAGCATCACGATATCTAAAAAATATTTATTGTTATTAATAGGCAAATTGGTTTTTTTTTCAAAAAATTCGGATCTGTACACCAAACAAGGTACAATTTGTGAGATGTTCGACATTGTTGATTTGTTTCTTGGTGTTTATGTGTGACGATATTATACTTTTCAGGCACGGAGCTGGTATAGGAACAAGCATAAACTATATTGTATAGTTATTAGACATACCTATCTAATGCATTAGCGATATATTGTTTTTATTTTAAATTTTTAAAAATTTCAAATTTAAATGTAAAAAAAAACTTTATTTTTTGTCTGTTTAATGGGACGTTACTAAACCTACAATTTGTATGTGTGTGTGTGTGTGTTTTGTTTCTTTAACGTCGGCCTATTTTCGCGACTATGGCCAATCAGCGACGCCAGGGAGCAGTTTCATCTCACCATCCTGGAAATTTTGCGTGGACTGCAGTTTCTAACCGTCCCGGTTCATCATCAAGACGCTACTCAATAGCGTGCTGATGATGAACCGGGACGGTTCGAAACTGCAGTCCACGCAAACCAATAAAAAATCACAAAAAGTACAGCAAACCAATAAAGAATATATTTTAAAGTGATTACAGTGTAGTGCAACATTCCTATATATATATATATATATATATATATATATATATATATATATATATATATATATATATATATATATATATATATATATATATATATATTGTTAAATATAGTAGTAATAAAAAGTGTATGAGTTTGGCTACATCGCCCCACCGCCTATGGGTAGTTTATTGATTGACCACTTTACAAGAAAGACCGACAGAAGCACGTCCGATGGATCATAAAATTTCGCCAAACGAAATATGTTAATTTTTGTGTTGTTCGACCACACTCAATCGTTATAGACCGACTACCTGTGCAAGAATATAAACAAAGTTGTAGATGTAAGATATTTAGAATTATTCATCTTCTGATGACGCTGACTTGGTTAGTGAAACGATCGTCTGGTTTTTTAAATGTGGTATGGTGATTTGGATTCTACAAGTGTACTTATCAGTGCACATCACAGGTTGCAATCTTCACCTAATATTATTCTAAAGAAAAATGTTTCACCAGCATCTGCGTTAGAAATATTTAAAACTGCTTCCCTCTAACGGGTTAAATTTACTGATATAATTGGATAGATAATAGAAATACTTTTTAAAACAGGTATCGCATGGACCACATTTATATATTTTTTTAAATCAACGAAAAACAAATATCTCACGAGACATACGTTCACAAATCAAAATCCACCTAATTAAGGATTCCTGTCCAGAGTCACCGATTTATCAAAAAATTATTAACTGTTTTTATTTGCACCATACTGCATAGTTTCTTTATCAACTTTTACTACTTTATTGGAATATAAATTTACTCGAAAAATGTTTCGTGTCGATGCCGTATGAACAGGCTGAAACGAATCCAGTTAGTCGCAACACTGTAACGATAATTTTTAAATCAACATTGTATCCTAAACAAGAAGATGCTAATAAATAATTTATTATACAATGCGTTGTTATACTGATTAAACATATTACATATGCTGTTAGCTTCAGCCTATTGTGTTATCGTCGCTGGCGACACACTTAAAAATTTCAAAGTTTGAAACACTCCTAGAGAAATGAGTTACGTATATTTCTTTCCTACAACTTTCGATATCTGTACAATCAAATTGTCATTTGAACATAATCAAATTATAAAATGTCCTATTACAAGTCAATTATTTAAGATGTATATTGTAACATAAACCTTTGTAAGAGATTTCAAGCTGAGTCTACCTATTAGTTTAAAGTGTACATACATGGCCTGAAACATTTTTATAATTGAATAGATCTAAACATAACCATTTGGCTTGTTGAAGGGCAAAAGCTACTTTAGCAAATAGTCCAGTCAATAGTTAGCGTTTACCTTACGAAGTCAAGCAAGCTTATACCTACTTGGCGTACTTTTTAAATATGACATACTAATTAATATTTTGAGTTTCCGAACTTACGCACCCGAATTACAAAAATGAGGCAAATATCGCTTTTTTGTTAATATTTCAAGATGCGTAAGAAATATAATGACTTTCAAAAAAATCCGAACAGCCAGTAAGACTCGACCAATTGCAATGAAATGTTCAATACCACTCTGTTTTGTCTATAATAAGAAATTATAACAATATGACAAAACATTTTAACAGATATACCTTTTTTAATTGTGTTTTATTAAAAAATTATCTGTTTATATTTGCGTTTTCTTCAGTTTGAAGCATATTTCGTAGCGATCTGTGCTCAATTTAGTGAGTCATTATGCCTAGGCACCGTTTACGAAACAATTACAATTATTTAAATGAATTCGAAAGGGGGTACATTGTTGGTATGTAGGAAGCCAGTTTTTCAATCAGATAAATTTCCGACCGTATAGGACGCAGTATATCAACAGTGTTACAGTGTTGGTACAGGTGGTCTGATGAAGGAATCCATAACCGTCGTCATGGATCCAGACGACCTCGAGCAGCTTTAGCACGGGAGGATCGTCCTTTGAGGATTGCGGCTTTACAAGACAGAGTTTCCATAACACGGTCAATTGGAAATGCTCGGTTATGAATTTTACAATAAAGAATCTCTACGGCAGACTGAGCGCTTTTGGGCTTCGTTTGTATAGACAATTTTATGTGTCCCAGTAACCGTCAAGATCGTACTGCTTTCCTTGAGGCAGGAAAATATTTTTTTTTCGCTTAAACGTCGTAAAAATTGTAAAACATACACAAAACATGATTTGGGAACTAACACTTTTTTTATCTGTCGGTCTGTATGTCTGTCTGTTTTTAGCCACAATAGCTTTAAAACGAATTGAGATATCGTCTTTAAATCAAATTTGACATACAGTTAGCACCCGACAAACGAACGGTTGGTATTCTTTTTGGATAAATTGCTCGATGGGGTAGGGGATGATTGGGGGTTATTTGGTGAAAATTGACATTTTATCGTTGAAACTCGAGAAATATAACGTTTTAAGGTTTGTTTATTAGAAAACTTTTAATTACGTCAAGTATCTGGTATTCCGTGCTGAGATTGAATTAGGGGTTGAATGTGTGGGGGTGGAATAACGGTGACAGGAATTTTGATTTTTTTTGATAAAACGGCGTAAAATGTCTCCAAACCTGTAGGAAAACTTGATTCTGAAAGGAACATTTTTTGTCTGTCGGTCGGTCAGCCTGTCGGCCTGTACGTCTGCCTGTTAGTACGCGTAATAACTTTCGAGCGAATTGAGATATCATCTTCAAATTTGGTATCTTGACAAAGGAACGCTTCCAATTGTTTTTGGGTAAGACCGCTTCAGAGACTAGGGAATAAATGATGGGTGATTTGGTGAAAATTGACATTTTTTTGTTATGACTCGAGTAATATAACTTTTCAAAAGTTTGTGAGAACAAGAATGTGAATATATTTTTTGTAGTCAAGTCATGGACCTTAAATTCAATTCATGATAATGTTTTTCTGAGAAGAGTAAATTATTCACAGCTATGTGGAAGTTATGGCTCAATTTGCACTATTTTTTTTATTTTAGTTTGAAAATGTTTTTTAACTTTTATTAAACACACATTATGTATAAATTTTATTAAAATTGATCAACACTTACTGGGTGTTCGGATTTTTTGCAAGCCAGTATAGCTGGTACTTCTGTATACATATTTAGACATTTTTATGTTAAGCATTATGAGTAGGTCGAATTTCTTGGCTGTTTTAACTATGCGGACATTAACAATGGTGTATTGGAACTACTGATGTGATGAGAAAAATTAACCCAAATATTCATAGCAACCACAGAATAATTTGTATATTGCATATCGTTTAATGGGTTGTATAGGCCTCGCGCCTCTAAACACTCCGACTCCAATGGGTCGGTCTTTTGTACGTGACTCTTTTTTTTTTTCTAATAGTTGCCCAAATAGTTTAGAATTTGTATGTTATCTACAATCCTTTCAGGACGTATTTCACCTATTTCCTGGGATGTTAAGACCTTTTGCAGAACTGAGCCATGCACTTGTATAACAAATGTTTTGTTTTTTCTGCTATTTCAGTGCAGTATCTGCAGTTTTCACTGTCCACCTTACCAATCTTATAAGTCGATACCTTTGTGTGAAGTGTCCCGTGAAAAATCCTGTGATTGTTCTCAAGTAGTTCCTGTTCAATTCAAGAAACAGTTCAGACTTCTTAGTTGATATGGCGATGAACCGTTTTGCCTACCTTAAGCCAGGCGTTTTCCTTCAGTACGACAGCATTTGGTTCCTCTCTCAAGTATCAAGTTCATTTCTTATATGACTTTTTGTTAATCCACAATATGGGTCTAGACCAAAGAATGGTGTTGTTGCTACCTTTTTTTCGAGGCCATCTTCTTTCTTAGTTCCTTCAATGCCTTGATGTACTGGTACCCACATCGAAGTTACTTTGGTGTTCGAAGTCAATTTCTTCAAGGATTTTGTGCAGTCCTAAGTCAGTTTGGACTTAGTTTTGAAAGATTTCAGGGTTTTTAGCACTGTCTGACTGTCTCAGATGATGTATATCTCTCTATTTCTAAGTCTTCTTTGTATTTACTATTGTACAGAGATTTACAGCAAGCATTTTTGCTTGGAAGATGGTGGGGGTTTTTCCTAGGGACTTAGCGAGTCTGAAGTTAGGTCCTCTTATTCCCAGTCCGGCTTCCTCTATTTGTTTAGACCCGTACAGAATAACTTACTCATACAAATGCGCAGAAGTATGAAATATTCTTGCAAAATTGAGAAAATATTCCACTATATAATATGTATTTTGGAAACCACTGGTCTGAAAAAGGAAACGTTATTAGCATGAAATATAGATGAGTTTGAGATGTGCATTATTTATAAAAACTTCAAAACTATTGCACAATCTTTACGGTTTAGAAAATAAGATTAATCAAAAGTGTTATTTTTCGTTTCTTTCTCTAATCTGGCAGCAGTAGCAGCAACACTTCAGCCGAAACATCATAATATTAATATTGTAGTATTCCAAACCAACCAACTACTACATACACACTTTCTTCAACTAGTATTTGCAGGATATGGCCCTTTTTATATTTCTATTGACTAAGTGAAGATTATAACCTGTGATGGGTACTGATAAGCACATTTTGGAGAACCTAGTTCATTACAATACATTTTTGAGACCTTGCGATTTTTTTACTAACAGGGCTGGGGTCATTCATCCTCTGATGCCACTAATCTTGCTAATGAAACGATTGTAGGGCTTAAATATATGTTGTGGTAAACTGTATACTCCAAAGTGTATTTGTATGTTGCTATTGGCTGGACTATTACTTTATTACTATATAATACAAACGTTATGTCAATAGTGTTATGTTTTTCATGCAGTAATTCATTAGACTGTCAGTATTTTTCTATAGACAAACATGTTACCTGTTTGACAAAATTTGAGTACTTTCGGTTATGCGTAAACCAATTTGTAAATAGGTTTTTAATCTTGAACTCTCTTAACTGCGTAGCTGCTGAAAGATCACAAAATTTTCAAATCCCATAATTGTCACCAAACTTGTATCAACTGACAAAATTAGCTTTCATACTTACACAATATATAGAATACATTTATAAAGTTGATTATAAATAATTTCGAAGTTTATTGTTATTATGTAAATATGATCTATATACATAAATATTATATTATATACATAAAATTTATTTATTAAAAAGAAAATTCAAATATACAATGAAAAAAACATTTTTGAACGGCATTAATAATAGGTTTTCAGGCCGTAAATTGCCTTTGTGCTCTAAGATTGAGAGCTTAGTAGTTTTAATGATCACGCATATAGAGGCTCTATGCTATAAAGATATTTGTCAAAAACACCAAATATTTTTTTTATAAAATTAGTAAAAAATTTATATCATCATTACTGTCAATTGGATTATGCTTCACAATGATACAATTTTGCCAGCATTCATTTATTATATAATGTACTTATACAAATAGTTTTTATTTATCATGGTCATCAAAGCGTAAAGCAATTCTAAATATGTATATTGTGTACTTAAAGTTGTTGAATTGCCACGAAGTTTATTCTTGGTATCTTCTGTTGTGTTTAAAAATTATAGTTATACATTAAATATTGTTATAGGTATATAAATATTAATAATATATAGCATATTATAATATAATTCCTAATAACCATCTAAACTGTGATTCCAATCAAGAGATTTTTTATTTAAACAACTCAGTTTTATAAAAGATATGTACTGAATGACTCATTATAGGCATTTAGCAGCATGAATTGTCAATTTACGGGAGCTATTTGGAGAAAAACGATTCTAGGGTAGTAAAGCAGATTTAAAAAAATATATTATTGTATGATGGGAAATTGTTGATCCAGATACTCTCGAACATTAACGTCATAATGCACGGGAGCACCATCTTGTTGATACCACAAGTTATAATTACCATACCAGCATTTTGTCCATCAGGAAATAAGTTCAATACCGTGAACGTGAATAACGAATGAGATATTGCTGTAAAAATTGGAGATATCGTGATTCATTTATAATTCCATAAAAAAGTGGGCACCAATAATCCTACTCCTAGCAATTCCCACCCAAACATTTACCTTTTACTATTTGTGTTTCTGTCGCATCCATCTTGGGTTTTCCCTAGCCCAATATCTGCAGTTTTGACGGTTAATCTCTCCATGTAGTGTAAAAGGGGATTCTTCCGAAAACAAAATATTCAGTACTTGCAAAGAGTTATCATTACAGTTATCCATTAATGTTGCACAAAACTGCATCATTCGGTCAAGATGGTCATAGGATAACTCCTGCAAAAGCTATATTTTATAGCGATGAGGTTTTTTTTAATTTTAATACTTTATGTGCTGTCTGAAATGGAATTCCGTTGTCTCGGCCAATTTGCCGAACACTACTGTGAGGATTCTCTTCCACTGCCAATAAGACGTTTCATTTTAGTTCTTCACTTATAGACCAGCAAATCTTCCACGATAGACGTTTCTCTAAATTTTTTATCTAATCGACTTAATGTTGATTGATTAATAGACAGATCTGGATATTTAATATTAAACAGAATACACACCTCTTCCTGAGTTCGGATCTTGTCACCATAATTAATGATCATTAAAACTTTAATTCTTTGAGCTATGGATAAACGCATTTTACCAACAATTTATTAATTAATTTGAAAAAGCAAAAGTTGAAAATTATACTTATTCAAATATGATATTGTGGAGGCCGATACCTGATGTAAATCCATTGTCAACTTAGATAAATAAACAAATTGATTTACACTACTTTATTGAATGTATAACTGCAGTTTTTCTGAAGTTCTCAGCTTTGTTACTTTCATTCTGTATTTGACAAAGCTGAGAACTACAGCAAAACTGCCGTTATAGATTCGATAGAATAGTATAACTGAATTTGTTTATTTACAAAAGTTATACGTATTCACTTTGCATGACAACCAAAACGTAAATTTACTACTGTTATCTGTAGATTATATCGCAAAAAATTATCCAACTTTTGCTTGATTAGTTTTTATTGTACAGGTCACACAGCAGATAATTGTTATCAGTCAATTGTTATAGATACGACATAGTATACAACAAAATCTCTAGCATTCTTTTCGTACAAAAAGCCCAATATTTTAAACATCGCTTACAGACTTTGATATATTGAAGTATCACATCATAAGTATCATATCAGCCTCATAAGACTGGACTATGCAATTCTTTACAGGCTTCACTTGTGTTAGGTGTTAGTGATAATAAAAATGTTATTACTCACTTGACTTTATTTATTCCTACAAAAAAATTGGTATTGCTGAATAGAGAATTGGATTAGCTCTAAAAAGGTATCTCACACTACCCAACATCCAACTTCAAAATTTCGAAGAGGTAGCTACCCTTTGAAGAGGTATGACGATAGGAGTGACATTTTTATATCAAGAAGTTAGTTTTTGACAATAAAAATCCACCCGTTTTGTTGAATTTTCCTTAATAATGGTCACTTTCAATTTTATTGAATTTATGCGTTACTTTATAGACACAGTGTATATAAATAACAATTTCAAGAAGGGCTAGAAAAAGTTAACCCACGCGTTACGAGCTTGATTTTTGTGAGACAGCTAATGTCGCAAACCGCGCATCGTTATCTTGAACTGTTTTTTTTTTAATTTTCCTTAATACTGGTCACTTTCAATTTTATTGAATTTATGCGTTACTTTATAGACACAGTGTATATAAATAACAATCTCAAGAAGGGCTAGAAAAAGTTAATCCGCACGTTACGAGCTTGATTTTTGTGAGACAGCTAATGTCGCAAACCGCGCATCGTTATCTTGAACTGTTTAAAAGATATAGTGTAGTTTTCAATTGTGTGCATTTTTACCCAAACTTTTCTTTAAGGTATTCAATGGCGTCCCAAGTTTTTTTGTAAAAATATTGGTTTTGAAGCTATGACAAAAACTTTTATTTTTTCTTAGGAACCACTTTTGCATATTCTTTTTCTAAATGAATTTTTCTTCTCAAACATATATATATATATATATATATATATATATATATATATATATATATATATATATATATATATATATATATATATATATATATATATATATATATATATATATATATAACACTTGATACTTTTCTTCTTAAACATTTATTTTATTGCTGATTTTAAAATATTATAGATGAATTTTGTAAATCTATGGTGCCAGGCTTGAAAAATGAAACGAAATAAACTTAAATTTGTTATAAAACGTTTATTGCCAATTTTGTTCAGCTCTGGATCTAGGGGGGGGGGCAAACCCACGCACCTGCCCCGGGCGGCAGTTTCAGAGAGGCGCCAAATTGATACTATAATATATGCTTGAAAATAAAAAAAACTTGCTCCACAAAGCGCCTAGCATGCAGCACACGTTGTTCTATCAATTATTCATCTGATTTTAATACGTCCAGTTTGTTTTTGAACGCATCCTAATGGCTCATTCTGAAATGCGCTGCGAGCAGCTGCAGCGCAGCAGATTGTTGGCAACATCTAATGGCGGGAATTTTAATTTAAACTTATATTTTTCAAACTTTCTTTAAAACTAATTTTTTTACTTAAACAAATTTAAAAGAAAGTTAGGGATCCAGATTCTACGTAACTACCAAAATTTTTTTAGAGAGTGGGCGCCCTTTTTAGAGTGGGCACCACTATCAAGTTTCTGACCCGGTTCGAAGAAGTCATAGATGCGGGGTTGTTTTAGTAATTTATTGATTCAATCAAACAACACAAAATAACAAGAGCAAACAATATAACATTAAATTTACATTATTATTAGCTATTTTCCTAACTAGTTCTGAAATTGTTTTTCGCAACTGTTTGAAGCATTATTTCTTGCTAAAAATGCTTTTAGCGTTTGGTTTAGATAAATCGTCATTTTAATTTCCCATACTGCCTCGTTATTCTCGTTCGCAATTATGTTGGGGATAAGCAATTGTTCTATGTATCTACACCTGTTTGAAAACGAAAATGCATCTGCTCCGTTTCTCTGTTTGAGTGTCAGCATTTCAGCGAGTAGGGTGGTATCGTCCCGCTGGTCTGTGAAATTTTGCACAATTGCATTTCTCAGGTCTATCCACGAGTTGATTATCTTGGTATATATTATAAGCCGTGCTTGTCCGGTTAATTTAGTCTGCATATAATTTAATAGGAAATAATTCATATAAAGGTTTTCGTTAGCCGTATAAAATTGGTTCATAACCAGATCACATGATTTTAGAAAATTGCCTACATTAGCTGGTTGACCATCAAATTCGGGAATTGCCTTAAGAAATAATTCTTTAAATTGGTCTACCATGTTGCTACTATTACTACTTTTACTTACACGGTTTTCTATTATAATATTTTCGCTGATATTAATTGATCTAAGTCTATATTCTTATATTCTAGATTTAATAAACTTTGTAAATCGTCTTCTGAATCAGACTTACACTATATATATATATATATATATATATATATATATATATATATATATATATATATATATATATATATATATATATATATTGGGATAGTAGCAAACAACTTACATTAATATGATGGTTTCTGCTCTCATTTGGCTGCTTGGCTACTGTTTGTACTTCTACTTGGGACTGCTTTGCTCGAATCGGCTATTAGGCGTCAATACGCTTAAAAATCAATATACTTTTGACTTTTTAACCGATACAAACGACTGCGCCACTAAACTTTACGGTTAAGACCTTTGACTTTTTTAAACAATTTATTGACTGATTAAAACAATTATTACTTGATATAAAAATACATATAAAATTAACACAAATACGAATATCAACATAAGTGTGATATGTATACTAATATTAGCACACGATGTGCAGTCTTACGCTAGAAACAAGAATGAACGCCCCGCTGCAGGCGAGTCGTCTATTTATAACATGTCACCTAGGCGTGGCACTATTGTTCTCCCGAGGTGACTTTCAGTTTAGCTGACACAGTTTCCCTCGTGTGAGATTTGCGTCGTTCCCAAGTTGTCTTCTATCTTGCTGATTTCAAAGTGCACTCTATACTTCTGATGACTCGGCTGTCCTGCTCTGGGAATGCTACTTGTAATAATAACCTATTGTATGTGGTCTATTTATCTCGCGTTTCCAACGAAAATCTACGCGCATCAGCACTGGAAGTTTGTGATGTTATAATAGAAAATCCAAAAACAAGGTTTCAGTATACTAATCACTACGTTGCCTCAACATTGTTTTCTTCTGAACGCTTCGAAAATTACTCGCTAATATTTCCGGAGGATTTGTTAAAAACTACAATTGAGGCGTATCCAGTGTTAGAAGTAGAAAGACTGAAAAACGAATTATCAACAATTTATACCAGACCAGACTTTAGATAAAATAATGGAGCCCTATCCTTTTCGAACATGTTAAGAGCGAACAATTTGGTGGAATCGTTTAGAGAGACAACTAAGTTTCTGGAAATAATAACAATCCCAATGAGAACGCCGGAAGCTGAAAAGTGTTTTTCTATGTTAAAATGCGTGAAGAGCTTTTTAAGAAATTCCATGGGCGAAGACAGATTATCTGCCTTATCCATGCCTTCAATTGAAAACTTCTTATTTAAAAGTGACATGAATTTTATTGAGAAAGTTATTGAACAGTTTTCTATAATAAAACAGCGGCGTGTAGATTTAGTTTGCAACAAGTAAATTTTCAGTATTAATGAATGACTACTCTGACTTTATTGGACTAAATTGTGAATTCGTGGACTATTCAATTAATTGTTCTTACAAGCAAAACAACGAACGCTTTGTAAAAATTGGATCTCAAACTTTTGGAGACTATGGTAAGTGTTATTTTTAAAGTATTATTATTTCATTATTTTGCGCAAGAGCAGTCATAAGAACGAGCACGGTGGGGGACGATGGAGGTCATTGCTCTCCGTTAGAGAAGAAGAAATGAAACAATCATATAGCTAAAATAGTCATTAGAAATCTGTTTTACTTTTTAATATAGGTATATTTAATATGTAGGTACCTACGTGACATGTTCGTGTATTATATTCCTGTTTATGTTGTCAAGGAATTTTTTTGTTTTTTGTAGTCCAAATTTGTTTTTAAAAACCCAGATTTCAAAAAATTTCCCATTCCCCGCACCCCCCGCAGTATTCACCACGTCACGCCTTTTCGCCCCCATTCGCAAAACACATCTTATCTATATCTACGCACCGCCACTGGTTTTTGTGCAATCTGGAAAACATATCCCGAAAGGGTTGTTTCCTTTCAGGGAGTCGATGTAAAGATTGCTGGCGGCCTAAGCATCGTCATGTGATTCTCACTAACACTTTAACGTGTCACATTTTTTGTAGTTCTCATACATATTAAATAAACAGAAAAAAGTTCTTATAACTTCAAAACTCGGTTCAAAGAAGCACACTGAAAAGCAAACTTGTAACGCAAACTCAATTTAAATGAAACATAATGATTGTTGGACAGTTGTTGCCAAGGTATTCTGTTTTCTATTTCAAGCATGGCAAGTAAGAGTTATCTATACTTACTTAATCTTGCAAAATTCATCTATGTATACTATTTTAAAGTCAGCAATAAAATGAAGGTTTAAAAAGAAAAGTGGCAAGTATTATGTATATTTGGAAAGAAGATTCCATTTAGAAAAATAACATGCAAAAATATGCAGAGTGGTCTATAAGTGATATTTTCAAAACGTTTTTTTTTGACAGAAAAACTAGGGACTCCATTGGATGCCTTTGAATACTGCCTTAATAATATTTTCACAGAAACAAAAATATACGGGGTGGGTCAATAATTCACAAAATTGAAAACCACTCTATACCTTCTAAACACTTTAAGATATCGATATGCGGTTTTCAGCATTCGCTTTCTCACAGAAATCGAGCTCGTAACGTGTGGGTTAGTTTTTTCCAGCTCCACTAGAAATTAGTACTTCCTATCAAAATTGTCCAATTTGGACCTCTCTGCACATCCTATTTGAATTGCAACTTCAATGTATATTATGAATCATTCTCTACTTCAAAAACTATTGTACCTTTACAATCTTCCTTTAAAAAAATAATGTTACTATAACGATGGTATAATTTTATCATCTCATTCGGATTTGTACATATACTCCACGTACGTAAGCTATATAAATATACATATCAACTGTATTTATATAAAGCACACAAAAATGCTCTTTCAACTACGGCATTAGAATTTCAAAAGAGGGCATAAGAAAACGACGTTTCAAAAAATTAGTAAAACGGAAACATTGTTAATTTATCTGCCATAATAATTGAATATTTATTTACTCTAAGACATTGAGTAGTTAATTGATCTACATTAGAAAATATTTACCTACCAAACAGCCTATATATTTTAATATATGTAAATAATCAGTTTTAAACTATATTTGTAGATAACTCTTGTGTATCTTTATCACTTGTTAATAAGCTTATTTGTATTTTGTTACTATTATCATTTGTGTATAAACTTTCTGTAAATTGCTATTATTGGAAATATATTTTCCAAATAAATAAGCAACCCAGTTTCACTGTATTGTATTTTTAGTTCAAATATTGGTAAGGTTTTCGCTTATTTGGGTTATTATCTGTCAAATGTACCTATCTACAGAGTGTTTTATAACGTAATCGCAGCAACAACTAAAATACTAGTTTTGATCATAATTTCTAAATAATATGAAACCAAAATAATAACCATTAAAACACAGACGCTACAAGATTAAACTTTACTATTTTATTTTATTTCATCAGGCTGGCTAACATAACTATCATTTTTCTACAGCAACGGTTCAGACTTTGGGTAAACGGGGTGTTTAGGTAACAGATTGTTAACGAAATGGCTTACATGAAATGCATTGCAACGTGGATGAGATTACTTCTCAAAAATCGTATTCATTCTTGTACTTAACATACAGCAGTTTGATAAATAAATTTGGCAACCGTGTTAATTAGAGTTAGCACGCTAACATCAAGCATAATCCGCCAACAAAATATATTGTTCATGGAGATGCTAATTTTATGTACAATTTGGCTTTGGTGATCTGTCATAAAAAAGTTAAGTTTCTATGTTAGTCGATTTCTCAGAAAGGTTTAAGCTATACTAGTAATTGGCAAGAATCTGCGTTATTAAAATATAAAGAAATTCAAATTAAAAAAAGTAAAACGATTACATGGAATTAATAATCATATCACGCAGACACGTTTTATAGTGGAACAAGCGGTCGGCTGTTACAGGGAGTGCCGGCGATCATTTCTTGATCGTGGCAGTTTCTGTCACTGTGTGTTGAATGTCCGTTGTCTTTTCAGTGTGAGCTTCTGCTCAAACAAGCTGCTCAGAGCTTCTAGATGAGACGGTGTCATTTATGTGGTGTCATTTATTATTTATTTTTCTTTATTTATATTATTATTATTGGTTTTCCCAACTTTTTTTCAAGCAGTGAGCATAAAGAATGGTCACATCGGTCTCGGACAAGATGGCCAGCTTGAATGTATGTGTTAGAGATACTGATGTGTGTCACCCATTACCCTCCGGAAGAGACTGCAAGCATCTAGTACAACAGATTTCTGAATGGATAAGTATAATTTTCATTCTGAGCCCAGTTGTTTAAGGCCATTTTGTAGACTTTTTGGTATATGCCACATCTGGAGGATCTCATCAGAGAGTGGTAAATCGCTAGTTTTTGCCTTTTCATAAAAATAGTTTACTAGGTTCTCCAATTGCTAATGGTGTCTAACATTCACATCTGGAATTTCCCTGCCTCCAAACGTTCGCGGGAGATGGAACCTTTTAATAGAAGATCTCGGATCATTAGTCCTGTAGTTTCTAAATTCCTCTCTAGTCCTTATTTTTAGCTCATTTAGTTCAGTGTTAGTCCATTTTATGATACCAAAGCTCTAGGTTATGGTAGATGTTGCAGATGTATTTGTCATGTTTCTCGCCAATAGGAGAATATACGGAGAATGGAGCCAAGTCTCTTAAGGTAGGTTTCTTTAGTTACTTGTTTTACCATATGGTGGTCTATATCCCTAGCCTGACGGTACCCCAGATACTTATATTTGTCTTCCTCTTCCATTCATCCGATATGATTCCCTGATTCCTATATCTCTCACATCATTTGCGTCTTCTCCATGCTGCTAATTTTGTATTTTTCTACCCCAAGTTTCATTTGGATATCACTGCTGAACCGGTCCACGCAGAGATCTTTTAGGTGGTTTTTAGTTTGTCAATAGAGCTTCAAATCATCCTTCTACCACAGGTGACTGATCTAGCAGTTATTATGTGGTAAGATATATCCACTCTTTTGCTCGTTGAGCATTTTCGTCAATAGGCCGAGTACTGAACAGAACCAGAGAGGACTAGGCGAGTCTCCTTGGACTGTCCCTATTCTGATGTTGATGGTTTCTGTGTCCAAACGCAACGTATTAACGACAATAGGCATGGATGCAAAATGATGAAAATGTTTTGTATCCTCCTACTATGTCGAAAATCATAACTACTGGACAATTGATAGTCCCTTTATTAATCTTATTTTTAAAGGGGTAGACATTGATCCAATCCAATCCATAGCAGGTGGTAGTGCAATTTTCCTTTATGTAATAGTAAAGGATTTTTTCACGCCCGAGGAGGTACCACCCCATACATCAAGGGGCCGGTGAAGTCCCAACGGACGTTTTCGGTTCTGGTGTATGAGTCGGTTTCCCTTATAAGCAAAAATGATGATGGCTCCTCCTTGTATAAAATATTCCGGAGGCAAAATACCCCTCCATTCGGATCTCCGGGAGAGGGGTGTACAGGGGGCGCCAACATCAAGATTTAACATATCCTTTTCGAATATATGTGGCCTAAATTCTAACCTGAACTCCGTCCACCATTTCCTCCAGGCTAACAGGCCCCAACTCCTCTTCCTCACCGAAACCCAAATCAGTGCCAAAACAGCCACTAATCACCTTAATTTCCCGGGGTATGAGCTCCTTACTGCCTTTAGACTGCATGGAGGCGTGTGCGCATACGTCCGTAGCAATCTACCCTGCACCAGACTTCCCAATTTAGAAGCTGGAAGAAAAGACATACTATGGATAAAACTCTCTCTCAGGGCTGCAACTAAATTCATCTGTTGCATTTACCGCTCACCTTCTGACAACACCTTTGTCCAGCTCTTTGACTACCTTTCTGAAAAAACCGACTATCTGATTTCTGAATATCCTTCCTCCGAGGTCACTATTCTTGGCGACTTCAATGTCCATAATAAGGAATGGCTAGGATCTTCAAAAACCGATCCACAAGGGAGAGCAGCGGAGGCCTTTGCAGTCAGCAATTCTTTGGCCAATATGGTTCAGCAACCTACTTACTTTCCTCGTATCCCAACACACAGCTCAAATCCCTTGGATCTCCTTCTTACTACAAATCCTGAATGCTATAAGATATCAGTCACCGCCCCTCTTGGTCGCTCAGACCACGGCATGGTCACTGCTTCCTGTGCAATGCAACCCGAGGTCACACAGTCATCACACCCACGTATCGTTTGGCACTACAACTCCGCAAACTGGGACGAAATGCGAAATTACTTTTCCTCATTTCCATGGGCGTCTGTCTGCTTCTCTCATCCTGACCCCTCTGATATCTCACAAAACGTCACCGAAATTATCCAAGCTGGCATGGAATTATTTATTCCACGTACACAGAAAACCTCTTCAGCCACTCAAAAGCCCTGGTTCTCAAAATCGTGTGACAAGGCCAGACTTGAAAAGGTCAAAGCTCACAAAACGCTTCTACACAATCCCAGTCAAGAAAATCGTCAAGCATTCAACGACGCAAGAAACCGCTATGTACGCATTCTTTCTGAGGCAAAAAACTCGTTTAATGACCACATCAAAAACAAAGTCCTCTCAAGCTCCAACGGCGGCAAACCCTTCTGGACTCTTGCTAAGTCTATTGGGAATAATTTCTGCAAGAGCACGTTCCCACCTCTTGTCTCAGGTGATGAAATTGTTTCTACCGCCCTGGGCAAGGCTGAACTTTTTGCTTCGTTGTTCGCCGGAAATTCTACTCTCAACCCACCTCCAAATGTTCAACCACCAACAGTCCCCAATGTCGCGCATAAAATGACTGATATCATTTTCAAAACTAAAAAGGTACGAAAGATGCTCTCTTCTCTTAATACTAGGAAAGCCTCTGGCCTTGACGAGATCCCAGCAATTGTTCTCAAAAAATGCGCACCAGAACTTGCTCCTGTCCTGACTCGTCTGTTTCAGATATCTTACAATAAAGGCATATTCCCTAGTAACTGGAAAACTGCTCGAGTACAACCCATCCCCAAGAAAGGATCCAAAGCGCTTCCTAGCAACTACAGGCCTATTTCTCTCCTTTCAGTCATCTCTAAAGTGATGGAAAAGTATATAAACACCGAACTACTAAAATTCCTTGAAAAACACAGTCTAATCCACGACAGGCAGTATGGATTCCGTCAGCGCAGATCGACTGCTGACCTCCTTTCCTTTGTCACCCATTCTTGGAACAAGTCTATGGAACAACACGGTGAATCCCAGATTGTTGCTCTAGACATATCCAAAGCATTCGACCAGGTCTGGCACGCAGCGCTGCTTAATAAACTTCCGGCCTATGGCCTACCACCAAAACTTTGTACCTGGACAGCAAATTTCCTCTCCAACAGGAGCATATCTGTTGTTGTGGATGGCCATTCCTCTAAACTGTATCCAATTAATGCAGGAGTTCCTCAAGGTTCAGCTTTAGCCCCTACTTTGTTTCTTCTCCACATCAATGACCTCCTCTCTAGCACATCCAACCCAGTTCACAGTTACGCGGACGACAGCACCCTCCACTCAAACATACAATATTCTAAACCTGTCTCTTTAGCCCAATTAGATGAGGATCGCAGACTCATGGAGGGTTCTGTCTCCGTAGACCTCCAAAAAATATTAGACTGGGGAAGTAGAAATCTTGTACAATTCAACCCCACCAAAACTAAGTCTTGCTTTCTTTCTCACAAGAGATACAGCAGCCCTAGACCCATCACAATGAACAACCAAGTTATTCAAAGTAATGAGTCCTTTTCTCTTGTTGGCATTTCTGTGGATCGAAATCTTAATTGGCACCAACATGTTACATCAATTGCAGAAGCGGCTGCTAAGAAATTGGGTTTCCTCTTCCGGGCTCGCAAATACTTTTCACCAACTAATCTCTATACCTTATACACTTCACAAATAAGGCCAAACCTCGAATACTGCTCCCACATCTGGGGTGCAGCTGCCGCTTCTACACTCGCTATCCTGGACTCCATTCAAAAGAGAGCTATACGTCTCATCGGTGACCCTACCCTCACCCAAAGGCTTCCATCCCTTGCCCACCGACGTGCCGTTGGTGACCTCTCTCTCTTTTATAGATATCTGCACGGGCACTGCTCAGAGGAGCTTTCCTCTATAATTCCCCCACCTTCTGCCCCCAGCAGATCTACCAGGGGAACAGAGCGAATGCACCCTTTTAATGTCCAGGTCACCAGACATAGAACATCTTGTTATGCCCGCTCTTTTGTCCCGAGGACTTCCAAGTTGTGGAATTCCTTGCCGGCACATGTTTTTCCTTCTCCTCCGAACCTCCAAACCTTCAAGTCCAGAATTAACAAGCTGCCTCTTTCCTCCTTGTCAACACCCACGGTACGATAGTATTTAGGCTGTAAGCCCTCGTGGTGTGTTGTTGACATTAAAAAAAAAAAAAAAAAAACAATAAGATTATGAAAGGCAGAAATATATCCAAAATAAAAACTCGAATACAAGTTAGGAAAACTGGAATCCTTTAGCCTATGAGGAATGAAAAAAAAAACATATTTAGACACAGTCAAGATATTCTAATACTGCGCTGCATACATGTGCCATTATCTTAAAACTCTATGGATTAGAGGCTTATAATAACTGCAAATGACGTAACATTTTTTGACAGTCCATGTACATAAGTAAAAACGTGATATTTCACGAAACTGGTTAGTAATATGTTTAAGCGGAGGAAGTGACATTTGTTGCCTGAAGTTTTGTTGCCTAGGTTACTGCTTCTGAATTTTTAAATAAAAATATATTTATTCCGCTGGCATTTCCGGTTATACTGGAAATTGCCGTCAACTTTGTTGTTTTAAATAGAATATTTTATATAATTTTGCGTTTTTAAATTTTACACGTAATTATAGATAGATTTATATGAGTTTTCCCTATACCTAAGTTTATTTGATATTTTGATTTTTTCGAAAAACTCACCCAAAATTTGGATAAAGATAAATAAAATTTAAGTAAGAGATGCGCTCTTTAAAGGGTGCTTAGCTGAGTCCTTGATCTTAATACAAACGCTCAAAATGATACCTAATATACATAGGCTCAAATTTTGATGCCGACTTTCAACAATGTTTAAGTTCTCATGTGTTTTGTTTAATTATGGACAATAGTTTACGTTTTAAATTTTATCTTAAAAATTTTAAAAATCTGTACATGTATTTAACAGAATTAAGATATGTAATTGTGGAGTTTGCAGATAATTTGTCATTAAATGTTTTTGGTACTAAATGGCTGGGGCACCCGCTCATTCACCTCAACATGTCTACATGCAGTTTACTGACATATTCGATGATCGTTAGGTAGGTCGACCGTATAAGTGAACTTTGCGATCATCAGACCTACGGCCAATTGGACTTGTATGTATGGAGTCGTATTAAAAAGAAAATGAATGCTTATCCAGTATTATCTATAAATGTGTTCAACCAGCGTTTATAAATTTAAGTCAGGCTGAAATAAGAAAAGCTACTACCGCCAAAATCCATAAGAGACAAAATTATCTTAGAGTCTCAGATTACAAAAACTCTTTAGAGAAAAAAGACAGTCAGTATTTGTTGTAGCTTTTAATTTTGATTAACATAATCTTATCTACTTAGTTTGGGAAGTATATCTTTCGTTATAGAATTTTCACGTGCTGTCGACCACTTTACTACATTCCCCATGTAAGATACATTTAAAATATCAGTGTTTGTATAATTTTGCATACCATTATCTTTATTTATATTAATATTGGTAAACCAAATGATTTGCAGGGTAACAGCAATGGAGCAGTATATTTAACATACACCAAGGACAGTTCTGTTTGATACGTGTTGTTGTTTCCTAATGTCTCTTTCGCAGCCTTTCTTAAATATAATTACATCTCATCCATATGTTTAACTAATTTTAAGAACAACAACAAATAATGGAACAACCAATAGGTATGGGTAACCGTAACATCGATCGATTGGGAATAAAATTCTAATTTCGATAATGTAATAATAATAATAATAATGAGTTTATTCATCAAAAATTATAAATACATAATTCTATTTGCAAATAGAGAATTATTCTAAGAATAAGCACATCTTCTCAAGATTCTAGTTTACGACGAATAAACTACAAATTTATTGCGAAAGCTTTCAGCTTATATGCACTTAATACACATCAAATTTATATTCTACATCTTTACCTTTTTTATGAGTGGTATAAATTTTTCCTTCAACTAGTAATAATTTTTTCAATTTTACACCTGGGACTATTGTTTAAAAGTATATATACATAATTTATTCAATGAAATTATACATTTGCTTATACAATAAATCTAAAGCTTGGGCTGCATTATGTGGTGTAATTTAGTTTAGGTTGCATGCAAAAATGTGTGACAGTCGTACTCAAATATCCGACAAACTTAAAATTTCAGATGCGAAACCCAAATTTTTTACTGCCCGAGCACCTGTTGTCAAAGTCATTATTAACCATAGATGTTTACCATGTTAGTGTTGCTTTAAAAGAGTAATCCGTCTTCTAAGTTCCCCATTTATCTGAAAATGTCACAATTTTTACAGAACCATAATGACGTTTTGTGACATAATATTTATTTGTAGCACATATGGGCTGGCCAATTTGTAAAGCAATTTGACAGTAGTCAGCATCTAATTTTGAGAATCCTGGATAAATTCTGGCCAATTTGTAAAGCAATTTTACAATAGTCAACATCAAATTTTGAGAATCCTGGATAAATTCTGATATCATCCCGAGTATTTTAGTAAGTTAAAGGGCTCTACGAATTGCCCTGCAAAAATTATCATTTCAGCTTTGATGTTATGGAGGATACAAAATTTTTGTATTTATATAAATAAGTTTTACTTGGATATAAAGTAACCTGTTAAAAAATTTCCAATTCGGTATAACCGAAAGTGCCAGCGGAGTGAAAATGTTTTTTTAAAAGATCAGTGGCGGCTACTGAGGCAAGCAGAGTTTTAGGAAGCAAATGTCACTCTATCCACCCAAACATTTAACACACCAG
Source organism: Tillus elongatus (assembly GCA_964006375.1). NCBI lineage: Eukaryota > Metazoa > Arthropoda > Insecta > Coleoptera > Cleridae > Tillus > Tillus elongatus. Next base: position 81,216,513 of record OZ023267.1, read on the forward strand.
TTACGTGAAATTGGGTAACATCTGAAAATGATGAGATTAAACAGACTCTTATGGAATCTTTAACATCATATCCATACTGATAGCTTTTTTTGTTTTCTATTTAGTTTTCTACTGTATGAACAATAAGATATAAACATACAAAAGTCTGTGGCTAGTGGATCCCATCCCTGAAGCCAATAATCAAGACACACACACACGCAAATTTATTTTTAAGGAAGATACTTTACTTGTCTTAACGAATGAGCTAGATTGGGATTGAAATATGAGCTAAATCTTGGAGTCATTTTAGACAAAAAGATTCTCAAAAAATATTACATTTTCGCTAAGCTCTTGTTAAAGCATTTTCAGTAAGTAACAATAAGCAACAAAACATAAAAATATTTTGCGCTCGATATGGCGTTTCTAAAGGCATTCATTATTGATTAATTTTTGTATTCTATCTTGGTTTGTTTAATGTCATCCTATTTCCGCGACTATGGCCCAGTACCGACAACAGAGAGCAGCTTCGCCCCCACCAGCCTAGTAACTGTGGGGTATCTAGCCTAGTGCATGGAGGGTAGAGAGGGGGAGGAGGGATACATATATTGTACGTGCCCAGCATCGCGACCGACTGTTTTATGCATCTTCGCAAATGCGCCAGGTGCCGGCATTTAACTTGCTTCGGCACAATGTCAGGGCTTTAGTAGCTATCATTTTTAATGGTCACTGAACTAATTAACTATCGTATTATTTTTTTGTGACGGGCTCCAACGGAATCAAACCTTATACACACTGAAGCAAACCAAGTTTTACTCGCTGAACAGCTGGGGCCACAATTAGTTTTAAAAATGCTGCATTTGCTGTATCGATTTAATAAGAAAAATTTATTTTTGTAAAGACGGCCAATCTTGTTTTTATTTCACTTAAAATAGTTCCTTTAATATAACGTGATGCACCCATTGTACCAGTAACTTGCCACACTTTAAAAGTGTTGCTATTAATATGAAACACTCTGTATAACGGGGTGTAATTACCACAAAAAAAAAGAGTGTTATGTTATTTTGATACACTTTATTTTGTTAAAATCAAAGTCTATAATCAATGACTATATATAAGATAATATGCTTCCAGCTATTACTAGTTTTTTTACGACTACTAGAAGCAAATCTTACCCGAAAGGGCCGTATATTGTTTGGATGATTATGAAAGGTCCCCTACATGTTTTAGTTTTTTTTTTTAATTTTAATTACGATTATTGTTACTAGTATTGTCTGTTCAACCACTATTAATACATGTAACGCAGTGTCCTACCTCATAAACAAAGATATAATCAATATCATAAAATCAGATAATTAAAGATATTATATTATTTATACACTAGTCTCCTGTTAATTGTTGACAAAACTTAAATAGATAAAATATAACCTATACATACTAATAATATTTATTTAGAAAAATGTTTGCTGGTAAAATAAGTGAAATATATAACAAAAATTAAAAACCATAAACGTATGCATACATACAACATATGATAGACATCTACCATCTACCTGTTTATTAAATAGATAACAAAGGACTATATTCTAATAGCTAAACTCATTCTAATGTAAAATAAAGAATTTTTATTTGTATATATATTTATATTGTCTTACTATTTTTTTTTTATAAAAACGCGTTTCTATTCCTGCATAAAATTGTCAAGACCTGCTTCGGTTTACTTACTTTTAAGCAATAATCTGTACAATAGAAATTTAGGTTAAATTAGATTTATATACCTATGTACATTAATACACATACGTTTATATGTACATAAAATTATTATATACTATTTTAGAATTGGGACGAAAAGACAGCGAAGACTGTTTGTCAGGGTATCCAATGCAAAGCAATAGGAAAGGTAAAATTGTTTTAGCATAAGCCGTCAAATAATAATAATAATAATAATAATAATAATAATAATAATAATAATAATAATAATAATAATAATAATAATAATAATAATAATAATAATAATAATAATAATAATAATAATAAACATAATAATAATAATAATAAACATAATAATAATAATAATATGTTTATTGTTCATTTTAACAATTACATAATAATTCAAAAATCGATAATATTACTTAAATCTAATCTAAAACTAATCATAATAAATCGTTAGAATCTAATTTAGGTCTTATTCTAAATTTAAATTTAAATACTACAAAATGTTTTTAATGCGTGTACTGTAGCCTTGTCGGGGTTTGTGTGTACACATTGTTTATTTACGTCTCGATAATGTGTGACTGCGAAATTCGATATTTTTATTAAGGCATTAAGACAAAATAAAAAATAAAAAAATACACAAAACGATTTGAAGGAAATGAAAGTAGAGAAGAAAAGAGAAAAAAACAAACAAATACAAAAACCAAAATTAAAAATTTTAACAATGAAATAGTGTTTGTTAAGCTTGTAATATGGTTTTGAGTAATTGATCCTTGTTTGTCTCATACCACTTTCACACCGATGAAATTTTGAAAAGTAATCTGTGTGCAGTGTGCTGGAATCTCATTGTGTATTAGAGGGTCCATGTATGAAATGTGCTGCTGAGAAAGATTTAAGAAGTTAAAGGGAACTGTTACTTTGGTCTTGTTGTAATAGAATGAGAAATAGGTGAATGATAAATGGGGAATTTTTTCATGAATTTAGCAACTGAGAATATGCAGAGGTTTAACACGGTGAATATACCGCTATCCTGAAAAACTTTTACACTAGGATATAATATTGATCTATTTAGCATTGTCTTGATTATCCATTTTTGTGTTAGGTTAAGTATCTTTGGTGTACCTCGTATGCATTTCCACAGGCTGTGATAGCATAACTTAGGAGTGACTGAACAATACCGATATAGACGCACTTTAGCCACTTCCACGATATAGTGTGCTTTAATTGCTTAAATTTATTAACGGTTTTTCTCTGTTTATCGTTTATATAATCTGTGTGAAATTTCCATTTTATTAGTTGATCGATAAGGACACCTAAATGTCGTGTGTTATTTGTACGTATTATTTTGTTCTCGCAAGGGAAGTCCTTTTTATTAAAGCAGTCATAGTCATGTATAGTAATACTGTTCATATCTGGTATTTGTGACAATCGAGGAGCAAATATAAATGTTGTTTTCTTAAAAATTAGAATCAAAGATTGGAGTCGAGCCATGATTTTACCGCCATAATACCCTTAGCTGCTGTTTTTTTGACCGTTTCCTAGTTAGATTATTGAAAAAGTAATACCGTGTCATCCGCGTAGCATACAATTTTTCCAGATATGTTAACACTTAGCAAATTCTTTAGATATACTAGAAACAAAATAGAACTAAGAACAGTTCCCTGAGGCACACCACATGTGATAAGGCCATAGTTACTACACGAATCGTTAATTTTAACTCTATGTCGGCGTTTGCATATATATGATTTGAATAAGCGCAGAGAGATTCCTGTTTGTCCAAGATTTTCAAGTTTTTGCATTAAAATTTGGTGCGAAATGGTATCAAATTCCTTAGCAAGGGCCAAAAAAAAACTCCAATGCACTTATTATCATTATCTACATTTTTATAAATATATTCTGTTATTTCAGTAACTGTTCTTTCTGCATTAGAGCCAGGTTGAAAACCGTATTGGTTAGGGTGTGGTATATTATCTTTTTCGAGATAATTAAGGAGCCTAGTTTTAATGCACTGTCCAATTAATTTTCCAATTACATTTGTTAGTGAAATGCGCCGGTAGTTGGATGATAGAGTTGTACCGCCCGATTTAAAAAGAATAATTACTATAGATAATTGATAGATATTTGGAAAAACTCAATTTGATATTGCGAGGTTAATTACATGTAACATAGCTGGAATAAGGAGCTTGTAAAATTAGTGGTACGTGGCGAGTTTTTTAATGTGTTTAAATGTGATGCGAGTTCTAATTCTGCAACAGGTTTGAGGAAAAATGAGGTTGCCGTCATTAAATTGTGAGATTTTTTATGTTCTGTCCCTGTCTTTTTTTCACTACGTTTGTGGATATTACTAACTAGTTCTTGGCCTATATTAGGGAAATAATTATTGAAACCCGTAACTATCTCAATATCGTTTTCTGTCAGTTCATTATTAATATTAAATGATTTAACTGTGGATTTACTACGCTGCTTATATCTATCAGTTATTATATTGACTGTTTTCCATGTGTCTTTAGGGTCATTCTCGACGTCTTTTATGGTTATAATATTCTCGTTTAGCTTTGTTAATTATCTTGCTTAAGATATTTCTCAATTTATGGTGTCGTGTTGTTTAGTTATTGTCAGGAATAAGTTTGGCCAGTATTCGTAGTCTACTTCTCGTTTGCATGGAATTCATTATACCAGATGTGATCCAGGGTTTTCTACCTGATGTGTTTTTACAAACTAAAACTGCTTGCTTTTCTATACTATTAGAGATGTGTGAGCATAAACGTTATGTGAAGATATTAGCACTGTCATTAGGGTTAACTGTGTCGTAAACTTACTTACCTAATTGAAATTAATGTTGATAAGGCGAATTATGTATTAATCTTGTTTGTGATATTAGAGTTACATTCATTTGTAAAGTTACCAATTACCTAAATCACTTATTATAAGGTTTTTGCGAAATCAAAAATATTATAGTTGTTAACCAACAAGTATTATGGAAATAGTAAATATTTAAAATGAAGATAATGTTTACATAGCTAACTTATTGAATACAATTTTATTGCATATTATTTTTTTCTGTAAAAGACCGCAATTTTTTTACATAAAAGCTCATTTAGCAGAAATTCTCGCTTATGTTAAAAACAAGATATTTTAGCACTACACTGATGGATTTTCTTTCTTCTTATTTTATTTAGTCCGTCTTTTTGTATGCAGTTTTTAAATTATTCTAAATTACCTCTCTTTTTCAGATTAAAGAACACTAATTGTGTCATCCACAACCGCACTTTTTTTCCTTTTCGTCCATCTCAAAGTCTATTATTGTGTAAATGTTATTCCGATCATCGACATGTTTTCAAATTTCCCTGTCGAGTTTGTTTTTATCCAGTTGCATATCTCTTTTGCCTGCCCACACTGTTTGAGTCTATGGTTTATCATCCTTAGTTTCGTATTTTATACACAGGTTACTGTTGTCCCTCCGGTGTGTTGTTAATTTTTCTGACAGGGATACACATTGTTGATTGCTTAAAATGTTGCCGCTCGCCACTAGGTGTATGCGCTGGGCATACTTGCGTTCTTCCACACTCTATTCCACTGGACATTCTTTATTTTAGACTTAACTGTAATCTTTACATTTTCTGATGAATTATTTCCTTGTGCAGCTGCCGTCAAGTCATTTGACTTAGTGCGCAATATTTGTTTTCAGTAAAAAGTTTTTAATATATATTTTTTAAATCATGGCCTGTGGTTGACGTAGAGTTTCCTCCATATCTGTTTTATTAAGCTTATTTTCTCCATTTTTCAGGCCATGTCATCACATGGCACATCTGTCGTTATAAAAAAACGTTGCAGATTTTATTTCCACGTTAATTAGTTTAAGTCCCTTTTTGTAGTGATGCAAATAAAGTTGTGGTCTACAAACTCTATATAATGACCTTTCCCATGATAATTTTCCAGTTTTTTTGTACCATCTTTTGACTAGTTTTGTGACTTAATGGAACAATATATGCCAGATCCTAAACTTTAGACATAATAAAGGTGTTTATTTACCAAAATCGTTTAATAAGATCCATGTCACTAAGATTATTAGCGCATATTTTTTTAACATATTTTCTATCGTTTTTCTTTCCAGTTAGCGACGATCATTGTGTTTAAATCTGGATTTACGATAAAACCTAAAAAAAAATATTCTTCTACCATTCTGGTCACTTATATTTCGATTGTCGTATTTCCAGGTTCCTAACGACAAAAAGCTGGATTTGCTTATGATTATTTTAGTATTCGCAGCTTTTTCGTATACATCTATTATTTTACCTGAACTTTCTGTAACAATATATAATAATGAGCAACTTTGTGTTACCGAGACTTGAATCCCAAAAGGTGTTGAGATATAAACATTCGGCGTTGCTTTTGACTGGGTATTGCTATAGATATTTTCTAGGGTTGTAATTAGTTTGTACGGGAATTTCATTTTCTTTAGTAAATTCAATAAATACTAATCGGCCACTCTATCAAACGTTTGTCTAAAGTCTTAACTGACCAAAGCATACCTAACCTGTATTTTGGCTGCCAGCTACCATATTGTGTTAGAATATCTCTATTAACACAAGGCTGTTGAATATTGTACTTTTCCACAAGTGTGCTCGTCATTTATTAGTGTATCTGATCAATACTCATAAAAATTGTAAAATTACAATTTACTAACGATATACTTATTAAAAAATGAAAATAAAGATTTTATTCGTTTTGTTGCTGTGGTATTTTAGGCTATTAGTGTAGTTACCGGACTTTTTATTAACAGTCATTCATGACAAATAGCTAGTGACTTACTTAATTGTGACTTCTATAAAAAATGAAAACTCGCTTCCGGAACCCCTAAAACGTTTCTAGTTTTAGATTTTTATACAAGTACATGATTTTACAGATGACATATTGATAGATTACTGGAAAGGGATATTATTTTATTAATATATTTAAATGTCTTGTTACTGCAGGTAGGTACTCTAATCAACTTTTCCTATCCTAAATTGAAAATGTTGGTAATTTTGTTATTTTTTAATGAAATCTCACCAAATAAGTAGCATAAGTATCTCTAACTAACTATGAAGCTTAATGTCCGCGCGCTTGGAATGGCGCCTACGTGCGAACGCTATGTGTGACGTTGCATGTCAACCAACTCTAGTGAAGATGGGGTGGATCTAAGGATCTGAAAAGAATTATATAAAAAAACTAACCTAGTGGCCAACCGCCAATCTCAACTAACTTCCGATGGGCGCCACTGACGAAAGCACCCTGGCCAGGAGGTTCCAGGTGGTACGGAGGCACACACGCAGACATAACTGCAATGTCGGAGCACAACACTACAAATCAAACCAGATCTTAACAAATCACCCTTACCTAAAGGTAGCACGTTGCAGACCTAAAATTATCAAGCAATTACTAAACGAGCAAAAGTAAATAGTTGTTAAATCAAACAATTGGCACCTTTATTAAGAACAACCAAAAATCTGTACAACATCAATCACAGACAAGATGGTCGCTAATAGATATGTTACAACCCTCCAGCTATTAGTTGAAAATATGTACACCCATTTATATATATATATATATATATATATATATATATATATATATATATATATATATATATATATATATATATATATATATATATTAATATATATATATTAACCAACAAGGTTTATTAGGCCATGCGAGATCTAGTAAGCTTTACAGTGGCAAATACAAATTTAAATGTCTACTAATCTTGTACTCAAAAAAAGAAAACTAAGTGATTCCAATAAGCCTCAATAAAAATATTCTAATATTGCATCAATTTCTAAAAGATTGAATTCACTGTTAGATACCAAACCACAATTGACCAACTAACTAATCTACCAGTCCTGAAGAAAAATTATTTTATCAGATCAAAATATTACCTGAAGGGATGACTCTATCACCAATTACACTAACTAAATTTCAAACATTGTAAACTAATTTACAAGCTGTTATTGGTGCATCGAGTATTACGTCTTATGATTGCTGGTGCAAGTTCTTAAGGGACGCACATAAATTAAAATGATATGGCAAACCTGTGATTGCTGATTTTTCTACTGCTGATGTTATAAGGATTGGTTTAGACAGCAATTAATGAATCGATTTGGTCCAATTTGTTACGGTAGTACGGCTACACAACTCCTACTGATGTAGATTTGGGGTTTGGCACGGACCAAGCTCCTACACAGTACCTAACACCAAAATGTGTCAAGCAGCAGTTGGTTTCAGACACACTTAATCCCAATCAAATGGGGTAATAAATAATTCCCAACGGCGTATGCTACAACAAAAGCTAACTAGATGTTAAAAGAAAAATTATCACCTTCACTATTGGAAGTGGATTATGCTTGGAGCAAAACAACTAGATCTTCCCACAAGGCATATGTTTATAATGCCATAGATCACACATCCCTTACTGCCATATGCAACCAAATATTCATATATACCTGCATACTATATAACACTTAAAATTATACAATTTACTAGTGACCAATTTCCATTCAAACTACCATCATTCGGGACACCTATGTGTCTCAGTGAACCTAATTCAACATCCGCCCTGTTGAAACGGCTTAAGGATCTTCTACGACAACAATATGAAGGCTTCTACGGGTATTACAGACAACTAAAATTCCAGGTCCATCTCCACTTTACATAATTCCATAAAATAGGTAGAATACACTTGGAATGCAACACACCAATAAAGTCAATGACCAGCTCGACCACGATTTCCGGGATTCTTCGAAGTTTTCCAACAAGGTTACCATTAAAAATTTCCCAAATAATATGTACAACATTTTTATACAACTGTTAATCAGCATCGACAAAACCTTACTAATAGAATCTTCTCAAATAAATTATTACCCATACAATCGTTCTCTGCTTGAGGAGCCGATAATTAATTTTCTTACATTAAATTTCTCAAACAAGATGTTCTCTGGCCGAAAGTTTGTTCATTTCCCTCCCCTCACTCATTCTGAATTTTTCCTACCAGCAAACCAAAAAAAGGAAACTCTTTTTTTCTTCTTTATGGTGATAAGATTCCTCAGAGACGACCCATACAAAGATAATTTGCATAGCAACAGGCAGAATTCCGCTCAAGTTTTCAAAAATAAAACATTGATAAAAAATTCTGGAGTCTTTCAGAATTATAAATTCGCCATATATCAAGAGGTTTTGCATCTACCAACGTAAATCACACGTGCCGAAAAGCACAAAACAAGATCCTTGGACAGGGAACGCCATTCACAACCAGAAATAGATAGCTTAAATCAAACCACACAACACATGTTCAGAGAAAGACTGGCTCTGCGGAGATAGATAACCCGCTCAACCAATAATAGTGTGTATGATTGTATGTGAGTGTGTTCTACTGGCGAGAATGCAAGTGTGGAACAAATCTGCTCATGAGTCATGGGTTTAATCAAAAGTGCTAATTTGTAACGGTGGTTGAAAAGAAACCATTACAACTAACCCCCCCCCCCCCCCCCCCCCACCCTCTACACTAAAAAAGGTTTTTTTTCTCTGCATCAAAACAAAATTAACCATCGTCTTCGCGAGGTTGAGCCTTAAGATCATTTGCTTGCCAGACACCCCTGAACCCATCACGATCTTTCAACTCAAGTCCAGGGTGACACACGTCTGGAAATTACAAAGGGACCGACATAGCGAGCGCCAACTTAGCTAAAAATGCTTGGCAGCGTCCGACAAAACGTAGTTCCTATGCCAAACCAATTGATCCTCAGCATACTGTACGTCACGGTGTCTTAAATCGTAGACCCTCTTATTCCTTTTGTAAGCCTTTGCTAAACGCCTCTTGACGTCCTCACATACCCTGGCCAAACGACTGTCTGCCATCAACATTTTGCCGATTAAACTGAATTTCCCCCTCTCTAAAGCCTGAGCCCTTATCGGGGATCTCGCGCCCAAAACACTATAAAGTTTGGAATGAACCCAATGACCACATGTCTGGTCAACGAATAACATAACCAATTCTCGACAAATTTTTATCCCATGTCTTATGATTGTCAGGCGCATATGATCTTGCATAGTCTTGATCACCTTATTTACACTTTCACAAGGATTCGCCTGTGCGTGGTAGTAGGCGGTTTACTTAAACGCAATGTTGTGAGACTTCATCAGGGAAACAAACTCGGAAGATTTTCTCCCCTTCCTATGGACTATGTCAAAGTCGTATTCCTGTAACTTCAAAGTCCAACGGGCCAATCTGCCCGAAGGTTTCTGCAAATTGTGCAACCAAATCAGAGACCAATGATCAGTCACAACAGTAAAATGTGAACCCTCAATATATGAACGAAGTTTCTCTATCGCCCAAATCACTGCAAGACATTCTCGCTCAGTGGTGAAATATTTCCACTCGATTCCAGACAACGAGCGCCTCAGATAGGCGATAACTCTCTCAGATTCATCAGAATATTTTTTCGACAAAACTGTACCCAAGCCGTAAGCTGACGCATCTGTCTGGACGGAGAAAGGAAGTTCGAAATTAGGACAGGACAGAATTGGGGTGGAAACAAGACTTGATAGCGATAATGGCTTCGTCATGCTTAGGCGTCCAAACAAACTTGGCGTTCTTCTTAAGAAAGCCTGTTAAAGGAGATATTAAGCCAGAAAAGTTTGTAGCAACTTGCTGTACCGATTATCCTACGAACCTCCTGAACTTTAGTTGGCGTTGGAATCTGAAGAATAGAGTTTACCTTTTCCGGGTCCACATGCAGGCCACTCTCATTGACAATATATCTTAAGTAGCTAAGCTTCCTCCTACAAAAATTACACTTGTCCCTACTCAACTAATTACAGCTTCAGTGAGACGAGGGAACACCTCAGAAAGAATTTCTATATGCTCTTCGAAAGTCTGAGTCACCACAACTATGTCATCAAGATAACAGAACACGTGGGGTTCTAAATCGCAACCCAAAACTCTGTCGATTAGGCGCTGCCACGTAGCTGGTGAATTTGACAATCCAAACGGTATTCTCTTAAATTGATAATGACCTTTAAACACTGGAAAAACTGTAAGAGGCCTAGATTCCTCAGCAACCTTGATCTGGAAAAAGGCGGATTTTACGTCCAAATTCGACAGATACCTAGCATCGCGTAACCTATCCAAAATAGAGTTAATGGGAGGAAGAGGATACGCATCACGACGGGTGACTCTATTAAGCTTGTGGTAGTCCCATTAAAGTACTTATCAATAAAGTTGTTTAAAAGTTTTCCTGTTCCGGAGTTGAAGAACTACGTGGTTTCAAAACCTCAACAAGCGCACCGGTTCACACAAGGAAAAAGTTCAGTCAAAAAAGTCTGAGGCAATGCCCATCCTGATCCAAAAATCAATTCCCAAAATGAGAGTATGAGCTAACTCTGGAATGACGAGAACACTGATGACCTTCTTGCGGTGACGTAACCTAATAGGGACCTGCAATGAACCAAGCACCTGACAGCGCTCACCGTTCGCGACGATAACACTCCTACTAGCAGACGAATCCAGGTTAGAAACACCTAAGTTGCGCAGAAGATTCCAACCTTTGCCGCCCAATATAGTATTTCTAGCAGCAGAGTCTAAGAGACCCAAAATATTCGTGCCCAAAGGAGAAACTTCAACATAAGGTCGCTGATCGTTGGCGACCTGAGACAAGACAAGTCTAAAACATGTCTGATCCTATGTCTGATGCGGCCGCCGGCGATGAAGACGAAAGCCGGTCCCCCACTAAGGCCTTACCCCGTTTCTCGAAGGAGAACGAGTATACTTAAGACAAGATCTCATAGTATGATTGGGGGTACCACACCTGTAGCAATGTTTTTTGCGTGGTCTATCGCAGTCAAGAGCTCTATGGCCTGAGCCCTGACAGTTCCAACACACTATATCCAACTGAGCCGAGCCATTACTAATGTAAGCCAAGCCCGGCTCTATCATCCCTAACCACCACGAGTCGGAGGAGTAAATGTTTCTATACTCTCCTTTCTAGCCTCGAGCTTTCTACCCAACTTCAGTACAGATGATTGACCGATTTCACACTGGCAAGACCCAACTGACTCTGATAAAAGGGAGAAGTATTCATCAACAAGATGTTGAGGCGCGTCTTCTCACCAACCGATATCGTCAACCTGTTGAACATGCTGTACATAATAGTCAGGTACATACCCATATTCTCGCTCGGACCCTGAGTCCTGATATCATCGAAGAGTTTATCGTTATACTCTGCAGGCTGGAATTGCAGACGAAGTTCAGACACTAAGCCTGACCAAGTTGACACCTCGACCTAATGGACCGATACCAAATTAAGGCTTTTCCTACAAATAAATCAGAAGCAGAGTTAAGTAATTGCTCATTGGATGCATTCCTGGAATTCGCAGCTGTTGTATCTCTCCTAGAAAAACATTTAATGACATTCGAGGCCTATCACTAGTGAATTTAGTAAAGTTCCACTTAGACACGGGCACATTTCGTGGTTGGACAGCTACAGCGTTATTCCCTCGTCCGTAATTGCTATGGACCTTTCTGCCCTACCAAAATAATGCAAAAGTTTGGTGAATATTTTTAAATAAGATGACGAAGTATCAGAGACAGAACGCGCCAACCATAGTCTTGATTTCTTCCATCTTAGCTGTCAAAACGTCACTATCGTCGTCAAAGGAAAAGGGATGCTTTGATAATTCATATCGGACGCTCGCTCCAACCTGAAAAAGGACCTCAACCTACTCCTCATCTCCTGCACAGTAAGTCCACACAGCCCCTACACTTCAATTCGTATTCCAACTCTGAACGGTCAAGTCGGTTCACGTCCAATTTTCCCTCCATATTTACAAGAAAAAAAAAGAAACAAATCCCAAAGCGAATGACTCGTTAATATTTATTTCTCCAAACCTACCAAACACAAACCAAGCCAGCGAACAAGCAAACAGAACTGGCCGAGAAAATTGGAGCAAAAAAACGACATAGCAAACTCGGGTCTAACCAGACGTCCCAACAAAAACGGGCCCCACGTTGGGCGCCACATAAGTACTTGCTACACTCTTTTCTCATGCAAAAAATTATTATGAAGCAACGCCAGATAAAAGATAAATAACACCCAAAGCTCTATACATTCAATTCCCTACAGGTCCGCGCGCTTGGAATGGTGCCCACGTGCGACCGTGACGTTGCATGCTTTAGTGAAGATGGGGTGGATCTAAGGATCTGAAAAGAATTATATTGAAAAAAAACCTAATCTCAACTAATTTTCCATGGGCGCCACTGACCAAAGCATCTTGGTCAGGAGGTTCTAGGTGGTACGGATACACACGCGCAGACAAAACTGCAATGTCGGAGCACAACACTGGTTCGGCTATAGATTCTCCAACATATAACTTGGCAAAGTGGTTGTCAAACGAGTTTAAAAGACTACCTATTAAACAGAAAAGTTGTTCGGTGCTAAATTCCCTTGATTTTATTGATAAAATTAAAGATGTTAAATTATTGGAAGGAGAGAATTTGATGTCATTCGACGTGACGTCATTATTTCCTAGTGTACCCACAAAACAAACGTTGGAGTATTTGGAAGAATTATTAAAATTGAACAATATAAGTCAAGACGTCTGCAAAGAATATTTAACTCTAACTAGCATTTGTATAAAACAAAATATTTTCCAATTTAACAATGAGTTCTTTGAACAAACTGAAGGCACAGCTATGGGCAATCCATTATCGCCTTTTATTGCAGATTTGTTTATGAGCAGATTTGAGACGGATTTAAAAAATAAAAGTGGGTATTTCCCTAGAGTTTGGTTGCGTTATGTCGATGATATTTTTGCAGTGTTTGACACAAATACATGTAAGGTAGAAGAATTTACTGAAAAATTAATAGTCAATTTGATTCAATAAAATTTACCCACGAAATAGAAATTAACAATAAACTTTCGTTCCTAGATGTACTAGTTATTAAAAATAAAAATAAAGGCTCGCTTGAATTTGATGTCTATAGGAAGGAAACGGCTACTATTAATTATATTCCTAATGACTCACACCATACGTTTGCACAAAAAACGGCTAGTTTCAATTTCTTAGTAAATAGATTGAGAAATTTTCCGTTGAGTAAAAATAGATTTAATACAGAATTAAAATACATAAAACATGTGGCGAGATATAACGGTTACTCGGATGGTTTAATAGACAAATTAGTTAACAAACACAGAACAAAGAAGTTGATATCTGAATGTACGACATTTAAGAATGATAAAATCGAGAAAAAATTTGTATGTTTACCTTATGAACCACGAATCACAAAGGGTTTGGAAAGTATTTTTAAGAAAGCTGATTTACATTTGACGTTTTCGACGAAAAGTAATTTAAAAAATTTGTTGGGTAATACGAAAGACAAAGACAAAGTCACTGAAATGTCCGGAATTTATGAGATTAGTTGCAAAGATTGTGATCTTAAATACGTGGGCCAAACTAGGAGAAACATAGCCACCAGATTTCGTGAACATCTCGCACAGTTACGATATGGTACGGTGGACAAATCTTGTGTGGCACAACATATGTGGGATAATAACCACCACATTGACAAAGAAAATTTGAAACTTGTCAAAAATGTCAGACATCAAACTATGCTTGATTCATTAGAAAGTATTTTTATATTAAGGTCTATTAAGAACAAAACTTCATTAAATCGTGCGCCACCTGTAATTTCTAGCCCATTGTTTGCTCTTTGCATTTGACCGCTTAAATACTCATAATTAGTCTGGTAGAATAATAAATTATGGTCAATAACTCGACCGGTTTATACATATACTAATCACTATGTTTGTCTTGATTTAAATACCTGTTCGGTTTTTGTATCTATGTAGTCAATATAAATATTTTCACGTAGAATTAAAATCAATATTTAGTTTTTGTGGAGTATTTTAGTTGAACTATTTTTCCTTTGTTAAAGGTAACACGGTGAGACAGACATCTGGGTTTTATTTTTCTATTTTTAAAAGAGATGATTTGAGTTTATGTTGTTTATCTCAGCAGATGTCTTTATCGGCATAAACCAATATCCACATTGTAAAGTTCTAGATCGAAAGGAAACGTGCTGTTTCTTTAAAGAACGCCGGTCCTTTTTAAACCTATATTAGATAAGGGTCATAAATTTGTCGACCAAAAGATTAAAGCAGGTCTCCGACCTGTTTCACTGCGCAATAAACAAACGATCGTTCTTGGACGACAACTTTCCTTCGGACTAGTTCGTTTTCTTTGACGCGATATAAATATACGGGATCTAGTTTTTTATGTTAGAATTTTTCTTCCTCTGAAGATGTTGACTTGGTCAACGAAACGATCGTAAGGTCTCTGAAATATGTGTTGTGGTGATTTGGGTGTTCTCCAAGTGTACTTATTAGTGCTCATCACAGGTTCCAGTTTTCACATAGTAATTGTAATTAGTAACTATTAATTTATGAAATCTACGCTCGACACCTTGGATGACAATGACACCGATAACAACAAGTTCAACGGGAAGACTGCAAAAGTAAACAAACATATATCTAAACTGCCGAGGGAAGTGACGCCAATTAACACATTGGGTGGTATTGGTTCTGGGTCAATGCCTGAGCTCCGACGTTTTCGCTCGTTTTAACACGTTGATTTTATGATTATTCTTTTTCGCTCTCCGGTAGTCTCCAGCCGCACTGGCTAGAAATATAAACACATTTAAACGGACAGGCATATTTGGCAAATCTCATTTTTGACCGGGACATAACGTGTGCGACTTTTAAGCTGTGTAAGTAATGTAAGGATGAAAATTGAAGATTCCATACACTTTTTTAGATATTTTTGGATGGTTTCTTGTTAAAGATACTCTTACTTTTATAGATGTATTTTTTTTTATTTTTAAATAAGTTTTTGGATTGATTTGATTATTTGATTGGGAAGTCAATGACCATTTGACCCTATTGTCAAGCCGCCACTGCTCCTGACTCCCTCTAAGTTCTTAATTTTGAACTATGGTAAAAATGTAAACTAAGATTTCTATTTATGCATTAAATCTTATTTTCCCATGAACGCTTTTGCTTGACGTATGATCGGCAGAATATACTGTCTTTTAAATAAATTGATTTGCCTGCTTGTGCTGATTTAGATAAAAATAATTAAATCTCAAACCTTGATTCCTCGCTAATGGTGGTGGGTATCCTTAAATGTAGGTATTCTTGATATATATATATATATATATATATATATATATATATATATATATATATATATATATATATATATATACTGTTTATCTTGTAATTTATTACGTTAAAAACTTCATGTAACCTCTTCTGTTTGTTTTAGTGACACAATGGATCTTCTTTACACAATATATACTTTAAAATATTTATATTCAAATGAGAAGCAATACTGACGCTATTCTGGCGTCTGAATTTATTTTTCAACCACCCACAATAATTCATAACAAAAGCGGAAATGTTGCTCAAATTCATCTAATGTGCGATATCAAGGCATCGTTTCTTGACATTAATTAATACATATTTTGACAGCTGTTCATCCGGTAAGTTTAAACATCATTAATCTTAAAAATGACATTTGGCCTAACCTTACTTCTTAGACATAACCATAGTCAACAATAAATTTATAAATTAATGAAGTTTATATGCTGCAATTTTGATTTAAAAGGTTCCACAACACAAACACTGTCTTTGGTAAACTCCAGTTCATTGTTCACATAAATAAAATATAAACTTACATCTAAGTACATTATACAAAGTGTTTGTTCATTACCTTTAGGTAATTGATTTAGAACATAATTCTTTGGTATGTATTTCATGCTTAAGAGTTTAATCTATTTGCAGATAGATTTTTGGCTCTTTTAAATTCATTTAAACTGAGATGCTTTCCAAATTTGCTAGTTCTAAATTTTAAAAATTTTATTAATGATCATTTTAACAAATTATGGCTTTATATCTTTCATTGCTTATCCAAATAACACTGACTAACAATAATAGAGAATATGCTTGTATATTAATGTTATTATTTTGTTTTCTGTTTTAGTGTAAAGTAAAATATGTCGAACGATGTGGATATGTATACAATCTACAGAGAACCCATATGCATTACGTGTAAACCGTAAGTATTGTACTTACTACTGACCAGTGGTACTACTACAACCCCCCATTGCTAATCTGACCCCCCAATTTTGTAGATCTGACAATCTATATTATCAAAGTAATAATCGAAACTCAACGTTATCATACTAGTTTCCGTAAGGGTTTTCATTTTTGTTTTTATAGAAATGTATATGGCCTTTGCATTTCCCAGCACAATATATATACATATACATATACATACATATATATATATATATATATATATATATATATATATATATATATATATATATATATATATATATATAAACATATAAAAATCGAAACTGACCCCGGATATGGGTTCTAGGGGCCCAAATTCGCGCTCATTTGCAAAATTTTTTGCAAAGTCTCACCATCGATACCTCTCTCTTAGTGGTTTTTTTAAAATAAAAATTCACTAAAAGGAAAACGCACCAAGGCGCTATCAAAAATAGGTTCTAAGGGCTCAACCAATATTGACTAAGATATTATTAACTAACAGGGTTTATTAGGCCATGCGAGATCTCGTAAGCTTTACAGTGGCAAATACAAATTTAAATGTCCACTAATCTTGTACAGAAAAAAAGGGATTCCAATAAGCCTCAACAAAAATGTTCTAATATTACTTCAATTTCTAAAAGATCTAATTCACTGTTAGATAACAAACCACAATTGACCAACTAACTAATTTACCTGTCCTGAAGAGAATTTAATTCATCAGATTAAAATATTACCTGAAGGGATGACTATCACCAATTACACTAACTAAATTTCAAAAATTGTAAACTTATTTACAAGCCGTTATCGGCGCACCAAGTATTACGTCTTATGATTGCTGGTGCAAGCTCTTAAGGGACGCACATAAATTAAAATGATAGGGCAAACCTGTGATTGCTGATTTTTCTTCTGCTGAGGTTATAAGGATTGGTTTATACAGGAATTAATTAATCGATTTGTTCCAATTTATCACGGTAGTACAGCTACACAACTCCTACTGATGTAGATTCGGGGTTCGACACGGACCAAACTGCTACACAGCAACACCAAAAATGTGTCGAGCACCAGTTGGTTGCAGACACACACTTAATCCCAATCAAATGGAGAAATAAATAAGTCCAAACGGTGTATGCTACAATAAAAGCTGACTAGATGTTAAAAGAAAAATTATCACCTTTACTCTTGGAAGTGGATTATGCTTCGAACAAAACAACTAGAACTTCCCGTAAGGCACGTGTTTATACTGCCATAGATCACAAATCCCTTACTGTCATATGCAACCAAATATTCATATATACCTGCATACCATATAACACTGTTAAAATTATACCAATTTTACTAGTAACCAATTTCCATTCAAACTACCATCATTCGGGGCACCTATGTCTCTCAGTGAACCTAATTCAACATCCGCCCTGTTAAATCGGCTTGAGGATCTTCTGCGACAAGAGTATGAAGGCCTCTACGGGTATTACAGACAACTAAAATTCCAGGTCCATCTCAACTTTACATAATTCTATAAAAATGGGTGTGTAGAATACACTTGGAATGCAACACACTAATAAAATCAATGACCAGCTCGACGACGACTTCCCAAATTCATCGAAATTTTCCAACAAGGTTACCATTAAAAATTTCTCAAATAATATGTACAACTTTTCTATACAGCTGTTAACTAGCATCGACATAACCTTACTAACAGAATATTCTCAAATAAATAATTACCCATACAATCTTTCTGTGCTTGAGGAGCCGCTAATTAATATTCTTACATAAAATTTCTCAAACAAGATATTCTCTGGCCGAAAGTTCGTTCATTTCTCTCCCCTCACTCATTATGAATTTTTCCTACTATCAAACCAAAAAAGGAAACCCCTTTTTTCCTCTTTATGGTGATTAGATTCCTCAGGGACGACCCATACAAAGATAATTTGCATACCAACAGGCAGAATTCCGCTCAAGTTTTCAAAAATAAAATATCTAAAAAAATTTCTAGAGTCTTTCCGAATTATAAAGTCGCCATATATCAAGAGGTTGCATCTACCAACGTAAATCACACGCGTCTAAAGCACAAAAAAAAATACCCTCAGACAGGCAACGCCATTGGCAACCACAAGTAGATAGACGAAATCAATCCACACAACACATGTTCAGAGAAAGACTAGATCTGCGGAGTTAGATAACCCGCTATACCACTAAGAGTATTTATGGTTGTATATAAGTGTATTCTACTGGCGAGAATGCAAGAGTAGAACAAATCTGCTCATGATTCATGGGTTTAATCAAAAGTGCAAATTTGTAACGATGGTTGAAAATCAACGGTTACATGTTGTTTTCACCTATTCTGACTGCCTTTCCAGGCTACGGAAATGGGATATGGCTAGTATCCGACTGCACTTTCAGTTTCGGCTTCGGTTTCGGCAAGTTTCGGCGCTAAATTAGAGTTTCGGTTTAGTTTCGGTTTCGGCAGAAAATCTGCAGAAAGTACCACCGAAACCGAGATTACGTTCGTATAGGCTTTCGTGCGGCCGTCGGTAGCGATCTGCATAGGGAAGAGTGTCGAGTCGACGAGACTAGGAGACTACGCTCATACTAGTGATGGGAAAAACTGTTATATTGCTTTAACAGGTCGCACCTGTTACTGTTATATAGAAATAACAGTTAAATATAACAGGTTCAAAATAACAGTATGAACTATGAATTATTAAGAATTCCACGTAGACGTAGTAACAGTAGCTGAACCCGTCCGGTGGTGTAGTTGGGTAATGTTTAAAATAAAAAATATTCTTGTATTATGTTTAAAACAATTAATAACTTTTTTATTAAAAAAATGATAGAGGTTTTTTTTGGGTATTCATCACTAATAATAATTTGGTAAAAAATTCAACAATGCAGAATTTCTTTCGAATTTTCTTAACTAATTAAGTATTAGTTAAGCATTGAGCTTGAAAACCTCTATAGCCATCTTTTCCTTGAAAATGAGAGCTATATGAAATAAATGAATTATTGTAAGCAAAAAATAAAATAAATAATTTAAAAAAAATTAAAACTAATTTTTTTCTCTCTACCTATAGAGCGAAGTGTGTCTGGTTTCAACTATACCGGGTACAGGGAATATTTTTATAATTTAATTAAAATTGGTACTGTTTCTGAGATTTTTTAAGTTTCAGGGATTTTTTATTTTGCAGTAATAATAAAAAAAGATGTTTAAAATCGGACCTATTTCTTAGATTTCCAAAGTGAAAAGGAATATTGATTTATTAGTTACATAAGGCAAAGAAGAATGAGCAAAAAACTACCTAATATAATATAATACCTAAGGACTCACGTTAAAGCATAACTGTACGTTTGTATACATATCAGTTTTTTCTTAAAACAAAAATGCCATCAGCATATCGAGTTATCTAATGAAGATTGAGTTTACGTCAACGCCTATGTGATTATTTTTTTATATACACGGTGACCTGATTTTATTTTTACAGTGATATAGTTCATTTTTAATAATTTTCACTTGCTACATATACAGCCTTTTTATTTACATTTTTCATATTTTGTGTTTGTTTATAAATTGTAAATATATGTGTGTGTCTTGTGTGAATCAACAACCTGTCAAAATTTAAGAGTTTCATTGTACCGACGACCCTACGTTCCCAAAGCTGTGAGCACACTAGTATAAAGTAGTATGTTATAAAGTAAAGTCCGCTCTATACTCTATACCCCATTCCCAGTCTCATGTCCATTCATCCTGTTATAACAGTTGCGGATGAAAACAGTATTATGTTATGAAGTAAAGTCCGCTCTATACCCCATTCCCAGTCTCATGTCCATTCATCCTGTTATAACAGTTGCGGATGAAAACAGAAGCTGCTTCATCGTAGCAGTGCAACAGAAACAGATACGACAACAGAAACAGATACGACTCACTGCGCAACAGCATCCCCTCCACTGTACCTGTTATTTGTATATATCCATAACAGGTGGTTACTGCTGCGGCTCGACAACAGTTAAAATATAACAGACTGTTAAATAACAACCCATCACTAGCTCATACCCCATACATCCTGAACTTCATGCCATATCAAATAGAAAAGATAGTTTTTAGAGCAACTAAAGTATTAATTTATAAAATAAATAACTGCTTCTATGACCACAAACACATAGGTACTTGCAACTAGCTAAAATGAACAGAAACTTGAAACATATGCAATATACAGTGTGATGGTAAAGTTTGGAACATAATTCATAAATGCGTTATTTAATTTTTTCAACAAAAACCCTCCGACAGGTTAGTTTTATCTTTTCAATTGCCAACTTGTGACGTAAAAATTACATTTATGGCGTCACCTATTTCTAAATGATGACGTCATCGTAAGTTTTTTTCAAAATGACAACCATGTTTTTTGCTGTTTTCATAGACCTGCTTAGTACTTAAATGATGATGAAAAAAGATGGTACCTGACAACATTTTTTTTTTTTGAAAAATTTGCATTATTTACTTTAAAAGATGGAAACAAATTAAATAAGAAATATTTCTCACCGTTTACAATTAGGACGAGTTTTCTTTAGAATAATAAGGTTTTCCTTCACTTTTCTAAGGTAATGAACACTTGATTCTGTGATTTTGATACATTGTCAAGTAACTGTTTGACAGGTGTAACAAAAAGTAAAGTCAAAATAAATTTTTAACAACACTCGTTGTGATAATTTATTGATTATTTGCTGTTTACAGTATTTAGTTATCGGACTTTTATCGCAGTATGGATTTGGAATTCAGTGAATAAAGACAATAATATTAAATCGTGAATTAATTTCAATTATTACCTGCCGTTTAAATTAATTAATAGTCTTAATTGTGAAAGTGTAAAAGTGCTAAAATTAATCAATTCTAATTCGGATTTAACAAAAAATGGCACGTTTAACCGAAGAGAAAAGAATAGACATATTAATGAGAATTGGATATGGCGACAGGCTTAGAAGTCATCAGGAAGCATGCGGGTTATGTAACCAACAGCCAACCAACAACCTGATAGATCGCCAATTACAAGGTCTACATTAAGTAACGGCACCAATCAGAAATAGGTGACGATAAATGTAATTTTTACGTTATCAGTTGGCAATTGAAAATATACAATTGTCCAGTCCCAGCGTTTTTCTTGAAAAAATGTAATAACGCATTTATGAATTATGTTCCAACCTTTATCATCACACTGTACAAAATAATTAGGTACCTTGAAAGGAAGTTTCGGTTTCGGCCGAAACTGAAACAGAGACCGAAATTCGTTCTCGGTTTCGGTTGTAAAAACCAGTTCCGGTCGGACACTAGATATGACTTTAATTTTTTTTCGAACACCCTTCCTGCTGCTTAAATATTATTATTGGCCAAGTTTCATCCGTACCCTTGGCGAAAGCTGTCACGGGGTGCTATGAAACAGAATCAGTGGAAGTCAAGTTTTTATACAAGCCTTTATTCTTCTTTCTTCTTCTTTTGTGTATAATATTGGGACTGTCATATAGGTATAATAAAAAACTTTTGGACGCAGCAAGTGCGTTATGGTAGTGAATTTTCATTAAAATGTTTTTAATAGCAAACATGTTTTTTTAAGAAAGCAGCCATCAATCTATAGAAACAATATCCCATGTTTCATCAAAATAACTTTATTGTTTGAAAATGTACAAAAATTTCCGAAAGTAATCTTAAATTATTTCCGAAAAAACTTGTTTCCTGGTCAACCTTATAGGTTAATAGCAAATTGAGCTATTCAAATTTGAAGCAATTAATGAAAATTCGCTACTATAACGTACTTGCTGCGTTCCGAATTTCTTTTCTTACAAAGATGTATTCTATTTATATGGAAAATGCAAAAATGCAATAACATAGGGCGTGTTCGATTAAAAAAATTCGCTACCATAACGCACTTGCCGCGTCCCGAATTTCTTTTCTTACAAAGAGGTATTATATTTCGATCGAAAATGCAAAAATGCAATAACATAGGGCGTGTTCGATTAAAAAAAAGAAAATTTAAATCACCAACGACTTATGGGCCAGCCTGTAATTGTGGAAATATTTTTTAAGATGTAGCTCAAGACACCCTATAATAAATGTATACCATTTTTTTGGTAACTTGCATAATAACGGATATATTGAGCTTTAATGATTTTTTACGAAAATTTGACAAAAATGATACACCATTAAACGATAAACTCTATAGCCAACACTACTGCCAAATCATCAGAGAAAGGGTCTATTTTAAATGAATTTTCTGGGAATATTTTATTAAAATGAAGGACAATGACGATTGGAACTAAGAGTTCAGGCTTTGTAAAGCATTCTTCTTGTTACATTTTCTTTTCATAGCTCATATTAATTTCAGGTTCATTGCCTAAATATTACCAATTTTGACATTTTAAATCGCGACTTTGACGTTTTGAGGAAAACCCAAATTTATACTTTATACTTTATTGGCTGAAATTACACAATACGTCTATACAGTAAGTCCATTTTGACTTGTGTTGTATATAGGTCATAATTTAAATACTTTTTTCTAAAAATACTTGACACTGCATTATCCAAATATGACATACTTCAAATTTTGACAAACCATTTTAAATAAACTTTTTATAACATTTTCTCTTCCATCTTACATTTCCAATCACTGCCTTCATTTACTACGAATCTTTACACATCCATCATTACTTTCCCATCATCATTCTTCATTTACTTTCCATGTTTATACCAAATTTATAAAATTTTATACAAAACCGAACCGCATGTAAATTTTTTGTCCTTTAACCTACAGAGCTAAATTTTAATAGGTAGCTTACTTATGATGATATGAACCCGCGTACCAAATTTGGTTGCCCTTACTTTGTTAATTCCGGAGATATAAATTTTTTTCGAATGAAAACTCAAAATTTTCCCGGAAAACCTCGTCCGATTTTCCTTACTAACGAATTTATCCAAACCATTTACAAAAGGAAGGTATGTGTCAAATTTTATCAAAATCGGCCTATTATTTTTTGAGTTATCGGTGTGACATACACACACACACACACAGCTTTGTAATTTTCGGAGAAAATTTTATTTTTGGAGTTATCGGATATATATATATATATATATATATATATATATATATATATATATATATATATATATATATATATATATATATAGACGTATAAACGGTTATTATGTAGCCCAATGAAGGTATAAACAGTCATTGTAAAGCCCGAAAAAACGTTGTTTATCCCACTTGCGGGCTAAACAGCGTATCGACCCTTAGACTGTGTCTACTTATATAAAAACATGTGTACAAGACAGCCAGCTATTTTTTCCTTGGGCCTCATAAAGCATTATTTACACCTACAACATACACCCGCTGATTCAAACGACTCAACTGAAGAGGGCGCGTTGATAGTCAACTATATACACCGAAAGAAGATACACCACTTTTATGTAACCCGCACGCTATGTAGCCCAATATACGGCAACAGTGTTTCGACCCACAGTTGTGTTTGTTCGCAAACAAGTGGTTTATAACAGGATTTCTGTTTAATGTTTACTACCAGGAAGAACTCGGCAATAATTTTGCCTTGAAAATGATATTGATTTTATTTTTTATTAAAGTAGTTTTTGGCAACATCGCTTTTAAGGTTAACGTACTTATTTGTCAACATAAAAACATGCTCTGGTAACAAATTAATAATTATCATTGACGTTAATGCCTGATGTAACTACTATTAAACTTTTTTACAGAAGGCTATTATTTGACCTATATTTACATAGAACATTTGTTCATATATTTCCAGTTTCCAACCCTAAATTCGTTATAGTTTTTATAATAACCATTACACTTTACGTTATTTCGTAAAAAGGAAAAATACTTTTTTCTAATAAAAATGAACATTTTAAAGTTAATATATAGATATAAAACATAACCTATGCGTCGTCTTTTAGTATCGTCGACGTAAAAGTAAACTTTAAATTAAAACAGTAACAACTATGGCAGGTTATCTTACATTCTTTAATAGGTGTTAACATATTTATTAAACAATTCTTTTAAAAAAATCGAATTAATAAATATATATCTTTGTGAACTACTATACCATATTGCGGCACATTATATTGTGACGTCATCTTATTGAAAAA
This sequence comes from Tillus elongatus, assembly GCA_964006375.1. Classification (NCBI taxonomy): domain Eukaryota; kingdom Metazoa; phylum Arthropoda; class Insecta; order Coleoptera; family Cleridae; genus Tillus; species Tillus elongatus. The sequence continues at coordinate 81,241,498 of OZ023267.1, forward strand.
TTTTATAATTATAACTGGAACCTATTTAGTATAATTAAATGTTTATTTCACAACAGATTTCCAAAGATTGACGTGCAAATTTGTATTAACTAATAACATATTTTTTCCCTAAGGGTAGATTGGAACCTGTGATCATCACTGATAAGTACACTTGGGGAACCTAAAACACATTCTTTAATAACCTGACGATCTTTTCACTAACAAAGTTATCGTCATCAGAGGATGAAAAATGTTGTATTTAACATATTTTTTGATAAAAGGTCATTATTTTAAAATGAGTAGATAATGCCAAAATTTACAAATTATGTAGTGTTTTGAGTTATTTTAGAGCAAACCATGCATTACATATATTAAATTTATCGGAAATGGAGTCATTAGCTACAGCCTTTTACATAAACAAACAGGCCGCCGTTTCAAATTACTTGACTTTAGGGAAACATAACAAGAGTCTATACATTTGATACTTCTTAAGGCCGTTGTAGAGCACTTTTTAATTTTATAAGTACACTTGGGGAACCTAAAACACATTCTTTAATAACCTGACGATCGTTTCACTAACAAAGTTATCGTCATCAGAGGATGAAAAATGCTGTATTTAACATATTTTTTGATAAAAGGTCATTATTTTAAAATGAGTAGATAATGCCAAAATTTACAAATTATGTAGTGTTTTGAGTTATTTTAGAGCAAACCATGTATTACATATATTCAATTTATCGGAAATGGAGTCATTAGCTACAGCCTTTTACATAAACAAACAGGCCGCCGTTTCAAATTACTTGACTTTAGGGAAACATAACAAGAGACTATATATTTGACACTTCTTAAGGCCGTTGTAGAGCACTTTTTAATTTTATAAGTACACTTGGGGAACCTAAAACACATTCTTTAATAACCTGACGATCGTTTCACTAACAAAGTTATCGTCATCAGAGGATGAAAAATGCTGTATTTAACATATTTTTTGATAAAAAGTCATTATTTTAAAACGAGTAGATAGGTAATGCCAAAATTTACAAATTATGTAGTGTTTTGAGTTATTTTAGAGCAAACCCTGTATTACATATTATATATTAAATTTATCGGAAATGGAGTCATTAGCTAGAGCCTTTTACATATACAAACAGGCCGCCGTTTCAAATTACTTGACTTTAGGGAAGCATTACAAGAGACTGTACATTTGACACTTCTTAAGGCCGTTGTAGAGCACTTTTTAATTTTTTAATTGACTAATCGGTAATGATAGAAGTTTTTCAAAAAATGTCGCTGTTTTCAAATAAGTTTTGCGAAAACTGACAAGATGGGTCATACTTTTTTTAATTATATACAAATTATTATTATTATCATTATGGAATAGAATTATATCGATATTATAAGTTATGAAATTTAAACATATATTATTTTACATTATTTAGTTAATAGGTAGTTTTCGTCGAAATGTGTTTGACATATTATGCTTTCCAAACGTTATCAACTACAGATTTTGACGTACCAACATTTACTCTCCTTCTTCCCCCATCTGATGTTTCAAACAACCTTGTCTACATTTAATATAAATTATGATCATACCATCATTATCTTATTTAACCAGTAAAGAAGTAGGTATAGATACAATTTCTGTTTTTCAATAGAAAAAAAAGCAAAAAAGCACCTTTAAGGTAATTGATCTTGATACTTTTCTAACCACTTTGTTTTACGTTAACAGGTATTATATAGACTAAAGCCATTAGCCTAAAGATTTCTAGTTTTATGTTTACAAAACCATTCTATAGACACTGGCGGCATTCTGAATTGTTTGAGTTTAGGGGAAAATGAATTACAAGTACGTTTCGCATTTCATAAGTCTATTTGAAAACACTGTTCGTCTTGAAACTTGATCAAAAACAAATATAGGTAAAAGTGGGGAAAAAAACGGTCGCCCTGTAAAAATAAGTGGGTTTAGGAAAAAAAAAGTGGGTTTACAAAAGGGATTAAACCTGATTTTTTTAAGCCAATGACAAATCTTCATACAAAAAATATTTACTTAACGAAACAGCGACTTTTTCTGATTTTGGGAATAACAAAAAAGCATCTAGAAATGCATCTGATATGTCTGATCTTATAATCAGTTATATTCTCGCAGATTATATATATATATATACGTACCTAAGATGAGGTTATTAGCCCAAAATTTTTGAGATAGATTGTGGCTACAAATACACGCTCGCACACACACAAATACACACATACATGCCCGCCCGCACAAAGGCACAGCCATGCAGGCACGCACACAGTTTCGCGCACATACACACAGATATCCGATGTTAAGGCTTTGTTAATTTTAGGTTCAGAACCTTCCGAGGCGTATTTCTGTGCAAAAGTTATTTTGATAAGACTTAAAAAATCCTATTACCATATAGTACCTATCTGACTGAGTGAAATAGGCATAATAACGTTTGTTTCACTAAAGTGAGAATTGAAGCCTGTGATGTGCACTGATAAGCCACTGCTTTAATACAAGTAGCAAACCGTTCAAGCACGTTGCTCGTACCTTATAAAGGCGCTCTAATCTTATTCAGAGTAATACGCTGGTTTCTTATTTTTAGTGTTCCGACTATATTCTAGGTTTCTTATAAGTAATAAAAAACATTGTGAAAGTATATTGTGATATTTAAATGAAACAACAGAAAAGATACATTTTTTTGCAAAAAATTTGAAAAGGTTAAATACAAAAAGATATTTTTAAGTACTTCAATGTGTTTTTTTTTTTTGGATAATTTATTTTACACTTACTAGAATTGCATTAATGAGTAGCAATCATTAGCACTGGTTTTCCATAACATTTTAATAAAATATTAAATAAAACAAACGAATGTGAGATTCACAGTTGGTTTACTACGAGAGCACTATTTGATCTGCTTCTTAAAAAAATATATTTACATTTTAATATGTTTGCTGTTACGAAATTGTTACTATCGGTTTGTTTTGTTATATTTCGTTTTAGTTAGGTAAGTAGGTAACATTTCCATATTTTATTTAAAAATTGTGTTTTTAGTAATAAAAATTAAAAAGATGGAATTGTGGATATGAAAAAAGAAAAACAATTACTGCCAAATTAAACTTTATATTTTTAATTAAATCAAAATAAAACTTAAAGAAAATATTTTTAAACCTTTTTGAACTAAATCTGTTCTAAATAATACATCTACTTTTTCTTATAATAATTGTAAACATATGCTTTAATAGATTTCCAGTTTTTGTCCTTGAAAAATGTTTTCTTGTTCTTGATAAGATCTTCAACCTCTCCTTTTTTTGGAGGAATCTTTTTTGTGAAATGATCTTTAAAATACTCATTCATGAGATCTTTTTGTTCCTCGGTCCACCTTCTTCTTTTATTTTTTTTGGCTAATTTCTTTGCATTCTAAATATTTCTTGATTTCGACTTATTACAAACTATAAAGTTTACCCTCATTTTCATTTGAAACATCCTCCACATGTGATCTAGTTGAAGATTTTTTCTTCTTTTTTTTCCATTTAAATGCATATCTGCAACAGTAAAAAAAGTATTACTGATACTGATTGGACATGTTGAGGTAACTACCTTTATTTATAACTGAGGCACCCAGCAGGCTTCGATTATTATTCTCTTTATTTTTCTTTATGTTTAATTCAGTGTCAGAATTATCAGACTCATCAGAAATAACTGAATCGGAGAATTCTATTTCATCCAAGGTTTTTCCACTGTAAGAGGCACCCTTGCCTTTGTTAATAACCAGTAGCAGTTTGGATACCTTTGCAGTCTGGTACACGTCTTGTGACAGCCTAGAAGTTCAGATAATTAGAGTAGCACATTTATTTTACGTGTCAACTATAGGAAGAACGCAGATAAATTTAATGAGGCTAAAGTTATGCAAAATTTCTTTGTTATTTATAAAAATCTACAGAAAAAATTCAAATATTGCCTTTTAGTGAATTTTCTTAAAAAAAATTCACTAATGAGGAGATCCCGACTTTTGAATTTTGAAAAAATTTCTTCAAATGAGCGCTAATTAGGCCCCCCAGAACACATTTCCGGGGTCAGTTAAATTTTTTATATGTTTATATATATATATATATATATATATATATATATATATATATATATATATATATATATATATATATATTTGTGTGTGTGTGTGTGTGTGTGTGTGTATCACACCGATAACTCAAAAAATAATAGCCCGATTTTGATAAAATTTGGTGAATGCCTTCCTTTTGCAAATGGCTTGGATAAGTTCGTTAGCCAGGAAAATCGGTCCAGGTTTTCCCGGAAAATTTAGTGTTTTCATTCTAAAAAAATTTATATCTCCGGAATTAACAAAGTAGGGGCAACCAAATTTGGTACGCGGGTTAACATCCTTATAGGTAAGCTACATACCAAAATTTAGCTCTGTATATCAAAAGACAAAAAAGTTATAGGCATTTAAAGAAACATAAATTGAGGTTTTTCACAAAACGTCAAAGTTGCTATTTAAACGTCAAAATTGGCAACATTTAGGAAAAGAACTTGAATCTAATACGGGCTATGGAAATAAAGTGTCTCAAGAAGAATGTTTTACAAACCCTGAAGTCTTAGTTTCAACCGTCATTGTCCTTCATTTTAATAAAATGTTTCCAGAAAATTTATTTCAAATAGACCCTTTCTCTGACGCTTGGCAGTAGCCTTAGCTATAGAGTTTATCGTTTAATGGTATATAATTGTCGTAGAATTTTCGTAAAAAAATCAATAAAGTTCAATATATCTGTTATTATACAACATATGAAAAAAAATTGTATATATTAATTATAGGGTGTCTTGAGCCCATAAGTCGTTGGTGATACAAATTTTCTTTTTTCTTTTTAATCAAACACGCCTTATGTTATTGCATTTTTGCATTTTCCATCGAAATATAATGCATGTTTGTAAGAAAAAAAATTCTGGACGCAGTAAGTGCGTTATGGTAGCGAATTTTGATCAAATGCTTAATATTTGAATAGCTCAATTTGCTATTAACCTATAAGGTTGACCAAGAAACGAATTTTTTCGGGAACACTTTAAGTTTACTTTCGGAAATTTTTGTACATTTTCAAACAATAAAGTTATTTTGATGAAACATGGCACATTGTTTTTGCTATATAGATTATACTGGTAACCAAATTTGAGCCTGCTTTCTTAAAAAAACACACATTATTGCTATTAAAAAATAGTTTTATGAAAATTAACTACCATAACACACTTGCTGCGTCCAGAGTTTTTTGAGACATGTCTATCTTCTACAGAACAGGCTATAAATGACATATAAAAGATATTTAACACAATCATATACAAGACACTCTTAAATTAACTTTACCTCGTCGTTCATAAAAATATCGCTGATGTATTAATTACAGGGAAAAAAACGTTCATTAATTGTTGTTGCCCTTACTTGGTGAAACCGTTCCATACTGAATACAGATGTAGAGACTATTTCTCTGGCTTTACAAATCTTTGTTTCCGTTACTGTAAGCAGTTTCACTGCTTGACAGGATCATCAATCAATTTTTAAAAAAATTCCTGTCTGATGGTGCTGTCAAACAACGACACCGGTTACAGAGAAGAACACAAACATTGGTGAATCCAAAGAAACAATCTCTACGTCAGTATTTAGTACAAAAATGTTGCTATTATATCATATTTTCACAAAACAAGTACATTTGATTATTTAAGTTATTTATGCATTTAAACTAAATTGAAATAAAAAAAATTACAAACCAACTTCTGCCTTTAAAAAACCTTTTATTCCATTTCTGTTTGTCCTACGTGTTTGTTACGGTATATTTCTGCCGTGCACTAAACTCAAAATGTTATGTTTTGGCATATACATATAAGATAATAAATATGGTGTATTACCCAACTAGGTTTGAAGGCGATATATGCTGTATTATGGATATGTCGCTTAAGGAAAAAGAGTATTTAAATTATTTATTAGATCAGATTAACGGTAAGATCGACATTATATTATTCTCACATGGCTGATGTTTCGTCACCATGTGTCATCTTCAGACGCAAAAGTTCACTTTGTATCTGGAGAAGCCACATCGCAGTGAAACAGCTGTCATGTTATAATAATATAGTGTCAATCGTACATACATCTGTTTCATTAAATAATTTAAATACTCTGACTTGTGAACACAGTATTTGCAAATTACTTTGTAGTAAAGCTTTTCCTGTAGATACCAATTTTTCATTGTAAAAGTTTCTATATCATTAAACAAGGCATTCTTGATAAAGTAGGTATACTTAAAAATTATTTAATATTTATTATAGCTTACCTATAATAAGATTTGTGAGTCTTTTTTGTGTGGCCCATAAAATTGGCAAACTGCTCCATTTCGTTGTCGCTGACACTCAGCACTTGTAGAACTGTGGCAATCTGTTTACGTAGTCTCGTAGAGGTAAACAGCTCTTGATTTTTTACACCTGCTTGATTAGCCAACTTCTTTAGTACGTGGTATCCACTTAGCCATTTATCTTTAACACATGCTGCTACATATTTGTGTCTGACCTCCAACATAAGATTTATGAATTTCTGAATATTTTTTGGAAATAAAATTGCGACTGGTTTACTACCCCCCAGTTACAACTCGCTTGAAATTTTGAGTTAGGAGTTTTTCAGCTTCGGTTAAAGATTCCAAACACTCTTCCTGTTGACCTTGTAAGTTGCTTTTGCAATAAGTTTTAACTTTTAGGTATTGTACCTCTCTAATACGCTTTCTATTGAGTAATAAAGTAAAGGCCAGAATATTTTCGCACAACCTTCTATATTCTTTGTCGGCAAATTTGTCTCTGATCATATTTTCGGCAGCTTCTTTAGCTTCTTTTAATACATATTTTTGGAATTTTAATATGTCACTTGTAAAGGGAAACATTTTTGGTTTTTCCCATCTGTTTTCATTCAGATTTTTCAAAGCTAAGCTAGAGACCTCTGAATTCAAGTGTCTCTCTATTAGAAGTCTTAATTGTTTAATATCTTTCAGTGACTTGTCTCTCTAGTTGCACCGAATAAAGCTGCTCTTTTTGATGAGAAGTTTGGTGGCTATATCGCACACCTACCTTAGTGATGTGCCCAGATGTAATGCCAGACTACTAGCCCTGAATGTTCGTAATTCGTGATCGTATCCACTTATTATCTTAGCAGCCGCAACTATGTTGTCGAAAAATTCAGGTTTTAAAACATCAAACAAAATATGGGTTCCAGTAGTTTTTTTTAAAGCTAGTAGAAGTCTACCCAGCTCTCGCATTTTGTTCGATATTACCGTTTTTATTTGTATTATTTTATGCTTTCTTAGCAAACTCTCCCCGTAACTGCAGATAAGTATATCATTCATAGCAGTTTTTGATATTTCATCTGCTCGCATAATAGTAAAGACTTCATTTTTCAAGCGCAAGGTATCATAAAATTTACTATAAACCCTTGCACAGACAGTAGCTGCTTGTGACTCTGATAAGTGGTGTTGACGTTTTGTTTCGTGATTAGACCTCAACGGGCATGTTTTTCTATGTCTTCTTAAATAACTTATTTTACAAAAACCAAAGCAATCGTTGCAGACCAAATATTTTTCTTTTCCATCTTCTATGTTTTTACTTTTAAATTGTTACAATCAGGATCATTATTATCAGCATATTTTCTAAATTTTTTCTAAATCCACCATGTCACATATAAATCCTCCTCTGCTTTGTTTTGACGATTTACAGATGAATTAATTCCATTGCCTGTTGCATCATACTGACTTAAGGCTAGTGTTTCTCTGTTGTCATCTGCATTGGTATCACTACCATCATAGTTTGTATTTTTATTCTTTCCCAACTTATCACTTATAGCTAACGCTAAAGGCTCTTCGAAAATATCATTTCTTGTAACATTTTTAGCACCACAAACTTGAGACCCAGTATTTAATATGTGTTCTTCTCCAAGAATCTTAATATTTTTGTCAATTAAATTTACACTATCTTGTGATTCATTGTCTTTATCAGTACAAGTGAGCACCTAAATTACAATTTGTAACATAAACATAAAATAAGACTTAATAGAAATTTAAATACAAATTATTTTAAAGTAAGTAAGCAAATGATATATTTGTGTGTTACCTCTTTTATATGTGTTTTTGGTTAATATAGGTATGATTCTGAAGACGCAGAGTCCGAACAAATGGAAAATGAATCTACGGAGCTAATTTCATCAAAAGACACTGACGAACTAACATCACGGTTAGAATTTTGCTTACAGTAACTCATCTGCAAATTAGGAAATAAATTTATTTAAAAATGTTTACAAGCTAATATATCAAAAAGCTCAAACCCTGTTATTTATTTTGCTTTTAGTAAGCGTTAAATACTTAAAAAGTTTTCAAATTAATTTACCTAAAGTACTCACTGAAATGTGCAAAAAAATAGTTGTAAAATAACTAGCTTACAACAAAATATAATTTTGTCGGGATATTGCACTGTTTTACTAAACTAGCTTATGTGCTTCAGAAAGTTAGCTAAAAAAATGAAACCTAACCGGCTGCATTTGTATTAGTACGTACTGTATTTAACAAAACAAATAACTGGTTTATGCTTTCTAACGAATTTTATGAAGTGGTTTATTTTCCTGAAAAAGCCTAGTTAACGCAAACTCCGCAAATATATATATATATATATATATATATATATATATATATATATATATATATATATATATATATATATATATATATATATATATATATATATAGAAAGTTAATGGTGCCCAGATTAACTATGGCAATAAGCTAAAATCTATTGCAGTTTAAGTGGGTACCTTATAAAGCACCGGCAGCAGATTTTTTAAATTATAGCACCAAAATTTTCCAATTCTCTTTTAAAACTAAGTTTTTAAGGAAAATAGCAGACCTAAAACTACTCGTTTTTTAAAATATTATTTCCTTTGGTATATTTATTGTGGTTATCAAGTATAAGAAAGTTTCTGAATTAATAACTGATAGTAGTAGTATTTACGCATGAGTTAACAACCGGTTAGAATATTTTCCCATTTATTTTTACAGGGTGTTTATATATGCTTTCTGACTGCGGAAGCACTCGAACACAAATGATTCATTTATGTCAAATTGCGAAAAGCTTTTAAACAATATTAGAATCACCCAAACCTGAAGCAAAACAATCCAGATTAAATATGCCTATATTTCAAATGTAAATGCGTCAGATTTTTGAAAATTGAAGGGCTCATAATTTACCCCTTAAACAATAAATTCAAAATTGATAATTCAAAAAGGTTCGATAGCAAAAACAGCAAACATTATGTTGAAGATTTATGTTTGTTTTGTAAAGGCGTATTCTTAAAATTTATTTTGTTTTAAATTTGATTCCTATGAAGGTTCTTAACTAAGTTACACTCGTGCTCTAAGCGAAAGTGCTTTTGTTTTGAGGATGAGTTTTATTATAATTTTTATGACCTACGTGCAAAATTAGAATATTTCAGGCAATCAAGGAAATTGTATGTTTAATAATTTTTTCCACATGGCTGTTTTGTAAAACAAACAAACACGACCATTCGTCATTTAAAAACCAAGATGTCTTGTTTGAATATTTGAGTTTTTAAACATATTTTGGTATTTGATTATACTTAAACACCTTGTAAAACTGTTTATTAAAATATATCACAAATTTTCGGTTCACGTTAAGATATTACTACTGCCAGTTGCTATATTTATTGCACTAGAACTGAAACATCGCACAAAAATCGTCTTGTAGCCTTTAGTAATTATTTGCTAAAGTTATAGTGTTTTAAAATGGTGGCCAGTTTAACACATTAAAGTACTTCAAGATATTTTCACTGTATATTACTCTAAGAAAAAGTGAAATGTAGTGTCATGTTTGAAATTAAAATGATAGTCAATTATAAGATGGAAATCGCTAATATATATATATATATATATATATATATATATATATATATATATATATATATATATATATATATATATATATATATATATATATATATATATATATATATATATATATATGGTTTTAAACCACAATCACCACACATCCCTGCTCAAAAATATCAAATGGTGAAATTTTTATTTTATTACGTCAGAAACTGCTCCACGTTTCATACTACGAACATTTTTGTAAACTTTTGTAAGTGTAAAAAATATAAAAAACCAGTGAATAAATTTCTAAATAGGAACCGACAAATGCAATAATTTATGGGTCTTGCTTTTAAAAAAATAAAGTTATGTGCTGATAGTACTCTGTGGATAACACCCTCAACAGTTAAAATGATTGAAATAGTCACAATAAATTTAGACGTTTCTTTTAAAAAAATGTTGGTATTATTTATGCTTTCTTTGTAAAATAACTATTAACTAACGGATCACAGTGTACGTAAATATAGTGTGCGCCCAAATATTACAGTGGCAATAGTTAATTTTAAATTTTCAGTATTATTATTTATTATTCAGAATGAACAAATTTACCTAATCTAGAAATATTATTATATAATTCTAGTGATTGTTTCTTTAAAAACATATGCACCTACTTGCGGCAGGGTAAAAGGTATGAATCTTTTTCTTTGCCAATTTTAATTAACTTATATACCTACCAGTCTACCTTGTCTTAGATTGTAAGTTCCTCTCGAAGAAAGGTTGGTTATTTCTTTTGATAGTTGACCTAAAGAATATTAACAACTAGGTATTTAGTAAATATATAAAACAGGAAATTATGTTATATGTACTGATTATTCCCAGCAGTTTTATTAGTTGTACCAAGCTACAATGTTTAGTAAAAAAATGAATTTAAGAAAAATGTTTGTCCACAACACAATTTGTTGCTCAGATGTTATTAAGAGATATTTTTTATTTTTATGTTTGATAGGACAAATATACCACCTGTTTGATTACAAGTTATTTAACTGATTCTCAAATAGTACTTGTATATGAGTTTGGTAGGTTTTGTTTTGTCTTTTACCTTATTTAACATGAGTCTATTTTCGCGACGATAGCTAAACACCGATGCTAGTGAATAGTTTTATCTCACCACCCTGGAAAATTGGCCAAACCTCTTCCCTCTATAAAGAGTGTATAATATTTAAAGTGACTAACGTCGTATGGTACACATAATCACCGAGTTTTTACTTATCCTGAACGATCGGGCTTCGAACCTAGAGCGCTTGACTTTGGAAGTACAGATTTTGTCACTGAGCCACCGAGGCTGCAGTTATAGAGTTGAAAAAATAGTAACAGCTTAAAAAATAATTACCTGATTTTGGTCAAACCTAGTATGTATTTTTTGTGTAAATAGCTTAAAAAAGTTCCTAAATCAGCCCAAAAGCAGTCTTTCCGAAAAAAGAAAGACTCGATTCTACTTTCTAATTTTTTGGAACTACAAAACTAAAGTTTTTAGTTTAATGTTAAATGAAATTATGGGCATCTAAAAATTTTTCTGAAAAGTCGTTAATATACGTAACGCACTTCCTGCGCTTGGATTTTTTATACATGAGGCTAAAGTATCGAATATGGCATTGCAAAAGCTTTGCGCCGTTTTTACCAGGTAGCATTTTACTTCCATTTCCACCCTGTAAAGTGCCTGATTTAAAATCACAATAGTCGGTGCCTGTTTTTTTTTAATGTATGGCGCCTGAATAAAAGGGGGGATGTCACTATTATTAGGTAGCCTATTATATTTTTTACATTGCGCTGTAACATGTCAAATTAAAGAAACCTACATTACTAACTACTAATTAAATCTCCAAATACTTCTCAAACTTTAAAAACATTATTACTTGTCATTATAGACCTTATAAGCACATTTTCCTATAAAACACATTATAAAAAATTTGGGCAGTGGCGACTCAAGGATGACTTAGAAAAGTCACATGTTGATGGCTGATCTTTCAGTATCAATTTTAGATTACCCGAACAATTTTTATCGGCAAAAATTTTAACCTAAAAAATCCACAGGTGAGATGATCAACAAAACTAATTCCTAAAGGTGTTAGTATTTTTGCTATTCCTTTTATTTACAACTATTGTTAATTGTAACATACGCATTAGCTTGAAGGACTACTAAAGTCCTTCATTACATTACATGTTTTGGGACTTTTTACACACGCCTTGTATCTTATTAATGGATGCAAATTAGAAGTTTTTTGTTATGCATATTTTTTTTCATTTTTGTATATTTTAACTTAGTACACACAATCTTCCGACAAATTGATTATTGTCTACGGGGTGATTAAAAACGCATATGCGCAGATATCTCATTTTTTCAAATGGATCACCCTGTATATTATAATGCCATTGCCAAGATAATTTATTACTCTTGGAATTTTGTTAATCATTACCTATACCCAAACCGTACGGTTTTTAAGATATTCAGCTTCGAAATATGCAAGATGGGTATGTATTATGATTCCTGTAGTGTGTCATGGAAAATAGCAAACAGTAACTAAATTTTCAGTTTGACAGTTATGTTTTGAGTTGAGTAATACAACTAAGTGAACTTTACTTCTCTGCACAAAAATTCAGTTTGATCGCAAAAAAGCAATGGCAAGATCTGGATACTCAAATCAGGATTTAACCAATCTGCTACTAATTCACGGAGAATGCCGCCGGATGTCAGCAAGAACATGTCGTGTATTTGCAGAACGATACCCAGATTTACCTCCACCTTCCCATAAAACTATTGATGCCGTTATTAGAAACTTACAACAATATGGATCATTTACAGCAAAAAATGTCAGAGCAAAACGTGAAGTTGATAATGATGAGAATGAGGTGAATGTTTTAGTGTTTGTGACTGCATATCCTAATGCCTCTATAAGATAATTAATGCGTCACTTGCGACTCTCATTTTCAACGATTCAAAGAATTTTTAATTAACATAAATGGAGACCTTACTGCTACAGCACAGTACATACCCCGGTAGGCGCTGATTTGGAAAAAAAGAGTCAACTTTTGTGAATGGCTTATAATGCAGAAAGATGAGGATGATAATTTTTTGAATAATGTCATTTGGGTTGATGAGGCGAAAATCACGAATAACGGAATGTTCAATAGACACAACTGTCACTACTGGGCTTCCGAAAACCCTCATGTAACTCGGCGAAGAGGATTTCAAAATAGGTGGTCCTTTAATGTATTCCGTGCAATAAAAGGTACGTAGACATGAAAGTTTTATTTCAAACTATTTTCCAACAGACTAAGTAAGACTCAGTAAGAAGTACGGCTTACTTATTTTCTTAAATTCTGATTCCATATTGTGAAATTCAAGGTAACACAACCCACTCGTTATTATTATGATTTGTTATTATTTCCAGGTGATCGAATTTTATGTGTCCACTTCTATGCCGAGAATCTTACTGGGGAACGTTATTTAGAAATATTGAGCACCGTCATTCAACCACAATTAGCTGGAATGTCAGGCGAGGAAAGGAATCAGCAATATGGCGCATCACCGCACAGTACCATAGCTGTTAGTGATGCACTGGAACGAATGTTTTCTGGCAGGTGGATATCCAATAGAGGTCCTTACGTCTGGCCCCCACGTTCTCCGGACCTTTCACCCCTAGACTACTTCATTTGGGGATTCATAAAGAATGTAGTGTATGGACACCCGGTTTCGACTAAGGAAGACATGATCAGACGAGTTCGAGATGCTTTTGCGTTGCTGACATCAAACCAGATGGAGCAGGCCATCGCTGAAATAGTTCAGCGAGCAAATAAGTGTTTGCAACAGCAGGGGGATGTCTTCGAGCATTTATTATAATATGTATACATATAATTTTCTCATATTTCAGTGTTCATTTGTTTGAATTTTATTTTTAATTTGTTTCGTTGTTTAGTTCAGTTAGTTAGTTTGTTTGTTGGCGTAATTGGTTCACAGTGTGGTAAGTTTCTAACAGTTTCATCAACAGTTTCATGGGAAGGGGTAGGCAAGTCTACATATGGTTCTGCAAATATACATGTTCTTGCTAACATTCGTCAGAATTCTTCGTGAACTAGTAGCAGATTAATAAAATCCCAATTTGAGTACATCATATTGTTTTTTTGCGATCAAACTGAATTTTTGTGCAGAGAAGTAAAGTTCACTTAGTTGTATTATTCAACTCAAAACATAACTGTCAAACTGAAAATTTAGTTACTGTTTGCTATTTTCCATAACACTCTACAAGAATCATAATACATACCCATCTTGCATATTTCGAAGCTGAATATCTCAAAAACCGTACGTTTTGGGTATAGGTAATGATAAACAAAATTCGAAGAGTAGTAAATTATCTTGCCAATGGCATTATAATATACAGGGTGATCTATTGGAAAAAATGAGATATCTTCGCATATGCGTTTTTAATCACCCCGTAGACAACAATCAATTTGTCGAAAGATTGTGTGTACTAAGTTAAAATATACAAAAACGAAAAAAAATATGCATAACAAAAAACTTCTAATTTGCATCCATTAATAAGATACAAGGCGTTGAAGGGGACATATTTTTGTAATAAAAACGGCCATATCTCGTGAAACACTCAGTATAAAGTAGCAAAACTGTATATTGGGAGAATTATCAAGATTAGCTGTATCTGAATCTGTAATAATATATAGGGCGTTCTATTTAAAATAAGCGAGTTAGTGTCCACTTCCGGTATAACCGGAAGTCGCGGGATGTTCTAAATATTTTCAATGAATTGGATATATTAGTAAACCTCATACTACAAATTTTCAGAATCCAAATCAGTCTAGTTTCTCCAAAACGTCTAATAGGAACTCGTAAAGAATCACCATATATATATATATATATATATATATATATATATATATATATATATATATATATATATATATATATATATATATATATATATATATATATATATATATATATATATATATATATATATATATATATATATATATATATATATATATATATATATATATATATATATATATATATATATACAGGGTGTCCGGAAAATACGTGTACAACGTTTGACAGCAGACTCCTGACGTCAAAATAGGTCGATCTAAGCCGACTTAGTTATATCCAAAATTGCTTCGTTTAGCCGGTAGAGGGCATCGTAAATTTGTAAAAATATTGGTTATTCCTCAATTACATGAAAACCTGCTAATCGATTTTAATGATTTTTACTATGTAGACTAATACTATAAAATGACGTTTTGTTGTAGTATAGCCACCGGCTGTAAATAAGTGGAAGTGTTATGAACGTGATTAATACGTCAACATTTGTCCTGATTTTTTATATCTAACGGCGTTATGACAACCCAGATATTTTTGTCGAGTGACTGGATGTATTTGGAAGCTATTTTACCTCTTCAAGATTTTTCGTTTGATGAGCTGTTTTGCCAGAAAAAAATATTTACAATTGCCTGCATACATCAATTAATATTAGTAATAAAACAAAGTACAACAAAGTTGGAAATATGTATTAAAAATATTGTAAGAAACTAAGTAAAACAAAAACATTACTTAAGCAAATGTGTAAAATGACGGCCATCTTGGTGAATACACTCATTAACACTCCTTAAAAAATGATATTGGACCCTATTTAATGTCTCGGGGTTATTAAAATGGTTGCCTGCATTTAAAATCCGCGTCAATAAATCATGGCGTGTGTTTACCGGAGTCTTGTAAACTTCTGTTTTAATAGCGCCCCACAAAAAGAAGTCACACATATTTAACTCTGGAGAACGTGGTGGCCATTTTACTGGTGCATCATTGCCGCTTCCAATCCATCGATTGGGATATTAATGGTGTAAGTATTGCCGAACTACAACGGAAAAATGGGGCGGGGCACCATCATGCATATACCACATTTCCCTCCGAAGTAAAAGGGGCAAATTTTCCAGGAGCATTGGTAATGTGTATTGCAAAAAAATTAAATAAATATTTCCATCTAACCTGTCTGGAATAATAATAGGACCAATAAGGTAGCGATCAATAATGCCTGCCCAAATATTTAATTTAAATCGATGCTGATGATGTGCAACTTTAATGGCATGTGGATTTTCATCGGAATAAATGTGTTCGTTGTGCAGATTGGTTACTCCAGATCTTGTAAAGCACGCCTCGTCAGTAAACAATATTTTTCTACAAAAATTTGGATCACAGATTCTTTTGTTTCTAATAAATTGACAAAATGTAAGCCGCATTGGGAGATCAGTCGGTAAAAGTTCCTGGACTTTTTCTACGTGGTATGGATGTAACAACTGTTCGTTTAAAACCTCATTGACAATCGATTTAGGAACATGTAACTCACGTTCTAAGCGACGGGTACTGGTACTTGGGTCTTCTTCAACTCTTTCCAGAATGTTTTCTTCTGTTTCCACAGTTCGAGTTGTTCGCATACGACCCCTGCCTTCAAATTCTTTCTCAAAGCTGCCCGTTTCCCGAAGATGACGCTCGATGTTGGCAAATGTTTGGTGGTTTGGTATTCGACGGTTAGGAAATCTTTCCATGTAAACCCTAACACTCTGACGCCCATTTCCTTGACAAAACCCGTATACCAGGAGCATGTCAACCTTCTCAGAGATCGTATAATTTTCCATGTTTAATGATAAAATGAACTTGTAATTCAAGAATGTTGATCGTATACTTTAGTCAATTTCATAGACTGGTGATAATTTGTCAATACTTGTCAAATTATTAAATGCCATAGCAACACAGTCACTAAAGAAATTATTGTTAGAGGTAATTTGATTTTAATTTTATTACTAATGTTAATAATTGATGTATGCAGGTAATTGTAAATATTTTTTTCTGGCAAAACAGCTCATCAAACGAAAAATCTTGAAGAGGTAAAATAGCTTCCGAATACATCCAGTCACTCGACAAAAATATCTGGGTTGTCATAACGCCGTTAGATATAAAAAATCAGGAGAAATGTTGACGTATTAATCACTTTCATAACACTTCCACTTATTTACAGCCGGTGGCTATACTACAACAAAACGTCATTTTATAGTATTAGTCTACATAGTAAAAATCATTAAAATCGATTAGCAGGTTTTCATGTAATTGAGGAATAACCAATATTTTTACAAATTTACGATGCCCTCTACCGGCTAAACGAAGCAATTTTGGATATAACTAAGTCGGCTTAGATCGACCTATTTTGACGTCAGGAGTCTGCTGTCAAACGTTGTACACGTATTTTCCGGACACCCTGTATATATATATATATATATATATATATATATATATATATATATATATATATATATATATATATATATATATATATATATATATATATATAAACATATAAAAAAAGTTGGCATTGTTTTAAACACATTTCAATTAATTTGTAACAATTTCTAGCTAACATGTCGATTCGAATGAAATGTCGTTTTTTTTTGTTGCAGAATATAAAAGCCTCGCTAAGAATACATTTTATTTTTAAGCTGTTGGTTTTTGAATGATTGAGTTGCTTTTTAACTGAGTTAATTTAAATAGTACATCTTTATTCATGGACGTCCCCAGGGAGGGACAGGTATTTCAGCTCATATACATATATATGTATACACACACACACACACACACACACACACATATATATATATATATATATATATATATATATATATATATATATATATATATATATATATATATATATATATATATATATACTTTCCAAAAATCGACTAACTGCAATGAAATTTTCTATATTACCCAGTTTTGTCTCTGATAAGAAATGATAACAAAACAGTTCAACAAGTGTACCTACACTTTTTAATTTTGTTTTATCAAAAAAATATTTCTTTAGATTTGCGTTTCCTTTAGTTTGAAGTAATATTTCCTAGTAATTTGTGCTCCACTTATCAAGCCATTAATTCATTATGCCTATTCGCCGTTTACGGAACAATTAAAATAATTTGTGAATAGAAAGGGGCGCATTGCTGGCATGCGACTTAACTTTACGGTTAAGACGTTTGAACTTTTAAAACAATTTATTTAATACTTTAAACAATCAATACTTAATTACTTAATACAAAAATGAATAATACAAACTAATGATAAATGTAACGAACAACATACATGTGATCTAAAGTCTAGCACGCGATCTGCAGAGTCTAACTACTCGGAACAAGAATGAACGGTCGTATCCTTGTGAGCAGCCTATTTATACACTACACTCCAGGCGTGGCACTATTGTCCCTAGGTGTAACAAAGGATCTGCTGATGTAGATTCTCACAGTTATATTCCGTCAAACTTGCTTGTCTGAGCCTGCATACTTGTGGGCTCCTCTAAGTCTACCGCTGACTCGACGGTCCTTACTGTGGAAAGGCAACTTTGTATTATAATGGGCCATTGTTTGGGCTCCATTTATCTCCTCCCCTTTTTAAAGAACGAAGCTATGGTTCGTTCCGGATTTTCAAGGAAAATCCGGACTCGGTGGTTCCTGGGTTGTTTTCC
Source organism: Tillus elongatus (assembly GCA_964006375.1). Lineage (NCBI taxonomy): Eukaryota > Metazoa > Arthropoda > Insecta > Coleoptera > Cleridae > Tillus > Tillus elongatus. The sequence goes on from OZ023267.1 coordinate 81,259,962, forward strand.
TTATCTTCTCTGATGGTTCTTCGTTTCTTCAACCCCATTCGGACGGCTATAGTTGTTATTGTTATCACTGCAGCTATGTATAATAATATGGTTCACATACTCAGGTGATGGATCGGTATATTTATTGGTCCTGGTATATTTTGATTAATATTTTGAAGTTGATGTTGGATTTGATGGTTGTTATGTAGCTGTACGTTTTCTAGTGATAGTTCAGGTACCTTTTCACGATTTATGGGATCTTCTGATATGGGGGTTTCTAATGTAGGCAGATTGAATAGCTGTTGTGTTTCTGCTGTTGTAGGGGCGGTCTTGTAAATCTTAGTGCCTAATTTTAATTGGCAGTTTGGTTGAAGGTTCACTAATCAAAGGTACCAACTTTGAATATGTTGGTCCACTCCTGTTCCTGGCAAGTTACTCTGACGTTAGTTTCTTCGGGTGCTATAACTATTGACTGGTTCCATATCTCGAAACTGTGGTTTCATTAATTTTGACTAATTCTTGCTTACAATTGTTAATAGGTTTTTGAAATTTGATTAGCTTGATTTCACATGGGTTTTGATCATTCATGGTTGTTAGATTGTCGTCTTTGCAAAAATATATCTGGTTCTTTAAATGTTGACACTCTTCATTACGATAGGCATATTGTATAAAGTAAAATCATATTTACTCTAATAAATGCCCCCACTGTTTGTGTGGACAGTATAAAGAAAAATAAATATTTAACTGTAATAGATATAATATGATATGACACAAAATATCTCAGGGCTTGAGTTCAGGCACTAGCGGTTGGTTGGTTTTAAGGGGTACAAATAAAATCAGGTGTTATGAATAAAATTAGTTTATTTAAAAAATTATTGGCTCTATATAATGCAGTTGGTTAAATTTAATGGTGACACTGTAAGGATGAATTGCGGAGCACACTCTATAAAAGAAAATGAAAGCCACAGATAAACAATGTAATTAACTTTCAGCCTCAGGTTGAAGGGGTCCTTGCTAGCGGTGGTGTTGAAGGGCTCCTTGCTGACAGCGTTGTTGAAAGGCTCTATCCAAAAGAAGGTGATTAGCATTCCTTGCTAACGGTGGTGTTGAAAGCCTCCAAGAAAGGATGCTATGAGGGAGCCTCCTTACTAACATTGTTGTTGAAAGCCCCCTGCCGACCAACGGTGGGGTTGAAGACTGCTTCCCTACCAACAATGGGGTTGAAGAGTGCTTCCCTACCAACGGTGATGTTTAAGACTGCTTCCCTACCAACGGTGGGGTTGAAGAGTGCTTCCCTACCAACGGGGTGCTATAAAATTCCATCTGTATAAGTAATGGTTCAGGGCTTAATGATTTAGATAGGGTAGCTGGTAGCAGGTTAAGTTTACTTACAAAATTTATCTGTGTTAATGATCGGGAACAAACTAATGTATATGAAACAAAATCTTAAATGACTTCGCTGCAATGCATTTAAAACAGTACAATAGCAGTTAATTACCGAACTAACGCTACCACAAGCCACCTGTTCACAGTTTAAAGTTATAACAAAGAAAGCAATAATCAAAAGTAATTTCAACACACATACACTAGCAAGCAATCTACCATTATTACCAAGCAATGAAATGTACAAATAACTGAAAATAAGTCGATATTTAAACATAAAACTCACCCATTTAAGCATGCTGCTCTCGGATTGAAATTTAATGGTGATATTTCATCTTTTAAGGTCGATTTAAAAGAGGACTGGCATATGTCGCACGCGTATATATAAGGAGTCGCTTATCGCAAATTATTCATAAATTCAGCTGGTGCGAAGGCGCGTTTCAATGAGACGAGTGCGGTAGTGCCAGAGACCGCCGAGCTTGACGTCACTGAAGGGACTTGGACGCTGAGGTCACAAGAGGGGTCGATTCAGAAGCTTTAAAGGTAAACGGCGTTGACCCGTGTGACATGTCACACTTGACATGTTACAATTGTTTACTGCTTAGAATTACGTATTTGGTTCTAGGAATTATCATGGTAAAAGTGTGTGTATTTCTAGGGACAGGTAATGTGTATAATTGATAATAATCATACTTCGATTCGTCTACTAGAGGTATCTCTATTTGAAATATAATTTGGAAATTGTTTTGAACTGCTTTTATTTTAAATATTTTTTCGTATAGATTTAGATCAGTGGTTGTTATTAATCTAGCATTAGTTGCATAATTTTGTATCTTATTGATTTCTTTTATTATAAATTTTGGCTTTAATATTGATGTGTGAAAGATTCCTAACTTTGAAAAAGTTATGGCATTTTCTGTTGTTAGCGCTATTTCTTGTATATTGTTTAATAATTGCGATAGCTGTGTGAGTAACTCTAGAATCTTAATACGATGGTAGTGAGTTAGCTGTTCACTCCTCAGGCTATCGACTGTATTACCTAATTTATTTCTCCTATTTACTATTGTGTCCTGGTTATTACTCAATCCTACTATAGTTCTATTAAATTCGACTATTGCCTCGAGCATGACCGAATTCTGGAACCCAAAAAGCTCATGAATTTTATTTTGGTCCGTCGTTAAGACTTCTATTGCTTGATAAATGCGTTCACCATCCTGTGAATCGAGATTCCCTGTGATCGATTTAAATATAGAACCTAGTCCGTTTATTATGACACGTTTTTGTCGATTAATAATATGATTATTTGGAAAAATCCTGTAAAATATATCGTCTACATTGTCTATGGTGAAATTCAATGTCAATATGAAATTATGATATTCCGAATGGTAATCGTTCGTCATGAATGTAACGGTGTCTGCGTAGTGTCTTTTTATTTGGTTGTAGTCCTTATGTAATTGTGTCAAGTCATGTATGTGTATCAGATTCCAACTGCCAGTCTCAGTGTATGCTGTGCCTAATTTCTTTGGTAGCATGCCTGGGTTGTCTGTCAAGTCTTGTATTTGGGCGATTATTCCCGTGGCAAGGAACCTGGAATACGTAAATTTCTTAAATGTGCTATAGTCGGTTCATCATTTTTATGATTTATTAAAATAGCTTTGTTATGTTCTAATAATGAGATTATTGAGTACGGTCCTGAAAATGGATTTTTATGTTTTTTATGAAATCTTTTTATAGACAACATCACCTTCTTTGAATGGTTGGTTCGTGTTTTTATTTGTCCGTTGTTGTATTTTGTTTTCGAATTCTCTATCCGGCTTCTTACTATCTCGTAAATAATTTGCATTAAGTCCTTATGTTGTACGTTGTATTCCTGTGTAATTATGACTTCCGGGTCATAGTTAAACATGTAGCCAAATATTAAATCAAAAGGTGGTTTTAGTGTCTGTGAATGTATTGTCGAGTTGTAAGCGAATATACAGTATGGTATTAAGTCTATGGGTTTCATATATTTAAATTTCATTTTGAATAATCGATAATGTTCTATAATCGTGCTGTGAAATCTTACGATTGGTCCGTTTGATGTTGGGTTTTGCGGTGTTGTTATATGTAACTCTATCTGATATGTTTCCAATAGTTCTTTAATTACCTGGTTGGAACACTCCGTACATGGGTCTGAGATTATTGTTTTACACGCTCCATATTGTGAAAAGTACTTTATTAAGTTTTTTGCAACTTCGGTTGCACTCTTACTTTTTATCGGAAATGCTAGCCAAATTTACTAAATGGATCTATTATGGTTAGGAAGATGGCTTGTTCAATTTGGAATGTGTCGATGTGTAATATTTCTAATGGTTTGGATGCTGTGGGGGTGTGTTCCAATGCTATTTGTACCGAGTTCCTATTGTACTTGCATGTTTTGCATAATTCGCAAATTGGTACATACTATTCTATATGTTTCTTTAAGTTAGGTTAGTAATATGTTTTCTTCATTCTCAGGTAGGTTTCCTCAGCTCCCCGATGGTTACTCTTACTCTCATGGTATTTCATTATTGTCTCGGTTAATTCGTCCTCGTTAATTTCATTCCTAATTTTCAGACATCTATGAAATTTGGGTGATTCTACACTGTTAAAGTTTTTATTGATTGCCGAACTTACCCGTTCGTAATCTTGTTCATTTACAAAAATGCTGTAATATTTCCTCTGTGGTAAACAATATTCTTTTATAAATTTCTCTATTTGATCTGGTTTATTTAAATTAAAGTTTGCATATATGAAATTCTTTTTGTCCCTTCTGACTGAGAATATGTCTGGTTTGTCAGTATTTTTAAAAACTATTTGATTATTTTGTTGTTAATGATTTCTTTCTAGAGTATCGGTATGCCTGGTGCTGAATATGAGTCCGCATTTGAATTTGCTGTGTCGTCATCGTCATCGTCAATTTCTATTATTTCTTCCTCTTCGTCAATATTATTTGCCATTGATTGGTTATCTATATCCAGTGGGTTTATTTCTATTTGGGAAAGTGCATCTGCTGCGCAGTTTAACTTTCCTTTCTTGTATTCAATTTTAAATTCATATTCCTCTAGTTTTAATCTCCAACGGAGCAATTTTGAGTTTGGTTGTTTTAACGAAAATAACCATTTTAAAGATTTATAGTCTATAGATGGTGAATTTCCGTCCGTATAAGTATGGTCTGAAATAATTCATTGCCCACACGATGGCTAATTATTCTTTCTCTATTGTGCTGTACCTGGATTCTGTGTCATTTAATGTCCGGCTGGCGTAAGCTATCGGGTGATCCGCATTGGGTTCGCCCTGGCTTAATATTCCGGCTATGGCTACATTTGAAGCGTCGGTTGTTAATATAAAATCTTTGGAAAAATCCGGTGGTATAAGTACAGGTGAATTCATTAAGATGTATTTACACAAGTTAAAGGCAGCAATGTATTCTTCATCGTTCACGTTTATTTTCGAGTTTTTCCTCAAGCATTTTGTTAGTGGTTTCGTAACGTGTGCGAAGTTTTCTATGAACTTACGATAGTATCCAACTAATCCTAGGAACGATTTGATTTCCTTGGATGTTTTAAGTATTGGGAATTTCCTTATTGCGTCCAGTTTCTTTGGATTCGGACGAATTCCGTCTGGGCTGACCACGTGTCCGAAAAACTCGGCTTCCTTCTTTAGGAAATCGCTTTTGTCTAGTTGGATCTTTAAGTTGCTTTGTCTGAAGCTCTCGAATACTAGTTTTAGTTTCTCAAGGTGTTCCTGTAACGATGTGGAGAAAAGTATGACGTCATCCATATATACAAGGCATGTTTGTCCAATTAGGCCCTCTAATACGTTCTGCATGAGCCTAGAAAAGGTCGCTGGAGCCCCAGATAACCCGAACGGCATCCTAGTGCACTCCCAATGGCCAGTATCCGTGGTAAACGGTGTTTTTTCTATGTCTCTGGGGTCCATTTCAATTTGGTGATATCCAGAGATCAAATCGATCGTCGAAAAATATTGGACTCGACCAATTTTGTCCAGTATTTCGTCTATTTTGGGAATTGGGTGTCGGTCCGGTATTGTTTTCTCATTTAGTTTCCTATAATCCACCACAATTCACCATTTTTGTTTATTTTACTTGTTAATTTTTTTCGATATAACCCAAATAGGTGAGCTATATGGGCTGTGGCTTTTCATAATGATTTTCTGTTTTAGCATGTCATTTATTTGTCTGTCTACTTCCAGTTTATGTACGTAAGGGTATCTATATAATTTGGAATGGACGGGTATGTCGTCGGTTGTCCTTATTTTATGTTTTATCGCATTGGTGTGCGCCAATGGTTCGTTTTTATTCAAAAAGATGTCCTGATATTCTGATAATAAACTCAATAATATTTGTTTTTCCTCATCATTTAAGTTGCCTGTATCTATTTGTTCAATTAATGCATCCTCATTATTAATTCGTTTTTGATTACTCCCCGTATTGTGGGTGTTTAAATGATTAAGATTAACTGCCCGAGAATTGCTATTATGTATAGTTGCTGGTTTATATAATCTTTGCATCTGGCTATCTCTGATTTCAGAGGCATATTGTTTATTTAATCTGCTGAATGGCCTGTTCTGTATAGTATAAGATTCTTGGGTTGCATCAAGTATGTGGTTTACTATGTAAAGTTTGTTATTACATACGAAATATTGCTGGGTTATTATATTCTTTAAATCTTACTGTGTTTTGGGTGATAGTAAACCATCTGCTTTGGTTTCTATCTTTACCGATTGATTATCGTTAAGATCTGTAAATTTTATTGGTATAATATTCTTGCCTATATACAGCTTGTGATCCTTAAAATCTATTTTAGCTACACTTAGTTTGAGGAAGTTCATCCCAAGTAGACCAATGTAGTCATTGTTAAAATTAAAAAGACAAAATTCTTGTGTCTCCTCTGAAATTGATTTAAACCTAATATTTGCACGTTTAGAATGTGCTGAACTTCCATGCGCAGTGCGTATGGTAAAATTATGTGTAATTATGTTCTTAGGGAACTTATAATATGCTACAACAGGATTCAAAAGATTTTTTGAAGATCCTGAGTCTAATAAAAATTTACCTGGTATTTCTCTTAATTCTATATATGGCAATCTACTCAATGTGTTAATATTATTTATATCTATCACAGTTCTCTCGTTGAGGGACCTGCAATTGGAAAATTTCGCTGTTGGATATCGTATTCCTATGCTGGCGAATTTTCATAAATTAATTCATCATTTTCATAATTTAAATCGTAATTTATTTTATTTATATCGTTATCGTTAAATTCCGTGTTATTTACGTGAGCTGCTCGCCTTGGTTGCTGTTGTGACAGTCTAGTATTAGAGCTGTCTACTTCTATGGGTTCATGATAAGTTATGTTCGCATTGTGATTTATATTGGGTCGTCCCGGTTGATTATTGAAATTGGGTCTCCTAAATTGACTCGAGAAATTTTGTCTTGGCACGAATTGTTGATTTTGTCTAGGTTGGAAGTTTGTGTGACTATTTTGAGCGTTATCATTTTGTTGAAACGGTCTGAAATTTGGTTGAAAAGGTCTTTGAAATTGTACGTTATGAAAAGGCGGGTTATTTTTTTCCTGGAAAAAAGTACAGGTCTGTCCTTCCGGTTTATTATTACTGAAATTCTTATGTATTGTTTTGTCTCTATAATCGAAATTTTCTTCTGCGAATACAAATTTCAAAGCTTGTTCTATACTGTCCGGCGACCTACTACGAAGGATGATCCCTAAAGGGTTGTGTAATCCACTAAGGAACGCTTTTAACGTCTGGTTCTGGTAAATGTCTTTTTTTATTAATCTTACGCCCTCGTTATGTTCGTTTGCTATTAAACTTGAGATGAGCAATTGCTCTATATGACGACATCTGTTAGCGAACGACAGTGCGTCCTCCGCATTACGTTGTTTGAACGTAAGCATTTCAGCTAATAAACTGTTATCATCTCGCTGATCACTAAAGTTCTGTACAATAGCCTCTCTCAGGTCTCCCCACGTATGAATTATCTTAGTGTTTACTATAAGCCGTGCTGTTCCTGCTAATTTTGCCTGAATATAATTTAACACAAAATGATTCATATACAAATTCTCGTTCGCTACGTAGAACTGATTCATGACCAAGTCACAAGATTTTAAAAAGTTGCCTACGTTGGCTGGTTGTCCATCAAACTCCGGAATAGCTTTCAGGAAAAATTCTTTAAATTGGTCTGTCATGTTGCTACTATTACTAATACTATTAAAATTTGAACGATTTACTCTTATGCTATTGTCGCTAATACTGATTGATCTAAATCTATATTCTATATAAGATAAACTTTGTGATTCTTCTTCTGAATCAGACATATAACATTTCAATACAACACATATATAAAATAGGAAATGTCAAATGGGATAGCAGTAAACTTACCATAGTACGATGGTTTCTGCTTCCATTTGGCTCTGCTTGGCTACTATTTCTGCTTTAACTTGGCTCTGCTTGGCTCGAATTGATTATTAGGCGTCAATACGCTTAAAAATCGATATGCTTTCGGTTTTCTAACCAATACTAATGTCTGCGCCACTTAACTTTACGGTTAAGACGTTTGAATTTTTAAAACAATTTATTTAATACTTTAAACAATCAATACTTAATTACATAATACAAAAATGAATAATACAAACTAATGATAAATGTGACGATCAACATACATGTGATCTAAAGTCTAGCACGCGATGTGCAGAGTCTACTACTCGGAACAAGAATGAACGGTCGTATCCTTGTGAGCAGCCTATTTATACACTACACTCCAGGCGTGGCACTATTATCTCTGTGTGTAACAAAGGATCTGCTGATGTAGATTCTAACAGTGATATTCCGTCCAACTTGCTTGTCTGAGCCTGCATACTTGTGAGCTCCTCTAAGTCTACCGCTGACTCGACGGTCCTTACTGTGGGAAGGCAACTTTGTATTATGATGGGCCATTGTTTGGGCTCCATTTATCTTGCGTGACGCCAGTTTTTTCAGACAATTCTCCGACCGCATAGGATGCAGTGTGTCAACACTGTTACAGTGTTGATCCAGGTAGTCCGAAGAAGGAATATATAACCGTCGTCATGGATCTGAACGACCTCGAGCAATTTCAGCACACGACAGCGCACAAATATTGTCATTATAATTTCTCTTTTACAAGACAGACTTTCCAAACACCGTCGATTGGAAATGCTTGGTGGGGAGTTTTATAAAAATGACGCATTTAGGGAGGTTTTCAATTATATTATTCGTCAAAAAATCGAAATTCATATGCAGAACACTCTCAAATTACTTAGCCAGTCTTTTTTTTTTAATAGAGAATTTTCTTGAATCAGATTGTTTACAAATCTTCATGAAAACATGTTTTTAATTCCTGGCAAGAATCTTTCTATTAATAATTGTATCTTGGTTGGTGTAGTTTTTGTGTAAATTACGTCAATAGGTTCATTGGAATGTCAGTTTTTGGGAAAATTTTTAAAAAATTTCGGAAAATGTTTGTATTTTTTCAAAGAAAAAGTTAGTTTGATGAAATACGGTACATTTTGTTTTACTATAAAGGTTACACTATCTATTAAATTCCTTCTTTCTTTAAAAAACCTTATTTTACATTAAAAACAATATATGAAAATTCTCTACGATAACGCACTTGCTGCATCCAGACTTTAGTGAATTTTACTAAAATATTTCTAGAAAATTCATTTGAGACAGACCCTTTCTCTGATGCTTTCGCAGTAGTTTTAGTTAGAGTTTGTGTAAGGCTGCTAGATGTATTCCCACCATAATTAGAACCGCAGACCAATTTCGCTCTAATTAGAGCTTGTCAGTACGGTATACTAATTACAGCGAAAACATACCTATAAAGTAATACGGCTATGGTAGGCAGCCTCCTAGAAGATGAGATGTACGACAGGGTCGCCATCTCGGTGCGGAACCACGTAGTATGTTGTCACGACAGCTCCAAATAACACAAAGTGTTATAACATGGCCTTATATACATTGTCTCTAATTTAAGGAAGAGGTGAGCTAGGGCTGACAATTTCCAAAATTTTAGTTTGTTGTACACAGTCTCTATTTTATAACACTTTGTGTTATTTGGAGCTGTCGTGATAACATAGTCCCTGGTTCCGCACCGAGATGGCGACCCTGTCACAAATCCCACAATGTTCTTAGAGTTAGTGGTTTAACAGTTTGTACATTTTAGCAAATGATCGTAGAAAAAAGCTCAATATATCCGTTAATATACAAGGTATGAGAAGAAATTGTATATGTTAATGATAGTTTGTCTTAAGCTGCATCTTATAAAATTAATTTTACAATCACAGCATGGTCCATAAGTCGCTGGTGATACAAATTGTCTTTTCTTAAAAAAACGCCTTTTATGCATTTTTCATCGAAATATAATACATGTTTGTGAGAATAGAAATTCGGGACGCGGCAAATGCGTTTTGGTAGCGAATTTTCATTACTTTAAATTTCAATAACGCAATTTACTATTAACTTAGGGTTCGTTGGCTATGAAACCAGTTATTTTGATGAAATATGTTACATTGTTTCTACTATAATATAGGTTGTACTGGTAACCAAATTTGATACCTGATTTCATTTAAAAAGAGATATTTGCTATTAAAAACTTTTTTTACGAAAATTCACTTCCATAGCGCACTTGCTGCGTCCAGACTTTTTATTTCTGTACTGACACCTCGACATCGTGCTGCTGTGCTTGAGTGGTATAACGGCAGAACAAACTGGGATGGTGAATGGAATCCTGTTATGTTCTCTAAAGAGTCCTGATTTTGTCTTGGGGTCTACGATGGTCGCAGAAGAGTAATACGGTTACGTAGAGCACGCAACAATTCAGAATTGTCTGTGGCCCTTATGGTATGAAGTGCGATAAGATACGGTAACATACAACTTATTTCATACGAAACGTACTGCAGCCTGTTGCACCTCCATATTTTTTTCTCCCTCAGGGCTCGTCCGCGTCTTTGCCGCCTCGATAGCACCGCAGCCTTTGGCTTATTGTGCATGCCCTTTGTCTTTTCTACTCCACCCATTCCAAAATCACTGTGCCTTGAACTAGTCTGCACAGCAATTGGTAGGGTGAATATTGCTCTGTCTCCGGTCTAGGCTGACCGTATATCAGTTGTCTTTTGGGGTCCAGAGCACCGCCATACCTACGAGGGTTAATTTAACCCCTTTTCCAACAAAACAACGCCTGTTGTCATACAGCAAGAGTTACTAAAAGGTTCTTACAAGGAAAGAACGTGACATTGCTTCCATAGCCTCCTCGCAACCCGGATTTGTCACCAATCGAACATGTGTGGGATATGATTGGCAATCGACTATATAATTTACCGCAACCATCAACTAACCTAATTAAACCTTGTCGTTGAACTCGAGAATTCTGAGATGACATTCCTCAGGATACTATAAAGAATTTTGAAAAAATGTCTTCAAATGAGCGCGAACTAGGTCCCCTAGAACCCATATCCAAGGTCAGTTTCAATATATATGTATATATATATGTATATATATATATATATATATATATATATATATATATATATATATATATATATATATATATATATATATATATATATATATATATATATATATATATATATATATATATATATATATATATATATATATATATATATATATATATATATATATATATATATATATATATATTGGCATGTTACACTACACTGTAATCACTTTTAAATATACACTTTTATTTGTTCGCTGTACTTTTTGTGATTTTTATTTGTTTACTATGACTGCAGTTTCGAACCGTCCTGATTCATCAGCAGCACGCTACATTATTATTTGTTATATCTCCGGAAATAAGAAAGTAAGGGCAACCAGATTTGGTACGCATGTTTGCATTATAAAAAGTGACCCACGTTCCAAAACTTAGGTCCGTAAGTTAAAAGACAAAAGAGTTATAGCCAACTAAAAAAATGGATTTTTGTCAAAACGTCAAAGTCGCGATTTGTTGTGTTATACGAGTTATGTAAGTAAAATGTCGCAAGGAGAGTGTTCTGCAAACCCTTATGTTTCAGCTTCAACCGTCATTGTCCTTCATTTTACTTAAATGTTTCCAGAAAATTCATTTCAAATAGAGACTTTCTCTGAAATTTTGCAGTAGTTTACTTAAGTTTCTGGTTTAGCGGTCTATAGTTTTTAGCTATTTTTCGTAGAAAAAATTATTTATTAAAGAGACTGCATATTTTGAATTTAAACAGGATTTCTTCAAATGGGTGCATATATACAGGTTGACGTATTTCTACGGTGAAGCTCAATATAATTGTTATTACACAAGATGCGAGAAAAAATTGTATACGTTAATTATAGGGTGTCTTGAGCTGCATCTTATAAAATTATTTTGACAATTACAGGATAGCCTATAAGTCGTTGATGATAACTATAATTTTCTCTTATACCATTATGGCGTTTTTGCAGTTTTAATCGAAATATGTGGCATGTTTGTAAGAAAAAAATCGAGACACAGTAAGTGGCTTTTGGTAGCGAATTTTCATTAAATGTTTCAAATTTCAATACCTCAATTTGTTATAAACCTACGACTCGTTGTCTAGGAGACCAGTTTTCTCGGAAACATTAAGTTTATTTTCGGAAAATTTTTGTACATTTTCAAACAATAAGTTATTTTGATAAAATATGGTACATTGTTTCTACTATAACGGTAAACAAATTGATGCCTCCTTGCATTAAAGAGACATATTTGCTATTACAAACATTTTTATGAGAATTCACTTCCAAAGCGCACTTGCTTCGTCCATACTTTTTAAATAGTCCAGTTTGAAAATATATTTTTTTAAAGTTTGGTAACAAAATTATAAATTATATTAAAATTATTAAACTCTTACTGGGTGCTTGAATTTTTTTAATGTCAGCATATATATACATATATATATATATATATATATATATATATATATATATATATATATATATATATATATATATATATATATATATATATATATATATATATATATATATATATATATATATATATATATATATATTAAAATTGACCCTGGATATGGGTTCTAGAGATCCTAATTCGCGCTCATTTGAAGCAATTTTCGTCGTGATCCCGTGACAAGCAAATTTATCGCTAAAAACTGGTTGCCTCCTTTCAATGTACCATAAATATCAGACAAAAATATTTCAGTAATTTGAGTTTGCCGAAAACTCGTCAGCAGGAGATACGTTACATGAACAAAAAAAAGTTTAGGATAAGCGTTTTTTTCGTTAGTTGAAAGGTAATAATGAGATACAGTACGTATATTGGATAATCTTACAGTACTGACTAGCTTTGTTTTCAAGGTGCATCATTATTTACCTTGGAAGGTCGTAAGGCAAAATTAGAAACACATTTATTTTGCCACTAAAAAGTATTTATGTACAAACATTCTTACTTATTTTTTGATGTTTTTGTTAGTTTTTCTTAAGGTTGCAAAACAGGCTAAATAGGTTACAAATATTTTATTAAATTCTGGGAAATATTGTATTTTACTTGAGTATTAAATCAGTAGTTATGCTAAAACTAATAAAATGTAGCAATTTTTATGAACGATAATGTAAAAAAATTGGCATATATCCTATATGGTGTTGTTACTTTTTGCTACTCCTTGAAATGTGTTGCATAATAAATATTTTTTGTGTTGATTATGGAATAAGTTTGTTACTAACATCAATATTTATGTAAAAGAAGTTGTCCTCAATAACTAGAGACTTGTTGATTTAATAGGGTCAAAATATGGCTAACTGTGTATAGGTATTATGTGCTATGAAAGTAACGAAAGAAATTTACCAAACTGAGAAAGACTGTGATAAAAGTATATTATTTGTAAGCTGTGATCATTTGCAGGAGCAAATAAATTTAAATGAAACTATGTATGATGTTCGCTACTACCCAATGCCACTGGGTTAAGAAATCTAGTTAATACTTGCGATAGGGCCAAGAGTGACCCGGTATCTAATAAAGTTACCTTTCAAACGTAGGAACAAATGCTGTTCGGATTTAAGTTTCACTATAGGCAATATTAAAAAGATCTATTTGTAATTAAAACTCAAGATAATCATTATATGATATCCTAAAATTACCAGAAAAAATATGCAGGAGATATGTTACACACATTAAAACTTTTAGACTTTGTGCAAGCATATTGCCATCAATGGCATTGATTCATAAAATAATTAGTTTGGAAAATTAACACCAGAACTTCTAAATGGAAACTGGCGTTTCAGATACTTTTATGCAGAATTGCAAATTTTTGGCATAAGCGGTCGAAATTAAACTTTATTTGAAAGAACAAAGAATTGAAACGTTGACATACCAGTTTTTTTTGTCCTAGTTCTAAATATTTTCAAGTAAACCTGAACTGTAGATAGATATTATTTTTGTTTGTACTTTGAGATGTTAAATGATTGTATGTGTATTTGTACATTTGTATATACACGCCGCAATAAGTTTTTATCGAACGTTTATATATATTATTATAGTATAGTGCTTTATGTTATTTTCTGTCAAAGAAGCTGAAACTGTAATATCTTCTAATAAAGCTTGTTTCCAATGAGCCTATATGGTTTTTATTTTTTTATTAATTAGTAGGTATTGTGTGACATGAAGATTGAGAAACCTTTATACAGGGTGATTCATCAACAATGGGAAACCCGAAAGCTAGTAAACTACAACCAAAGGGAAGTTTGTTTATTTTTGTAAATTACTGGAAATAATGAAGGGTATATTTCATTGTCTCCACCATTGGTATGGCTAAACTGGACCTTTAACCACATACGTGGGCGGATCCTGTCTCTGGACTATTTATAAATACCCTATAGTTGTCATGTTTTAACATTTCAGTGCTACGTATGCATTGACATTCTCGTCAAAGTATGACTTTTCTAAGTCAAATACTAATCTATCTGCATGATCTGAAGTGAAGTGATTAGAGAATTACAGTTGCAAATTGATAAAATTGAACAGAGAGCGATGATTAAGTACATACAAAAAGGTATATGAGTCTTGCTCACAAAGATTTGGTGGGAACATTCGGAAAAGTGACGTAGGCTGTGATGTAGACAAATGTTGACATCGGGAACACAGATATTGTATTCTTTCTTGCGTATCTGGTGGCTCCACCATAACAGCCGCTACCGAAGACAATATTGAAAAAGGCCCATGGTCTTGTACTGCCTGATAGATACACTACGAGAAGAAACAGCTTGTTTTGTTATACAGTATACGCACCTTATCAAAGAAACTTACTGCTCGGGAAAGGCGATGCTCATTGTTTTCTGCAATGCGATCAAGGTGTTATTTTAGGTGGTTATTTGAAAAAAGGGCACATAATAATATGCCAACTTAATAATTAAGGTGCGAGAAAGCCATTAATGGAATAGGTTACGAAAGTTCAAAAGAAGATACCCTTTCGACAAGACAATGCACAAAGTCACAAATCAGTTATCACAATATTTGCCATTAACATCGCTGGGTTTGTTGACAAATCTGCACGAAGCTACTACATACAGTTTTTAAAACTCAAACAATACTTCTAGCAAAATTAAAGAAAAATTGAAAGCACTTTATGAGAATATCGAATTATAGGATTTAGGTACCGAAATTAAAATTTATAAGAAAAATTACTTTACTGAAATGGCTGTAACATCATTTAAAGTCGGCATACTAGAATCGTATTTTAGTCATTTAAGACTAGTAAATGTAACAAGTTTAGAAACGGCTTTACTTGAGTGTCACCGCATAGATAACGAAATAAAACAAGCAGATTTCATAAATAGCTTAAGAAATAAATCACATCCTTCTTCACAAAAACAACCCCTAACATTTTTAGAAAAAATTGCTTTACCAAAAAGACCGTTACCTCAACAAAATATTAATTTCGTAAATAGATTTCAACAATCACCCTTTTTACGACAAAGACCTAATTTCCCCAGTAAACCTATATCCAATTTGAGAGCTCTACCACAAAATAAAATTTCTCCGACAAATAGTCAAGTTTTCCGCCATCAGCCGCCTCAAAATTCATCTGTATTTAACAGAACAAAAAATACTTTTTCGACACCCCCACAAAGACAAAATCGACAATTTGATCAAACTACACCCATGGAAATATGTAATCTAGAATATCCGAATCAAGAAATGACAGATTATGTATCTGACGAATTACAACCCGAATATTATTTGCATTGTGTCGAAAACGAAAACCTTAATGATTATTCCGGGAATGAGCCAGAAAATCTGGATTTTCAGGAAGAAGCCTCGGAAAATCCTTTGTCACCCTAGATATAAACAATATTATGACACCACCCAAATTACCGTTTTTGGTCCTGCCATCTTTAAATTTAAAAATTCTTCTGGACACGGGAGCTTCAGATAGCATAATAAATCCGGGCCCTGCATATGAATTTTTTTCAGAGCACATTTTCAAAAAGCCCTTTTCCGTAAAATCTGTAGGAAAAATTACAAAAGGAAATGATAATGTCAGATACCCCCTGTTAAAAGAATACGGCATAAATTTTCCATTTTCATTTAGAGTAATAAAATGGCATGAGTGGTTTGATGCTCTTATAGGTTCCGAAGACTTTAAAAAATTAAAAACCAAACTAGATTATGAAAAAAGAACCGTAAAATTTAGAGAAATTGAATTACCTTTTATCCTTTTATTTAAAATGGCATGAGAGGTTTGATGCTCTTATAGGTTCCGAAAACTTTAAAAAAATTAAAAACCAACCTAGATTATGAAAAAAGAACCGTAAAATTTAGAGAAATTGAATTACCTTTTTATTTTGAAATAAATCCCCTAAATTTTCAACCCTTTTCACAAACTGGTACTACCCATATTCAAATACCTGTAAATATTGAAGACGGAACAGTTTTAATTCCAGAAATGGAAAATGAATTAGTTCATATACCAGAATCCATAGCTGAAGCTATATCTGGGTTTTGTTCTATACCATGTACAGTAAAAAATAAGTCACAAATCGCTGAAATTAACTTTACAGAACAAATTGAAGTAGAACCCATCCAAAATTTTGAAGAAACACCTAAATTTCCCAACTCAGTTCAAGTCGACGTGAGACAACAATTGAGAACTGACCATCTCAATTCTGAGGAAAAACAAAAACTATTTAATTTATGTCATCAATATCGAAATATTTTTTATCACGAAAACTCGGATCTTACATTTACAAATGCTATTAAACATCATATTAGAACTCGCGATAATGATTCCATACATGTAAAATCTTACAGGTATCCACATCACCTAAAAATTGAAATACAGAAGGAAATTCAAAAATTATTAGACAATAAAATTATTAGGCCCTCTACCTCTGCTTTTTGTTCGCCCGTTTGGATTGTCCCAAAAAAGTTAGATTCCTCGGGAAAGAAAAAATGGCGATTAGTCATTGACTACAGAAAACTCAACGAAAAAATATATATACTCCGAAAATATCCCTTACCTAGAATAGAGGAAATCTTAGACAACTTAGGAAAGTGTACATACTCTCGATTTAGCTCAAGGGTTCCATCAGATTGAATTAACCCCTGAAAGCCTTGAGAAAACAGCCTTTAGCGTGAACAATGGGCATTACGAGTATGTTAGAATGCCCTTCGGTCTCCGGAGTTCGCCCTTGACCTCCCAACGCGTAATAGATAATGTTTTTAGAGAATTTCTATACAAAAACTGCTTTGTTTATATGGACGACATTGTAATATTCTCCAAATCCCTTCAGGAACACCTTATCCACATTAAACAAGTATTTAAAAAATTACATGATGTTAACTTAAAGGTACAGCTAGATAAATCAGAGTTTCTTAGAAAGGAAGTTGAGTTTTTAGGCCACGTCATCACAATTGACGGCGTAAAACCAAATCCAGGCAAAATTGAATGCATAAAAAATTATCCTATTCCGAAAACACAAAAACAAATAAAAGCATTCTTAGGACTTGTTGGCTATTACAGGCGTTTTATAAAAAACTTTGCCAAAATTGTTTATCCCCTCACAAAATGTCTAAAGAAAGATTCTACTCTTAACTTTAATGATCCAGAATACGTCAATGCATTTTCGCAAGCTAAAGAACTTATAATAAATTCACCCGTCCTAACACATCCAAATTTTGATAAAGAATTTCATCTGACAACCGACGCAAGTAATATAGCGTTAGGAGGCGTATTGTCTCAAGACAATAAACCTATTGCATTTTACTCTAGAACGCTTAATTCAGCTGAACGAAATTATAGCACTATTGAAAAGGAATTACTATCAATAGTGGAAAACACTAAACATTTTAGACCTTATCTTTTCGGACGAAAATTTACTATAGAAACAGACCATAAACCTCTAGTTTGACTTTTTTCGATAAAAGAACCAAATTCCCGTTTAGTTAAAAGGAGGCTTAAACTAGAAGAATTCGACTATGAAATAAAGTACAAAAAAGGAAAGGATAACGTTGTAGCAGACGCCCTTTCAAGAACAGAAATCAATGCGGTAGAAGATGATATAGATCTTGTGTCCCTTTTAGGCAACGCGGACCCTTCAGAACTAAGAGTTCTGGACGACAACGACCTTATAGAATTAGGAATCGACCCTCAACTTGACCAGAATAATAGCAAATCTCAAACCCAACATACTTCTTTAGAAAATCCTGTATTTTGCTTACCTATATCGGAAGGCCCAATCAATCATTTTAAAAATCAAATTTTAATTTATCACGGATCGGAAAAACGTGAAATAACTACAAACCTTTTTAAAAATAAACCAATCAAAATATATTTACAAGAAGGTCATGAACTACAACAACTTAACACCTTTCTTAAAGAAAAAATCAATCCGTCTAATGTATACGGTATCTTATTCGAAACCCAAGAAATCGAGAGATTATTTATGTTAGTAGCCTCAGCTCTTTTTAACAGTTCAGTAAAAATAGTAAAATGCAATAAACAAGTCGAAAATATTACATCAACTACCGTACAGAAACAAATTATTCAAAATTACCACCAAAATAACCACAATGGCATTAACGAAACTTACGAACAGCTTAAACTAAATTACTATTGGCCTAACACGAAAAAATCCATAAATGATTTTATAAACAAATGTGACATTTGTCTGCAAGCCAAATATGAGCGACGACCCTATAAATTACCCTTTTTCGGACCCTTGTTAGCCAAAAGACCTTTTGAAGTAATTCATGCAGATGTGTTCAGTTTTCAGAACCATAAATTTCTTACGATAATAGACTTGTTTAGTAAATATGCACGAGCTTATTACATTAAAGATACAACAGCTCTGACGATTTTAAGTAAACTCAGACACTATTTCTCTCATCATAATTACGTTTCAACCCTCGTATGTGACTCTGGCAAAGAATTTGATAATGCAACCCTTAAGGAATACTGCAACCTATTTAACATAAAATTACACATAACTACTCCTCAAAGCCCAAACTCAAACTCCCCAGTTGAACGACTTCACTCAACTATATTAGAAAAATTAAGAACAATGAAGTTGGAGAATCCGTTAGAAAAACCTATTGATCTTATGATAACCTGTATTTTAATATACAATCAATCAGTTCACTCATTAACAGGTCATAGTCCCTTTTCCCTTCTCTACGGCCCTTATGACAAACTTGAACCTATAGACCCCCATAAAACATTGTATGAAGAATATAACCATAGAAGACTTAAAGAAATATTACCCTTTTTCGATCAAATATACAAAAAATCTAAAGAAAAGTCAGAAACTATTCTTAGAAAAAGAAATGAAAATCGTAATGAGATACCGCAAATACAAACTGAACAAGTAGCTATTAAAGTACCTTATGTAAAGAAAACTAACCCTTTATATAAAATTTATCATAATCCAGTTCAAGTAAATCAAAACAAATTACTATTACCTGATTCCCAAAAGAAAACAGCCCATTTGAAAAATGTAAAAAGAGTGAAAAGGACATTTTCTTTGCAGGAACATCATCCCCCTGATGATGGCCCTCAGCCAGGTCCATCAACTAGAAGTTAAACCCATAATCACTAACGGATACTTTAAAGATTATATAGGTATAGCTAGAATAATTAATTACTATCATAATTTCTACTTTTATTTTAATGTATCGGTTTTAGAAAATAATTATCGGGTGTTGACAAACAATACTATAAAAAATTAACGAAAATTATGGCACTGCTATTAACAAGGAATATGTACAGATGCTTAATGACCAAGTGTCCAAAATTAACCTAGAACTTGAGAAATTAACGCACTCCAGAACGAAACGCGGGTTAATAAACGGAGCAGGGTCGCTGATCAAAACCATAACCGGAAATCTCGATCAAGACGATCTCGATAAAATAAACAAACATTTAAACACCTTATATTTAAATCAAGGTGAAATGATGACTCAACTAGACTCTCTAAATTCATTTGCACATATAATTACAGAAAGATTTGTAGAAGAACAAAAAATAATTAACAAAAATCTTCAGATGATAGCTGACAGATTTCGTGAACTAGCTAACATGGAAAAAAGGAGTTTCATTCAATATCAAATCTCATTAGCGCAAAATTTATTAGAAAGTGTCAAAATTATTCAAAGAACTATATCTCTTAGCTTTAATGAAATTACAAACATTGAAATATTTACCTGGAAGGATTTAACACAAATAAGACAGCATCTTGAATTAATTTATAACAAAAATGAATTAATTAACTTTGACAGAAACCACATATTTAAAATTATTGAATTTACTAAATTAATAGTTGTATCAGCAGGAGATACAATCATTTGTTTACTAAAGGTCCCGATTTTACGCCCTACACCAGGCTCCTACTTTCAAATAATTCCCTTACCAGAAAATCATAAAGCCGTTATACCCCCAAGTTCATATTATTTGGAAATAGCCCAACAAAACTTATGGACATCTGAAAGATGCCCATCAATAACAGATGCCATAGTGTGTTCAAATCCACCACAAGAAGAAAGTTGCCAACTAAACCAACCCTCGAGTTGCCCTTCTGCAAAGGTAACCAATAGCTACACGACGTCCATCAAAATACGAAACAACAACGTGCTCATCTCAACAGATGTATCAGTCGAAGTTATAGAAGAATGTCCAAATAAAATCGACAGAAAAACAATACACCAAAATGATATCGTAAGCACACTGCCTAACTGTAAAATCACAGTAAATGATGAGATATACACAGACGTATCAGGCAACATAACGTGGATTCCAGACCTGATATTGCCACTCAAGGAAGAAAAATACGAAGTCCGCTTCAGTCCAGTTCACCTGAAAAATGCTGAAAAATTGAAGCAACAGCTTTCAGAAGCTCCGCAACATAAGATACTACATCCAATGCTGCATACAAGTCACATAGGTGTTACCACATTTATAATAGTAGTCATCATCATCACTATATTGGTTTGGTCCAGAAAGAGATGGACACCCTTCCTAAAGAAGAAGAAATCACCCCAAGTTGAACATGAGGACGTGCTCAAGACTAACGGTGGAGGAAATACGTCACCATGTACCCAACTTCTATAAGTGACATTAGTACATTTCACAGTGACCCTGTTATAGAGAAAGGCATTGACCAGACATTGCTTAATTTCAATTATTAAGTTTAAAGTACAATAAACTATAAAATGTTTAATAATCAGTTTACTTAGTATGCATATTTTACTTGCGACTGCTAAACCATGTTGCGTTAACAGTCGGTATTTGAAACTAATATAGTTCACATCTACTTGCTTTGTTCACTTCCATTTTATATTAATATTATTAGAATAATAACACACTGTATTGTTTCCCTAAAATAAAGTTCTAATTTTATGGAAACTTAAGTTTTGTGTTACCTAATTATATATATATATATATATATATATATATATATATATATATATATATATATATATATATATATATATATATTGCTATGGAATGCGATAGGCCAATATATATGTTAGTTCAATAATTATTGTTTAAAACACATACTGTTTGAAAATCTATTCATCGATAATTTTCTATTACTAAAATTATATAAGAAAGGTATATTCAGATAATTTACCATTTACATGTAAACTGACAAATTAAAATAATATATACTTTAAAACAGCCAGTATATATGTACTATGCCAAAAAAATAGAGCAAGTAATAGAAGAAATAGTTTTATTAAAAGCGAGATAATCTAGGCACCAGGTTGTCAAGGAAAAAAGTCAACAAAAAAGGAGATTTTTAGAGAGGTGTCAGAAAAAGGAAGGGATGTCAAAGAATTTTTAGGAAGATTGAAAAGATAGGTGTTTGGTTTTGTTTATGAAGATAGGTAGAAGGAATTTTGGGAAGATTGCAAAGATAAAGTGTTTGGTTTTGTTTATGATGATATATTGAAGGAATTGAGAACATTGAAAATATAAGTTTATGGTTTTTTTTATAAAGATATATTGAAGGAATTTGGAACGTTGCAAATATAAGTGTTTGGTTTTCTTTATGAAGATAGATTGGAGGAAGTTTTAAAGGAAAACATAAGAATGTTAACCAAAGTTATCTAGATAGTTTTGAACAAGAAGTGAAATTTGATAGGAACATTTTCAAGTTTTGTTAGTGAAGCCAGTGTCACAAACAGCCTTTACTACAGTTTTGAAACTTAGGTCCGACGTCTATAAAGGTTTTTCTTGGTGCCACAGTTGATACAAAAGGTTTCTAATCACAAGGATTAGGAAGCCTTATAGAAGCAGAAAACAATTAAAAATGTCAATTGTGAAGCAGATTAAGAAGAGAAATATTGAAATAAAATAAGGGTACCATCATTAAGTAAGTAGTATTTTATTATTTAAATTTATATCGAGTTAGAAAAAGTGCACTTTGTAGGGTGGATGTGTAAATAATATAGTGTAAAGTAAAGTTGGTTGAATATATATTTAAAAAAATTGTTAAATTTTATAAGTAATTATAATTGATTTTGAATATTCTTTTGTTTTGATTTCACTTTGATAAAAAGTAAGTACCTTGAAGCACCCCTGAGCATTAAGAACTCATAGCTCTGCTAATAGTATAATAATATATATATATATATATATATATATATATATATATATATATATATATATATATATATATATATATATATATATATATAATAATACAATAATAATTATTAATATCGTAATAATTGGCGCAACCAACGTGAGACGTGAAGAAAGGTACAGAAAGAACAGGGATTTTTCAAAATTTAATATTCATAGGGCAAAATTTAATAGCACCTAAAATTTGATTGAATATAAAGTATTACAAACAAGATATTTTGATCGCAAACATATTCCAACAGTTGTATGTTTTTAAGTTGCATAAAATTTCATTTGTGTGTTGTTTTCTGAATATTTTATCACCAAATATATAAAATGTATAGGGCAGAAGATCTGTAAATACACTGCATTTACAGGTAATATTCAAAGTAGGTCATTTAGCTGTATAAAATATAAATTGCTAGACAAATAAAACTAAAATTATGTCAGACAAGAAAACAAAAAGGGGTCCTATCAAAGAAAAATTTACCTTACCAACACGAAAAGAAACTGAAGAAGCTAAGATGTCGGAAGCTACAGAAACCACGCCGATGACATTGAGGAGCGCTAATGAAATGGTAATACCGGAACAAGAACAGCATCTGACTGTAGGAGATAGTGCCATTAGCACAAAAGAACAACCAAAACCAGAGACAGAAATGGATCACTCGATTATGATGCAAATACTATCAGCTGTAAAACTAAGTCAAGAAAAAATAGAAGAAAAAATAGAAGAAACACACATGACAATGGAAGCAAACAACAACAATTTGCAAGAAAAATTAGAAGATTTGAAACAGGAAATATATGTAATGGTTGAGAAACAGATAGAAACTGCAGACAGAAAGATCCACATTTTACAAGAAAAAATGAAAATGCTAGATGGAAATATCAAGTTGGTGGAGCAAAATGTTTACGAAACACTGGACAATAAATGGGAAGATATAAAAGAAAATATCCAGGTAATTGAAAATAAGCTCGATTTTCTCCAACAAGAAGACAGAAGAGAGAAAACACAAATAATAGACAAAATTAATAAGGATATAGGCAGAGCCACGGGAAGTTTGGAAAATATTAATGAAAATTTGCGAGAAACAGACAACAGACCTAATCAGAAGGTAAATACAGTAGAACAAAAATTAGAACAATACAGAAGATCGATGGGAAATTCAGATGGATCTATTAAATACATAGTAACTCCACAACAAGAGATTGGCATAACTTTCGATGGGGACGTAAAGAGAGTACACCCCAAGGTATTTATCAAAATCATAGAGAATCGGATTAAAAACAACACAAATTTCGAGGATGTGAAAGAAGTATTACGAAAAAATTTAACAGGTACAGCTGCTATTTGGTTTGCTGCACGAGAAATGGTAATAAATGACATGGAGACGTTTAAACAAGAAATTTTAGATCAATTTTGGGGACAGAACCAACAATCAATGTGCAGGGAACGCCTGTATTTCGGAAAGTATAACAGTTGGGGAATCAGCCGTAGTGCATACGCTCTACAGCATTATAACCAAGCACAACATTTAGAACCACCACTAGAGGAGAAAGAGAGATAATAATGTGTATAGCAAGACATTTCACACATGAAATAGAAAATGCAGTGACAATGCAGGATATATCCACATTTAAAAGAATGAATGAGTTCCTGATAAAAATAGATATCAACGTGGCAAGACACAACAGAGAGAATGAACAACAACAAAGATGTTCAGACAACAGGACTGCACCCAGGCAAAATTACAATCAAGTACCAAGACAAGAAGGACAACGATATCAAAACAACAATTATCGAAATAGAAATGGATATCAAAATAACATGCAAGACAGAGAACGCTGGAACAATGGTAACCTAAGGACAGAGCAAAATAGACGGCACTACCAGAACCAAAGACGTATAGAACATAGAACACCTGAACCATCAGCACCACCACATCCAGGAGAACCAACAAGAGCATCATCACCGCAAAGAGAAAGAAGATATCAGACTATAGCAATTAGACCGGAAATGAACATGACACATGCTCTGGATTTTCAGAACGGCACAGGTCAAATGTAATTATATCCAAGTATTAACACCCTATAGAGTTTATAATGGAAGACGACGCAAATAACATGGAAAATGGCAACGGTTTAATTTTTTTTAATGGCATGATAAACCAACAACAAATACAAATATTAATAGAGACAGGTTCAGAAGCATCACTCATCAAACGAAGTTTAATAGAAAAATGTAAGCTACGGGAAAATATAATAAAAGTTCCAAAGACAACACTAGTAGCAGCGAACGGAAGAAAAATATTTGAAACTAAAGAATCCGCAGCAGTAGACGTTATTAATGGATCAGCAAAAATAAAACTACAACTACTTATTGTAGATAATCTCAACAATGACATGGTATTGGGGACAGAAGAGATGGATCGTTTAAAGGCAATTATAAATTATGAAGACAAAACTTTCATCATACCAGAAAAAAATATAAGCTTAGGGATATACAGTTGCAAAAATGGGGAGGAGGAAGAGAAGAAATGTCACTTCATTAGAAATCAATTACAGAATCATATTAATTACAAAGATGAAGATGACAAAATAGAAAAATTAAATGAAGCATTTGCAAGAATCAAATGCGAAAAAAATTTTGAAAATTATATATATATATATATATATATATATATATATATATATATATATATATATATATATATATATATATATATATATATATATATATATATATATATATATATATATATATATATATATATATATATATATATGCTCATGTACAAGAACAAAAACTTGGTCATTAGCGAAAATAGCAAGCAACTATGTCCACAAGATTGAAGTCAAAGGTATAGAAAGTTTTAAAGCTAGAACATATCCCATTCCATACCGTTATCGTCAAGATGTAAACCAAGAGTTACAAAATATGCTACAGAATGAAATAATAGAGAGAAGCAATACAAGATTCATAAACCCACTAGTTGTTGTCAAGAAAAAGAATGGAGAACTTCGCCTATGTCTAGATGCAAGAAACCTAAATAAATACAGCGTACCTTAATATGAGGCACCCATGAATATAGATGCCATTTTTGGAAATATAACAAAAGCCACAAATTTTTCTAAAATAGATTTAAAACACAGTTTTTGGTTAATACCACTTCATATAAGCTCGAGATATTACACTGGATTCAGCGTAGCAGGTGTTGTGTACAGATTTAAAGTAGTCCCATTTGGCTTACAGAGTGCCAGTTCAGCGCTTGTAAGGGCTTTACACCAGATATTAGATAAATATGAAAATTTTACACTTCATTATATAGACGATATATTGATATACTCCATTAACAGTGAAGATCACATGAAACATTTGGACATAATCTTAGGAACATTGGAACAAGCTGGACTCAAGATAAATCCAGAAAAATGTCAATTTTTCCAAAAACAAGTTATATTTTTAGGATACAAACTGACTCCAGAAGGATTAGAAATGGATGAAGAACGCATACACGTAATAAAAGATTTTCAACGTCCAACAAACTTAAAAACGCTGAGGGGATTTTTAGGCCTTATCAATTATTTTAAGCGATTAATGCCAGATATCAGTAAGAAAACGCACAACTTATTGGAATTGCTACGTAAGGGAGTTCGATGGAAATGGACACAGAAACACAAAGAAGCATTTCAAAATATCAAAGACGATTTTCAAAAAGCATTGAAAATATACCATCCTAGGTATAGTCAGCCATTTATACTATTGACTGATGCATCTAAATATAGATTTGCTGGTGTACTAGTACAGAAACAAGATGAAATAGAGGTACCCATATGTTTCGTGTCGAGAATCACAAAACCATACGAACGAAACTACAGTGCAACAGAATTAGAACTGGCAAGCATAATATTTAGCATACAGAAACTTAGATTTTACTTAATGGGTGCTGAATTTTTAATAAGAACTGATCATGCCGCTTTAACAACCATAATGCACAATCGATATGGCAACAGCAGAGTTCATCGTTGGCTATTAATATTGCAGGAGTATAAATTCCAAATAGAACATATACCTGGGAAAGAAAATGTATTATGTGATTCTGTATCCAGAGAGGATGGTCAAGCTATAAAAGGCCCTAGAACTTTACAAATTGGTGTCAATGTCATGAAAGAACAAACAGGAATATTTTCTTTACAAGAAATTAAACAAGACCAACTTAAGCTCAACCAAAAGGAAAAAGAAGGTAGTAAGTTTGAAAATCAGATATGGTATAAGAATTCGGAGGATCGCGAAGTCTATGTTATCACGGAAAAGATGGCAAGGAAGATATTAAGAACTCTACATGAGCATCATGGACATACAGGTTCTCGTAAAACATGGCTACTGTTCAGAGAAAGTTACATCTCAAAATCAGACACAACCATTGCCAAAGATCTCACAAGGAGTTGCCATGTATGTCAACTTACCAAACACAAAAATGTTAAAAATGAAAACATAATCAAGACAATAATAGCTGAAAATAGCATGGACATCATCGCAATAGATTATATTAGTGAATTAGTAGAAAGCAAAAAGGGAAATAAACATATATTGGTAGTTGTTGACATTTTCAGTAAATATGTTAAGCTGTATCCGAGTAAAAGAACCAATTGTTCAAGTGTAATAAACAGTTTGACAGAATATTTTCAAGAAGTTGGGACTCCAAAAAAATGTATCCTCGACAATGCAACATATTTATAAAGTATCAGGTTGCAGAATTTTTGCCAACATAACAATGTTGTGTTAAATTACACCAGTATCAGACATCCATGTGCCAACCCAGCAGAGCGTTATATTCAAGAAGTAATTAAGTTCCTAAAAATATTGTGCATAAATGACCACAGATCGTGGGAAGAACAAATTCCCTTAATAGAACAGTTTTTTAACAGCACACCAAACACAACAACAGAGCAAACACCAGTGTTTTTTATTAAAAGGAGAAAGACCAGAACGTAGATGGGAAATAACAAATAGACAAAATGGGAAGACATTTTGGAAAGAGTGAGACAGAAAGTAGACAGGAACAGAAGAAAATGGCTGCACCGAGAACAAAAGAAGATGAAGAAAAGGACTAGGTTTGAAAAAGGTGACTTAGTAGTGATACGCAACATACAAGTAGCAAATCGACGAGAAGACAAATGTGTAAAACCTCAACTGTCATTTGAAGGACCTTATCGAATATTAAATGAACAAGGCACAAATAGTTATATATTAGGACACATTAGGAACGAAAACATTCGTGGCATTTTCAATATAAGCCATATTTTCAAATATATACCTCAGTAAAATCAAAACATTGGGGAAAATGCATAACAATTGTCTAGCAGAAATAATAAAAACATGCATAAAATTTACCCATGATATAAAGAATAGGTGTAAATAGTTCGGTAGATCATTATTTGTAGTTTTCCAGTTTAATTTTACACATTCTGTTAGATTTACCAAGATTTAATTAGTATTAGGGTTACTAGATTAGTTTTTTGGTAAATAAAGTCAGTATTTTTATTTAATTTCAATCAGCCACAGCAATGTGAAGAGGCAACAACCTTAAAAGCAAAATATATTAGACACATATTATTTAAACCAGAACATTTTAGAACTTATCTGATAGAAAACAAGGAAATAACGGGGGATACGTAGGTACGAGTACAGAAAAAGGGTACGATACAAAGTAAAAATTGATCTGGTGATTGTACGAGCACAACGTGTAGCGTTGGTGTTTAGTTACAACCACTATTTTGAGACCCAAGAAGAACAATCAAATATGTAACCAAAATAAACAATGTGCCAAACAATCTTACCGTATGTGCACCTATATTAATAATGAAGCAAATACAACCAGACAGATATTGGGAAAATCCAGCTGTAGATCACCAAGAGCTTTTAAAGGAAGTAAACAAAAGATTAAGAAGAAATGCTGAACGATATATAAGAAAAAATACCACGAAAAAAAGAAGATAGTGAAATTCAAGAAAGGGGACCTAGTAATTTTAAAAGCACTGAGAGTGTCTGATAAAACAAAGGATCAATGTAAGAAATTAATATCACCATTTAAAGGGCCATAAAAAATAGAAAATGGGAATGGCATTAATAGTTATGAACGAAACAACCCAGAAACAAAACCTATAAGGGGAAATTTAACATAAACGACTTGTGTGAATTTAAACAAACAAAATCAAATTAATCTATCCAATAAAAGAATAAGAAAGAAAGTGCAAATTAAAAATGAGGCCGGAGGCCAACAGATGGAAGGGGCAGTGCCAATATAATAAAAATACTAGGAGAGCAAGGATTTTGAATTAAATTGAACAATTTTGAAAGAAAAAGGCAATTTAGTTTTAAAAATCATAGGCCGGAAGGCAAGAGGAAAGAATAATATCAAAGAAAAAGGGCTGTAAGCAAGAAAGAAGAGTAACATATAGGAAAAACTCGAGGCATCTAATAAGAAAATCGGAGAATATGACAATGACAATGGAGGATGGTATAAAGCAAGCAGAAATAGCAAATATAAGAAAATGAGTAAGAAAAATGAAAATTTTGAAGAATTATTTATATATATATATATATATATATATATATATATATATATATATATATATATATATATATATATATATATGTGCCTAACGTAAGTTTCGGCGACACGCGTCCCCGCTCCTTATACATATATGTATCGTCAGTTTTGACGACATTCTTGAAGTAGGGGAGGTAGCGCTTTGCACACATTGTTGCCATTTAAAGACCACTGCTTTGACAACAGCGAATGCAATTGTATAACTACAGGTCATGCTACTCTCATATAAAGCATAAAACAGTAGATGTGAGTAAAATCATATGTGAAACATTTTTATTTCGACAGTCAAAATGAATTGGCTTCGATTGGCTTGTAAAAGATGTCTGGGAGTCGGTAATTAAGTTGACATACAAATTCCACTAATAAAAATAATTATATATAATAATAATAATAATAATAATAATAATAATAATAATTATTATTATTATTATTATTATTATTATTATTATTATTATTATTATTATTATTATATTAATTATTATTATTATTATTATTATTATTATTATTATTATTATTATTATTATTCGCCCAGCATTCTAATGCTATAGAACACATAGAAAACGATGAAGTAATGTTGTGAAACACTTTAGAAAATGAAGTTTGAAAGTTAACAAAGTTTCTGCAGACAGCGTATTTTTCGCCGTTATAATATTGCTTAAAAAACAACTGAATTCGAAGACGTATAGACACTCGAACTAAAATTAATTACATACTTATTGGCATAGTTTAATTTTCGCCTGGTAATTATATTTAATAAATCATCGTGTAGTGCCATGAATGAAATAAAGTGCCTAGCAAGTCAATTTGCTGACGGTAACCCTTCAATACACAAATTATTGTTCATATTGGAGTGATTGAATTCTCGGACGGTAGAAATCTAACAAAATTTATGTATCTACCTAAGGTCAAAATAAAGAGTGAAATAAGACAAGTGGATTTAATGCACTCTAATAGAATAATATTTCACATCGAAATAACTGAATTCAGGCTGACAGTTTAGGCGCAATTATGAAGATAATGATTAGGTATAATATTTTAATAAATAAATGAAGTAAATCACTTTGTGGTCTTGATTGGTGTCGCGCTTAGAGCGTTGGAGTGTCGATGCGAAAGACCCGGGTTCGAAACTCGGACCCGTCGAGAAACAACTTTCATTTTCGTTGTAAAATTTTCAGTACTGTAAATTAACTTCTCCCGAGGCCATGTTTTTGTGTTTGACCAACTTGAATGTGCGCACGCTCCGTCCTTCGGAGGGGACGTAAAACCGTCGGTCCCATGTCCATGCGATGTTGGGCACGTTAAAGATCCCTACCTTATATAGCAACTCAAATTTTAGTTCAAAGAAAATACAATGCCCTAACGAAATTCAGTTCGCCAACCGACCCTTAGACTAGCAACATCCAATGCTACCAAGTGGAAAATCAGTGCCCGGGTCTTATGTTTTTTTTTTGTTTACTTTGGTTACTTTATAACAGACATGCAATTGCAATAAGTAAATGCTTCTTAGAATTTATGTTTTTTTTGTAGGAAAACAACTCATAACGTCATAAATACAAAATCCATTACCTATAAATATAGGGTGTTCCTTAATGACGTGCTAATAATTCAAGATGTTATTCCTGGTCATTTTATTGAGAAAAGTTCAATATATAAACACCGAACTACTCAAATTTCTTGAAAAACACAACCTAATCCACGACAGTCAGTATGGATTCCGTCAGCGCAAATCAACTGCCGACCTCCTTTCCTTTGTCACCCATTCTTGGAACAAGTCTATGGAACTTCACGGTGAATCCCAGGTTGTCGCTCTAGACATATCCAAAGCTTTCGACAAGGTCCGGCACGTCGCATTGCTTAATAAACTTCCGGCCTATGGCCTACCACCAAAACTATGTACCTGGACAGCAATGTTTCTCTCCAACGGAGCATTTCTCGTTTCGTGGATGACCATTCCTCTAAACTGTATCCAGTTAATGCAGGAGTCCCTCAGGGTTCAGCTTTAGCCCCAACTTTGTTTCTTCTCCACATCAATGATATCCTCTTTAGCACATCCAACCCAGTTCCCAGTTATGCTGACGACAGCACCCTGCACTCAAATATACAATATTCTAAGCCTGTCTCTTTAGCCCAGTGAGATGAGGATCGCAGACTCATGCAGGGTTCTATCTCTGCGGATCTTCAAAAGATATTAGACTGGGGAAGGAGAAATCTTGTACAATTCAATTCCACCAAATCTCAGTCCTGCCTTCTATATCGTAAGAAATACACCAGCCCTCGACCCATCACAATGAACAACCAAGTTATTCAAAGTAACGAATCCTTCTCACTTGTGGGCATTTCTGTGGATCGGAATCTCAATTGGCACCAACATGTCACATAAACTGCAGAAGCGACTGCTAAGAAATTAGGTGTCCTCTTCAGGGCACGCAAATACGTTTCACCAGCTAATCTATATACTTTATACACTTCACATATAAGACCAAACCTCGAATACTGCTCTCACATCTGGGGTGCCGCTGCTGTTTCTACACTCTCTATCCTGGACTCCATTCAGAAGAGAGCTATACGCCTCATCAGTGACCCTACCCTTACCCAAAGGCGGCCATCTCTTGCCCACCGCCGAGCCGTTGGTGACCTCTCTCTTTTATTAGATATTTGCACGGGCACTGCTCAGATGAGCTTTCTTCCATAGTTCCTCCACCTGCTGCCCCCAATAGATCTAACAGCGAATGCACCCCTTGACTGTCCAGGTCACCAGACATAGAATGTCCTGTTATGCCCGCTCTTTTGTTCCGAGGACTTCCAAGTTGTGGAATTCCTTACCGGCACATGTTTTTCCTTCTCCAAATCTTCAATTCCAGAATTAACAAGTTGCCTCTTTTCTCATTGTCGACACCCACGGTACAATAGTACCTGTAGGCTTTCGTGGTGTGTCGTTGAAATAAAAAATTAGAAAATAAAAAAATATGAACATATGTCGGCAGCGGCTTCTTTTTTTCTACAGGGTGTTAAATTTTCTTCTTTAAAGAGTTCTTTCGTATTATCTCCAAAAGTACTTTAAAACAAAACATTATTTGTGCCCTCGTTGTGATCAGAACCTGGGCTGCTACGCCGAAAGACCAGGGTTCAAATGCCGGACAGGAAAGAAGATTTTTAATTTAAAAATGTATAGTAGAAAACTGTAAATTCACATTTCCCGATGCCATGACATTGTGCTTGAGCAAATTGAATGCTCGCAGGTTCCGTCCTTCTGAAGGGACGTAAAGTCGTGGGTCCCGTGTCCATGCGATGTTGAGCACTTTAAAGATCCATACCATCCTTAAAGAAAGAAAGGTATTCGGCAAATTTTCCAGGCTGGTGAGGTGAAACTGCTCCCTGGAGTCGGTGTTTGGCCTTAGTCGCGGAAATAGACCGACGTTAAATAAATAAATCACATACATAACACACAAAACATTATTTTATGTCAACACGTATTGTTTTGAAAAGTATGCTTGTAAGAATGTCATTATTCCAAGATAACTATATTTGTGTGTTCAAAAATTATTTCTCAATACAACTAAATTCTATCATATGGCATGAGATTTTTTTTACAGTAGTGTGATACACACAGCTTGTAAGTAATTCGTACATACAGCTCAGTATGGCGAAATTTTTTATTCAAGCCTTTTATTTCATATATTAACATTTAAAATTGAGACTTTTGAAACAAGTTTGTGTTTAAATAAATTGAGAATTTCATTGTGAATAATATAATTGTGAACAAAACTAATTCCAAATCGCAAGATGCGCACGAGTGTTCAGAGAGTTTTCAAAATTTCGAACTCAATCTGGATTGTCAAAAACGGCATGTATATCCCGCAAGAGAATGTGTAGCAGAATCACGTATTTAGGATTTTAGATAATATTTACTATCACATTTTAGATAAATATATCAAGCATAATAAAAATTAGAAAGTAAAATATTCTATTGGAAACCCATTTAAATGTTCTGCTTTTAGAAGAGAGACATCTGGAATCCAGATGGGATATTCTTATATATTCTTATTGAGTATTTACACGCACCAGTCACAAATTTAGGAAGCTTGTTTAAAAAACCCTATTATAGCGTGAAGGCACAGCATTATGCTGTGGTGAAGGGTTGAATGCGGTCTTTATTTGTAATTATCATAGATCTAATACTCTTTACGAATTTCTAGAACAAAATGATAACAGAATTTTGTTCTGCTTTAAAACGGTGTATTTTCTATTACTTGTTTATGGTACCAATAATAGAAAGTAAACATAAAAGAACAACCCTTGCACAATTTAGACTGTATTTTTCAAGGAATAAAGAATAAAAGGTCAGCCCATTTAAATGTTCACGCTTAATGTGTAGTTTTAAGCAATAAAGCTTGAATAGGATTAAAAAAATGTTCGGGACGCAAAAAGTGCGTTATAGGAGCGAATTTTCATAAGAATTGTACATTATGATTATACGGCATATTAGTAAAGTTAATACTTTAAACTTACAGACCTTGAAGGTCGATTTTAGAGGTTCTGGTACGCGTATATTTGAAAAATTCTCTCGAAAGTGTTACCACCGATATCCCTCTATTACCAAAGAAAATTTGCGTTTTAACTCCTTTTGAGAAAAATGCCCAAAACTCAATTTTCTACGAAGGTAAAAAGAACTAAATTTTGCTATATCTGTAGATAGTGTAAGTCTTTTTAAAAGAAACTGGTATTACAAATTTCATTAAAGTTATACAGAAGATTTCCAGAAGGAAACTCAATCCATATTTAGAAAAGTAAAGTACCTGCCAAATTCCAAACGTAGCAGTTATTTTTCCTTATTAATCGCCAGTATGATTTCGTTTTAGTCAACCTAAGCAAACCGGTTTTTTCAATAACAATTACAACAATAAAAAAAAGTGATTTCAGACTCAAAGGTGACAAACTAATTTTGGCGTTTTAAACAAAAATGAGATCTTGTTCAAAACGTATGAAATCTGTGCACTATTGTTTCTCCAAGTGTGAGAAAATAAAACATTTAAAAAAAGATACATGCATCCAGCTGGATTCGATCGCGTCACTCTCTACGTGGGATGGGAGCATGATAACCGCTACGATATCTGGGCAGCCGTCAAGAAAGACTTTACTTGCGTCATACCATAGATCGGCTCTATTCCCGTGATATTATATTCAAAGTATACATAATTAATTAATTACAGAAAATTAGGTAGTAGAATTACCATTGAAACAAATCCCACGGCTGTTTCGGTCTTATATGACGTCTTATGTTTAAGTTTCAAGATAAAATAAACTATTTTAGAATCATTTTCGTCGTGCCATATACTATATTTGACTTTTACCTTTGAGACTACTCGACATAACCTGTGGTTTATGCATAGCGGAGGACCCCCCCCCCACACATACACACACATTTCGCCCTAAATCTCAGAAATGACCAAAGCAATACTTTTGGATGCAGATGGATTGGACGCGGTGAAACTCAGCCATGGCCGGCTCGATCCCCTGATTTAAATCCTATGGACTTTTATTTATGGGGGCATCTCAAAAGTATTGTTTATAAAGAAAATGTTAAAAATGTTGATGAATTGTACTTGGATGCAAACAAATTAAAAATACACCAGAAATATTTAACAGAGTAAGACGTTGTATGCTCCGCGGAATACGAAAGTGTATTGTAGTGGAGGGTGGCCATTTTAAACATTTATTGTAGTCAGGTATCATAAAATGTTATAAATTTTTTTATTTGTTGTTTTATTTGTTGTTAAAATTTGCAGACAATACAATTAATTACTTGAGAAAAATTAATTTTTAAGCGACATCGACATACAAAAATTGAAATATCTCGAAAATAGTGTGTCTGAGAGATTTAAATCCAGTATACTTTTTTTGCTTACAATTAATAAGGGCTGCAACGTAGCTATACGGTAGGTCGATATTACTGGGTGTCAAAAAATTATAGCCAATTGAATGCAAGCGTAGTCTTACAGGTGGCGCCCTCTGCCAGCAGTGTTACTAACAATAACATATTTAAATTTCTTGCCCTCGAAAATCCCCACATGCCAATTTTCACGCCAAAATTTGAATTTGACTCGGACTTATTCGTGAAAAACTGACCAAAAAAAAAATAATTTAACACGCTGTATTTAAAAAACTAAGCATTTGCTGACCCATATTTATGTGGAAAAATAGTCTTATTTGTTCTGAATGTGTATCTGTAACATAGACCATCATTTTTGAAACTTGCTGTATATTTGGTTTGGTTACCGTTGTATGAATTAATTTACGCGTGGCAGTTAACTACTCTGTCTGTCAGGCATTCGACTTTAACCACTAAGTAGTTTCAACGCATGACTTTGGGGTTTATTTTTAATTTGGAAAAAACTAACAATTGTGGCCCAAATGACTTAAAATTCCAACATATGTTTATTTGCACCATTTCTAGCCAAATGTGAAGTCTCATTCCAGCTACTCTGATACTTACAAAAATATAACATCATTCAGTTGCCAAGTGTTTTTAATATCTATACTTATATCTATATATTTGGCAATCTTTTCTGACTGTTTTGCAGACATTTGTGCTTAAGGGACAGGCAATATCAATAATAGCACCTTTTTTTACCTATTTTATCAATTAAAACTATATCAGGATGATTAAATTTAACTGACTTGTCAGTCAGAATCGGTCTATCCCAATATAAAAGTGTGTTTGGTGACTCTAAAAATTGGATTTGGCAAATATTTATAATATTTTATATTATTTTTCATAGCGAGATGTTTATGAATTATTTTTGCCAAATCATTATGTCTATCAAGATACAAATTTTGTGCTAATGCAGGACAACCAGGTACAATGTGATCTATTGTTTCACCCTTTAATCCACAAACTCTGCAAAAGTCATCAGTATTAGAAGCTTTGATAATATACTTTTCGTAATTTTCTGTTTCAATAACCTGATCTTGTATTGCTGTAATAAATCCCTCTGTTTCTGGATGCAATAATTCTTCTTTTAACCATAATAATGAATTCTTTTTATCGATTGCTTCATCATCTAAGATTTTGGGATATTTACTATGTATCGCTTTTTGTCGCCAACTTATATGCTGCAAATTCACTATACCGCTTGGAGTATTTGCTTGCTTATTATATAAATTTAGGGGAGTGTAATTAACATTAAAATCAATAACAGTTTTGATTAATTTATTATTTGATTTGCAAAATAACTCAATAATATTATTTTCTCAAGATTTACATAATGAAAAAATATGTATGATCCCTCTGCCACCTTCACTACGTGGTAAATATACTCTTTCTAGCGCACTTTTTGGGTTGTGATACCTACATTTTGTCAAGGTGGTTCTTGTCATTCTATCTAATTCATTATTATTATAATTAATATTATTATTGTTCCACAATGTTCCACAATTAATCGAATTATAATTGAACCTTGGCTAGAACTAAACACAAATGACAAATACTCATAGTGTGTTCAAGAATCTTCTCACGATTTGGAACGTTGTCAATATACTTATTTTATTTAAAAGGGAACAAATGGTTTTATTTATATTCAAAATCTCGATATTTTTCTCCGAATGCTTCGTGACGACATCCTCAACAGAAAAAACAATTGATATTTCATGAATGTCATTTAATTTCCAAAGATTCTTGACCTCTTATGCTAAATCTTGCTACTTTGAAATGTGGGTTCTCTCTGATTCTTCCAAATTATGCCTTAGTGGGACCGCAATATAGATTAGACC
The DNA here is from genome assembly GCA_964006375.1 of Tillus elongatus. Taxonomy (NCBI): domain Eukaryota; kingdom Metazoa; phylum Arthropoda; class Insecta; order Coleoptera; family Cleridae; genus Tillus; species Tillus elongatus. The sequence goes on from OZ023267.1 coordinate 81,296,875, forward strand.
TTGTTCTTCAGTTTTATCTATGCAAATGATGTCTGATCGGTTATGGCTTATATATTTATCCGTAACGATAGTGCCATCACAATAGAGAACATGAATAGGAAGTAACATCGTTTCAGTAATATGTATTTATAATAAAGTTCGTACTTACTTACAAGGTTTCGTTGATACGCTAATTCTTGATGGATTGTAGCAGCAATTTTGTTATGTCGTTCCAAATAAAGAAAGCTGGTTAAAATAGAAAAGCCTGCAGTGATATATTTAATTTAAATTCAATTCAATTATGCGATTATCTACATAGATCTGCCTCTTGGATTCGTAAAATGTGTTATTTTAATTATTTGTACTAATTACTTTATCCTGGATACCACAAAGAAAGTTTCAGGGCGTAAGTATTATTTTCTGAGGAAGCATATAGATACTGTTCTATCTACATGGTTTTTGGATATTTCTGAAGGGTAATATTTATTTATGAAAATCTTATATTTAAGAGACCTACCATGTTATTGTATTCTATTCTATTCTGATGGGTTTTCATGTAATCTATAGGTGAAGACATATTTTCTCTATTTTTTTTCAAGGCTAAGTTGTTTCAGAAATAGGGAAGGGGAACTTTACATATATTTTTTCTCAAATAACCTTGACACTGTTTATTTTAAAATTAATGATATATTTGGGAACCTCACAAAAAATTATTTCATTTGATACAACACGGTACAATTTACAAAACTTTTTTTATTTTCTAATTTACCTAAAGATGACCCTCATATTCAAAGTTAGATCACAGAAATTATATGTGTACTAAATTTGAACTTAATTAGTCGAGCTTGCCGCGCTAGCGAAACTGCAGTCATACGATATAATACCATACATTATTCATTTGAATTGTTTTCTCAAAATAAGAATATTATAGTTATTTTTAACTCGATATAAGAGGATCCATTCTGAATACACTGCACAGATAGTAGATTTCATTTTGTTATGATCATCAGAAAGAATATTCATTTATTTTTTCTGCAATAAGACGTTCTGATAACCAACAAGCGGATCGAATTTAAAAAAAAATTAACAAGATATGATTCTTGTGTACAGTTGCAAATAAGATACGCTGTTCGCCACTTCATTTTATGCATTATCTTCATTTGCTCCATTGTCCACAACATAATGACAGAACGAAAATGTTCTTTGTAAATAATGAAAATTCATGTAGACATTATAGTAATTCCCGTTTTCCATGTCACCTTCTTACGACGATGTATTTACCATTCAAGTAATTTAAAACAACAGGGTATTCAAAACGCCGTTGAAGAAATTTGTTTTCTATTAGAACATTTTCATTTGATGTTACTTTAGATACTGTCACTAACATAAAACTTCTTAGTGACATTAATTGATACTGTAGTTAGTTCTTATCTAGTTGTCTGTGCTACATATTACGTACATATATGAGCTTATCTAAATTATACTATCCATTATTTTATATATTATATATATATATATTATATTGGTCATTTTCAAATTTAGGATAAAAACTGGGATGGCAACATCGTAAAAGAGTGGGGAGCGAACAGAGGGGAAGATGTCGCCAAAACTTACTGTATATATAAAGCGAAGTTTTGACGACGTCGCCGAAACTGACGGGGTGTCGCCAAACCTAACGATGAACGTAACAATTTGTCGCCGAAACTTACGTTGGATATATATATATATATATATATATATATATATATATATATATATATATATATATATATATATATGGTGATGAATAGGGAAAAGAATAAGTAGTCGGAGTAGCTAAACCAGTAAATAAGAAAGGAATAGGCCTAAGAGAGGTTCTGATATGTGATAATGAATAATGAATATTGATATATGTATATGAAAATGAAAATGAAGTGATATAGAAATGGAATATTTAAATGAAGAAGATATGTAGGGGAATGTATGAAAAGTAAAAGGAAAAGTAAACCATATAAGAATAAAATTGATATGTACCAAATGGATAAGATATTTTAAAAAGCTGCTAATCCGATAAAATGAATTTGAATAAAATAAAACGTCATTGTAGATTGATAAGAAGAAAACGTATGAACGGAAAGCCCGAGCAAACCAAATGTGAAGCTATGAAAATCATAAAATAAAGGGAAACAAGTCGCGGATATACCAAAGTAAAATATACAAGTTTGGGTAAATTGATAATTAGCAAGTACAGAAAGAAGAATGACAATCAGGGGGGGGGGGTGAATTTGAAGACCAAACCAGGATTAGATTTTATAGACCTGAGATGTAATAGATGAGGGATACACAACGAGGAATTTAAAAGCAAGAGATGAGTTCTTACTTAATTTGTGGGGAAAACTAAAACTGAAATTAGCCTTGACTTAGTCAGTTAACAATGTTTTTATTTTAACGTTGGTGGCATTTCTTATAGCATGCAACTCATGCAACTTATAACTAAGTCCAACGTTGCTTAGGCAAACGTGACTGTAAAAAAGGCATATATAGATGAAATCCCAGAAGAACGACGAAGCACCAACATGACACATAATTTTAAATAGCACTTAAACAAACGAAGCAAATTTTAAATAAAGGCCTTAAGCACTTCACGACGCCACACTTTTAAATTGGACTTCGTATATGACTCCAATATTTGTCGACCCGGTATAATAATGCGCACTATAAAACAAGTGACAGCATCAATGGGTTGATCAAGAGAAACAACATGTAACAAATGCATAAATATTGGATGTTTAATCCACCTAAAATAAAAGGAAAATTCATAATTAATCATAAAAATAAATGATTACTATTCTGAGATAAATCTCCTGATAGCAATCAGTTATTTGGGGAATGGCTATGATAAAAGGTCTTAGCAATATTATTACTAGAACTTGACCACAGGTCAGCAGTAAAAACGATACTTACAGTTTGCACGTGATGTATAAAGTTTTCTTTTGTAAATTGCATCCATATCAATATTCATATTACTCAACATTTATTCACACTAAAACATAAATAAAAACACATTATAAACAAACATATTCTTTACTATTGTTAGCTGGTGCTGGTTAAAAGCAATGAAAGCTGTGAAAGATGTGAAAACAATGATTCACTTAAATGATCAATAATAACAATTTTTGAATTTATAACCTAAACAATTTGGAATAAAATCTCAGTAAAGAGGTTAAGTAAGCCACATATCTAAATGTATATGTGTAGCTTAAACTTCTAAACATGTCATTTTAAACCAAAGTGAATTATGCTCAAAAGATATTTACTTACAAATAATTTAAAATAAGATATATTGAAGAACACTCGGTATACTATATAAGAAAGTGTATTTTTAAAACCCAAAAGACAAAAGTGATGTTGAGAGACTTGAAATCAAGATTTTAACGTTTAAAAGTGTTTTCGTTTTTAAATTTAGTATGATTGTTATATCTAGAATAGGTGAGGTTATCCAAATGTCATTCCAATATTAGGTATTTTTAATTATAAGAATTTAACTAAGGTACAGGACTTGAAATTAGCGGGCTTTTGAAATATACATACCTGTCAAGAGGTAAGATAATAATTTTCAAGAAAGCTTGTGTGATAAAAAAGGAAATAGGGTTCGAGATTAGTTTTCAACAATATCCGATTTCCGCTTGAATTATGAGAGTTATTGTTTGGTAGGACGCTAGTAGCGAGCGCCATATTCCCTTCCAGAATGAATTTCAATATTTAAACAATTTTTGTGTGTAAACAATATCCGTTTATTCCTAGAAGTAACAGAAGAAATAGATTCACTGATCCAGAATAAGAAAATCACCCAAGTGAATAGAATATAATTGTAAATCACGTCAACACATACATGTAAAATCAGCATTGGAAACAAGGTATCGAAAATCCATTCAATTTGTTTAAATCAAACCAGAAGGTAAGACTTTTTAAGTATAAACATAGACAAACTGTCAACCGGTTTGTCTAGCTATAAATGTATTCATGGTAAAAGCAGAAAATTAACTTATAAACAGAAATCCAAATCAACGTCCCACGATAGTTGAAAAGCGGAATCATAGAGGGCCCGACGGGAATAATCCTGTTAAATAATTAATAGTAAAATTTGTTCTTAAATTTAATATTAGAGGATCCGCTTTAAGACAAAAATTCTAGAATTTTCATAAAATAAAATAAAAATATTTTGTTACTAATTAAACCATGACGTATTTCTTTGGGCATATTCAGATATACGATTTTATTGCATATAGCAGTCTATTTTCTCCAAATTAGAACCGACTACTGGGATAGTCAGTGCAGAGCAGAGCAAAGCCAGGGCAAATTAAAAAGGCAAATATTTATATAAGTACCCATTGCTATTTTAACTAACAAATGATTGGTAACAGTAGTAAAGAATAGGCCACCAACATTACACAGAAATACATAGGGATTTAAATAATTAAAAACTATATATATATATATATATATATATAAATATATATATATATATATATATATATATATATATATATATATATATATATATATATATATACATATAGTGGTCTTTTACAATATTAAATCAATATATAAAACTAATAATATACATTATATACATAATAAAAAAACAATTGACGCCCATAACGGTGGGGCAGTAAAACTAGTAACAAAACAATATATATATATATATATATATATATATATATATATATATATATATATATATATATATATATATATATATATATATATATATATATATATTGGAATATTGCACTGCACTGTAATCACCTTTAAATATACACTTTATTTGTTTGCTGTACGTTTGTGATTTCTTATTGGTTTGCGTGGACTGCAGTTTCGAACCGTCCCGGTTCATCATCAGCACGCTACTGACTGTTATCGCTCCTGTGTGGTCTACGTCTGTGATTGTACGTAGCGCTTGCGCCGTGAGCTTCTGTTGGTCGGTTTACTGTTCTCTGACTGGTTGTGCCTTCGGACTGTGTCGTGTGTATCGGTCTCCTGTCTTGATCACTGTGGTTTGATAATTTGTCTATTTGTATGGCCTTTCTTAAGTTTTGTTAAAATGTTTGTACTTGGATTTGTTCTGGCATTAATTGTTTCTTATTGTTTGTTTGTTGAATGTAGTATTGTTCCCAGATTTCCATTTTTTTGTGGTCTTTAACATGTTCCATTAGTTGTAATTGGGTGATGTCTGGTTTTTGGTGTTTTGTGTGGTGAATGTGTGTAGCTACGTTTGATTTGTAGCAAAGTAATATGTTATATGTTCCTTGAATCTTGTCTCTATTGATTTTTTTGTCATTCCTATATATTTTTTATTGCATGTGTTACATTCTATTTGGTATATTCCGTTTAATTCATGTGATTTGTGTTCTTGTTTTTTATTTATTTTGTTTATTATTGTGTTATTGGTTTTGTAGCTTATTTTTAAGTCATATTGTTTGAGTGTTTGTGTTATTTTTTTGGTGTGGTGGTTATGAGTGAATGTTGTGTATTTTGTGTTTGTTTCTGGTGTTTTGTTTTCGGTTTTGTTGATGTTGATTTGTTTGTTTTTGATTTGTTTTACTAGCTTTTCTATCGTTTTTTGTTGTATCCATTTCTTTCTGTTATTTATATTATGATCTTGTACTCATTTTCTCGTTCGTCGTTATGGAGTGGTACATTTAGCAGTCTGTTTATTAAGTATCTGTATGCGGCCATTTTATGTGTGTGTGGGTGTAGTGAGTGTTTAGGTATAGTGATGTCTGTTTGTGCAGGTTTTCTGTATATTATCTATTCAATCTAGTTTTCTTTTCTGTTAAGTCTAGGAAGTTTATGGTGTTGTTTGATTTTTTTTCTATTGTAAATTTTATGTTTTGGTTGATTTGGTTTATTTTTTCGAGGATATTGTCTATGTTGGGTTTTTGATTGTCGTGTTGGAATTACAACTAGAAAACAAATTTAACATAAAACAATCCATAGAACTAGTGCATAAACTAGAAAACATAAACATAAACAAAAACACAAGACTTGCCTCATTTGATATAACAAATATGTACACCAATATACCAATTAACGAATCTGCAAATATAATCGAAAATAAAATACAAAATAACAACAAAAAACAACAAATCAGCGAAATATTAAACATCATATTAAAACAAAATTACTTTGAGTTCAACGGAGAATGCTACATCCAAGAAGACGGACTACCAATGGGATCTCCACTATCAAGCATCATGGCAGAAATATACATACAACAGTTAGAAGATAAAATCAACACCATCATAAGAGAGACAGACCCAAACATCAAATGGATAAGATGCGTCGATGATATATTAATCATATACGACAATCAAAAAACCAACATAGACAATATCCTCGAAAAAATAAACAAAATCAACAAAAACATAAAATTTACAATAGAAAAAGAATGAAACAACACCATAAACTTCCTAGACTTAACACTAATCAGAAAAGAAAACCAGATTGAATACAAAATATACAGAAAACTTACACAAACAGACATCACTATACCTAAACACTCACTACACCCACACACACACAAAATGGCCGCATACAGATACTTAATAAACAGTATGCTAAATGTACCACTCCATAACGATGAACGAGAAAAGGAGTACAACATCATAATACAAATAGCAGAAAGAAATGGATACAACAAGAAAACGATAGAAAAGCTAGTAAAACAAATCAAAAACAAACAAATCAACAAAACCGAAAACAAAACACCAGAAACAAACACAAAACACACAACATTCACTCATAACCACCACATCAAAAAAATAACACAAACACTCAAACAATATGACTTAAAAATGAGCTACAAAACCAATAACAAAATAATAAACAAAATAAATAAAAAACAAGAACACAACCCACATGAATTAAACGGAATATATCAAATACAATGTAACACATGCAATAAAAAATATATTGAAATGACAAAAAATCAATAGAAACAAGATTCAAGGAACATATAACAGCATTAGATAAAATCAACACACCTAGCTACAAATCAAACGTAGCTACACACATTCAGAACACAAAACACCAAAAACCAGACATCACCCAATTACAACTAATGAATCATGTTAAAGACCACAATATGGATGTTAATTGCACTTGTTGATATTAAATCCACACGTAAACATTTAATATAACTTTATTACTTCACTAACTGAATAAACTATATGATACATTTAACTATAATACACTTTATGATTAAATAACAATTACAACAGTACACGAGTACATAGCAGGTCACTGTAGCGGTTGGTAGCGAGGAGCGAGAGAGAGATCGCCTGGTGTCTCTTATATGCCGTTCTTGACAGCTGGCTGTCGCATAACGTAACGCAACGTTTAACTGTCAAGAGTATTTATGCAGAAACATAGAGTAGTGTTGACGGAAACACTGCGGTCGGAGCCACCGCCACATACTCCCCTCTCAGTGGCAACGCTATTAGTTCAAATATCTTCGTGTAAATCGAACTCTACGTCCATGGCGTGTAGTTTGAACGGGAACGGGAACTTCACTGTCACTTTCAGTTTCACTAGGTGTTGGACTTTCACTGTCACTTTCAGTTTCACTGGGTGTTGGACTTTCACTGTCACTTTCAGTTTCACTAGAATGTCTCTGAGGCTGAAAAGTTGTCTATTCGTTATCACAAAGAATGAATGCGGGTTTAAGACGGTCAACAGAAATTGTATCTTCTCCGTGTGATTTCTTGATTTTGAAGACTTTGTCAGTTCGGGATAACACTTCAAAGGGGCCGTCATAAACTGGTTCGAGGGTTTTTCGCGGAATAGCAATGCGAACAAAAACAAAAGGAGCTTCCATAAGCTTAAGATGGACAAATACCTTTTTTGCAGTATGATGTTTAAAAGGTACTGGTCGAAGTTTCCTTATGTCTTCTTTCAGCTGAGATATAAGTGGTGGAACATCTTGAGCTTGTGTGCTGTTGAAAAAGTTGGTGGGAAGTTTGATTGATTCTCCGTAGACTATTTCAGCGGGTGTTGAGCGATATTCTGGAATTATGTACGATCTGAGTCCTAGTAACACAATTGGCAATTTAGCGACCCAGTTTTCGTCCATATGAGCTTTCAAGGCCTGTTTCAGAACTCTATGCCATCTCTCGATTACACCATTTGCTGCTGGGTGGTAAGCTGTGGTCTTGATGTGGTCTGCACCTAGTGTTTTAGTGAGGTGTGTGAAAAGGTGGCAATCGAATTGTTTACCTCTGTTTGTGGTGATGTATTGCGGAACACCGAAACGAGAGATCCAGCATGATAAAATAGTGTTCGCTACTGTTTCTGCTGTAATATCTGACAATGGAATTGCTTCGGGCCATCGAGAAAATCTGTATATTATTGTTAACAGATAGCGTTGACCTTGTGATGGTGGTAATGGTCCCACAATGTCAACATTTATATGCGAGAATCTTCTCATGGCTGGGGTGTATTGTCCAATGGCACTGGAAGTGTGTCTCCACATCTTGACTTTCTGGCAGGGAATGCAAGTTTTAGACCAAAGAGATACATCGCGTTTCAATTTGGGCCAACAAAATCTATCCTGGACCAGATCGACTGAAGCTGATATGCCTGGGTGGGATAAATTGTGGATAGAATCGAAAATCTTTCGGCGAAATTTGAGCGGAATGAATGGGCGAAGTTTCTTTGAAGAAGAATCGCAAATAAGATTCAATCCGTTGTCAAGAGGCATGTTTTGAAATTTGTATGAGGAAGATTTAGACTGCAGAAGGTGTTTGAGTTCCTCACAAGATGACTGAGCTTGCGCAATTTCTTGGAGTGGCACAGTGGAAGAAAGTGAAATTGTTTCAATGCGAGAACAATAGTCTGCGGGAATGTTTGTAGGACCTGGTATGTAGCGAATGTCTGTGGTAAATTGACCTAGGAAGTCTAAATGTCGTAGTTGCCTTGGAGATGCTTTATCAACGCGTTGTTCAAAAGCGTAAGTCAAAGGTTTGTGGTCCGTATAAATGGTAAAATGGCGACCTTCTAGGGTATATCTGAAGTATTTAACTGCCTGATAAGCGGCTAGAAGTTCGCGATCGTAGGTGCTGTAAGATTTTTGGGCTGAAGTAAGCTTTTTAGAGTAGAAACCTAGGGGTTCTAGTGTTTGATCACGTAGTTCATGGAGGGAAGCGCCTACGGCATAATCAGAAGCATCGACATGGAGAATCAGTGGTAGCGAAGAAGACGGATGAGCCATTAGTGTAGCGTTTTTTAGTGCCTCTTTCAAACGTTCGAATGCTTCTCGAGTCTGAGGAGTCCACTCGATTTTACGTTTGTCGCGTTTTTTGGGATTCTGGCAGAGGTCGAATAGTGGTTGCTGAATTTCCGCAGCACGTGGAAGAGAACGACGGTAGAAATTTATGAGACCTAGAAATCTTCTGAGTTTTTCAACAGTATCGGGAAGAGGTAGGTCGGTAATAGCTTTGATGCGTTCAGGAAGTGGAAATAATCCAGATTTATTTACACGAAAACCTAAAAATGAAATTTAGGCCACTCCGAATTAACATTTAGATGAATTGATACAGATGCCGTTGTCTTGAAGTGTCTGAAAAAGTTTTGCTAGATGCTCTTGATGTTCTTTTTCAGAGGCTGATGCAACGAGAATAGCGTCAAGATAGGAGTAGGCAAAGTCAAGATGTCTTAAAATTGAATGTAAATATCTTTGAAATGTTTGTGCTGAATTACGAAGGCCAAATGGGGTTTTAACAAATTCGAATAACCCAAATGGAGTTATGACTGCTGTTTTGGGAATATCTTGAGGTGCTACTGGGATGTGATGGAAAGCGCGAATGATATCCAATTTTGAAAAAATACGTTTGCCTTCTAACGGGGCATTAAAATCCTGCAAATTTGGAATGGGATATTTGTCTGGGATTGTTTTAGCGTTTAGTGCTCGGTAATGCCCACATGGTCTCCATGAGCCATCCTTTTTTTGCACCATGTGGAGGGGGCTTGACCATGGACTTTTAGAGGGTCTACAAATTTCCAAGTTTATCATGTGCTGGAATTCTAGCTTTGCTTGAACTAGCTTTTCCGAGGGCAATCTTCTAGCTTTTTCAGTGACAGGTGGTCCTTCCGTACTTATAGTATGGAAGAACTCAACCTATGGAAGGTTGCTAGAAGAAGTTTCCTTAAAAAGGTCAGGAAATTGTTGTAGCAATTTGAAGTACTGGTGTGTCGGGTCTACAAGATGAATTTTAGAATTAATTCCTGGTGGTGGGTTAGCACCGGTCTTAGAGAGGTTTGTCTTTGTATCGATTAAACGTCTATGTTTCATATCCACAAGTAAAGCAAACTCTGCTAGAAAATCAGCGCCTATAATTGGTTGCTTGATATCGGCAAATGTGAAGGGCCAGCAGAACCTACGGCGTAAATCTAGATCCAAATCTAATAGTTGTTCGCCATAGGTATGAATAGGGGTTCCGTTTGCAGCATACAAGGTACGTTTCGATTGAAATTTGCGTTGGTCGTGAGTGGGTGGAATAACTGAAATATCCGCTCCAGAGTCGATTAGAAATTTCATATTGGAGCGTCTATCAAAAATAAAAAGACGGCGTGTTAGGTGGCTCTCGTGTCCCGCCGCGTGGAGGGAGTGCCTTATTAGTTTTCCGACACATGTTTTGCTTTAAAATTGCAAGGCTGGATGCAACGTTTGGCCTTGTTGCCAAATCGTTCATGATACCAACACGTGGAGGTTGAGGAATTTGTGTTTATGGAATTTCGAGAAAGCTTGGATCTTTCTCGGGAGGTAGATCGGGAACGCGTTCGCAATTCGTTCACTGATGCTGTTAGCTTCTCTAATTGCGCTTCTAACTTGGCTAGTTTGTCGGGCTCGCGTGACTGAATTCCAGCCACGTTGTATTTATCTCCGGAAAATTCCACGATTTTGTCTGCTGTAACCGACAAATTTTCTAAAGAATCGTTGCTCAAAGCCAAAATTGAACGAACGTTGACTGGTAAACGTTGTAGAAATAAAATTTTAAGGAAATCCTCTCCAATCTGACTACCGGCTAAAAACTTCATTTCGCGTAAAAGTTGCGATGGTTTTCTGTCGCCTAATTCTAATTCTGTTAAAAGTTTATTTATTTTGAGACTTTCGGACTCTTCAAATTCTAATAAAAGACGTTTCATTAGATCTGAATAGGGGGTTGATGATAATGGTTGGGTTAAAAAATCTGAAATTGACTCTGCGATATCAGGATCGAGTATAGCGAGTACATGACTGAATTTTGTCTTTTCAGAACTGATCTGCGATATATCGAACTGGGCCTCAACCTGCATTTGCCAGATTTTCACGTTACGTCTCCGTATAGGAGGTAATTTTATTGCAACCCTTGCCATGATATTGCTGCTTGAAGAATATTCGGCCATTGTGAAAAAAATCAAATAATTTTTAAATTAGAAAGGACTGACCTGTTTAGATATTCGTTTTCTGTAGGCATGGGCACGTGCATGGAAGTTAGGTGACGTCGGCTGGAACATCAGGCTCGGCATCTTCGGCTTGCGGCACGGGGTCACCAATATGGATGTTAATTGCACTTGTTGATATTAAATCCATACGTAAATATTTAATATAACTTTATTACTTCACTAACTGAATAAACTATATGATACATTTAACTATAATACACTTTATGATATAATAACAATTACAACATTACACGAGTACATAGCAGTTCACTGTAGCGGTTGGTAGCGAGGAGCGAGAGAGAGATCGCCTGATGTCTCTTATATGCCGTTCTTGACTGGCTGTCGCATAACGCAACGCAACGTTTAACTGTCAAGAGTATTTATGCAGAAACATGGAGTAGTGTTGACGGAAACACTGCGGTCGGAACCACCGCCACACACAAAAAAATGGAAATCTGGGAACAATACTACATTCAACAAACATACAATAAGAAACAATTAATGCCAGAACAAATCCAAGTACAAACATTTAAACAAAACTTAATAAAGGCCATACAAATAGACAAATTATCAAACCACAGTGATGAAGACAGGAGACCGATACACACGACACAGTCCGAAGGCACAACCAATCAGAGAACAGTAAACCGACCAATAGAAGCTCACGGCGGAAGCGCCACGTACAATCTCAGACGTAGACCACACAAGAGCGATAACAGTCACTAGCGTGCTGATGATGAACCGGGACGGTCGAAACTGCAGTCCACGCAAACCAATAAGAAATCACAAACGTACAGTAAACAAATACAGTATATATATATATATATATATATATATATATATATATATATATATATATATATATATATATATATATATATATATATATATATATATATATATATATATATATATATATATTATATATATATATATACACCCAGACAGCACAGACACATTCTAAGAAGATACCGGGAATGTTCCGAAAGAATATTCAAATATTCCCAGAACATTCTCACAAGGTACAATATATATTCATAGAACATTCTATGAGAATTGGACAGATTCTGTCATACTGATAAGGTTCGTAGAATGTTATTTATAATATTCTTAGGAGCTCCCAGTATCTTCTGAAAATGTTCCACGAACATTCAATTAATCTTCTCAAAATGTTCATGGAAACATTGCGTTTTTTAAAAAGATATACAGGGTGTTGCGCATAAGAAACGACAGAAAGCAGGAGCATGTAGGGGAACCTAAAATATGGTGTTTTAACGCAACTTAACCCTATATTAAGGTGCGTCCCTTATAGGTTATAGGCCTTCAAAGTGGGGTTTTAAATTTAAAAAAATCAATGTCTCAGTAATACTTCAACTTAGAAAAACCAAATTTGGTACACGTTTTGGGTTACCAAGAGCATTAATCGTTGGTAAGTAGAGTTCAATTAAAGCATTTCAAAGGGTCGAATAGTGGTGATGCATCCATAAAATGTGGCAGAATTTTTTTACCTATTGGCGGATTTAATAAATTATTATTTCATTTTATGGGGAAGTCAATTATAAAACTGTTTTACTCTTGTTATTTTTCAAAAAAACATTTGTCGTGTTCAAGAAAAACCCGAATAACTAAAGACACATATATTATCAATGTTACTTAAAATCACCAAAAATTCAATAGATGCCTGTGAAATTATCATGTTGAAGAATTTCGAAAGCTTATCGATAGCAGTTTTATTATTTCTGTTGTTTGAGTTGTCTGTTTTCTAATAAACTATACTTATTCACACTTTTTTACAGATTGTCAAATTTGACCTATACATAAGTTTATTGACAAATATTTAATTTTCGATGATTTTTAGTAAGATTGATAAAATATGTTTCTTTACTTATTCGTGTTTTTCTTGAAAACAATAAAGTTTTTTGAAAATAACAGGAGTAACAAAGTTTTAGAGTTAAGTTCCTCATAAAATGAAATATTTTCTTAAATCTACCAATCTGTTAAAAGGTTGTGACATTTTAAGGGTGCATTGCCCCTAATCAACCCTTTCAAATGCCTTAATTGAACTCTACCTACCACTGATTAATGCTCTTGGTACACTCAAAACGGGTACTAAATTTCGTTTTCCAAGTTAAAGTATTACGCAGATATTGATTTTTTTTTAAATTTGAAACCCCACTTTGAATGCCTATAACTTCTCTGAAGACTGCAACTTAATATAGGCGTAAGTTGCGTAGAGTCACCATATTTTACGTTAACCTACATGCACCTGGCGTTCTAATGCAAAACACCCTGTATACATTTTTTGAATGATACAGAAATTAAGAAAATGCAAAGATATGAAATATTGATTTATCTTCAAAATTTACTGACTTTCCACTATTAGTGAATTTTCTTTAAAAAAATTCACTAATGAGGAGATCCCGACTTTTGAATTTTGAAAATTTTTTTTCAAATGAGCGCTAATTAGGCCCCCCAGAACACATATCCAGGATCAGTTTCAATTTTTATATGTTATATATATATATATATATATATATATATATATATATATATATATATATATATATATATATATATATATATATATATATATATATATATGTATCACACCGATAACCCAAAAAATCATGGGCCGATTTTGATTAAATTTGGTGAATACCTTCCTTTTGCAAATGGCTTGGATAAGTTCGTTAGTCAGGAAAATCGGCCCAGGTTTTCCCGGAAAATTTTGGGTTTTCCTTCAAAAAAAATATATATCTCCGGAATTAACAAAGTAAGGGCAACCAAATTTGGCACGCTGATTTATGTCATTATAGGTGAGGTGCCTACCAAAATTTAGCTCTGTAGATCAAGAGACAAAAAAGTTATAGGCATTTAAAAAAAAATTGGGGTTTTCCTCAAAACGTCAAAGTGACAATTTAAAACGTCAAAATTCGCAACATTTAGGCAAAGAACTTGAATCTAATACGGTCTCTGGAAAGAAAATGTCTTAAGAAGAATGTTTTACAAACCCTGAAGTCTTAGTTTCAACCGTCATCGTCCTTCATTTTACTAAAATATTTCCAGAAAATTCATTTCAAATAGACCCTTTCTCTGATGCTTGGCAGTAGCCTTAGCTATAGAATTTATCGTTTAATGGTATATAATTTTTGTAGAATTTTCGTAAAAAATCAATAAAGCTCAATATATCCGTTATTATACAAGATATGAAAAAATATTGTATACATTAATTATACGGTGTCTTGAGCTACACCTTAAAAAATTATTGCTACCATCACAAGGTGGCCCATAAGTCGTTGGTGATACAAATAATAATTTTTTTTAGTGGAAAACGCCTTATGTTTTTGCATTTTACATCGAAATATAATGCATGTTTGTAAGTTAAGAAATTCTGGACGCAGAAAGTGCGTTATGGTAACGAATTTTGATTAAATGCTTCATATTTGAAAAGCTCAATTTGCTATTAACCTATAAGGTTGACCATTTTGAGTTACTTTCGGAAATTTCTGTAAGTTTTCAAACAATAAAGTTATATTGATGAAACATGTAACATTGTTTTTACTATATAGGTTATACTGGTAACCAAATTTGATGCCTGCTTTCTGGAAAAAAAACACACATATTTGCTATTAAAAATATTTTTATGAAAATTCACTACCATAACGCACTTGCTGCGTCCAGAATTTTTTTTAATATATTTTCGTATAAGCAAGCCCAATAGGCTAGAATTTGAACTTCAATCACTCACCCTTGTTTTGGTTACCTTATTGTTCCAGTGGCTACACACACGTGTAAACTCAAGTTCAGATAGGTAATAAGTCAACAATTCGAGTATTGCACATTTATTCAGATTAAGTATGAACTTATAACAAATACAAAGTAATGTCTGAATATATATTTTTTTAATTTCAACAACACACCACGAGGGCTTACAGCCTAAATACTATCGTACTGTGGGTGTTGACAAGGAGGAAAGAGGCAACTTGTTAATTCTAGACTTGAAGGTTTGGAGGTTCGAAGGAGAAGGAAAAACATGTGCCAGGAAGGAATTCCACAACTTTGAAGTCCTCGGGACAAAAGAGCGAGCGTAACAAGATGTTCTATGTCAGGTGACCTGGACAGTAAAAGGGTGCATTCGCTCTGTTCCCCTGGTAGATCTGTTGGGGGCAGCAGGTGGGGGAACTATGGAGGAAAGCTCCTCTGAGCAGTGCCCGTGCAGATATCTATAAAAGAAAGAGTGAGAGAGAGAGAAAGAGAGAGAGGTCACCAACGGCACGTCGGTGAGCAAGCGATGGCAGCCTTTGGGTGAGGGTTGGGTCACCGATAAGACGTATAGCTCTCTTTTGAATTGAGTCCAGGATGGCGAGTGTAGAAGCGGCAGCTGCACCTCAGATGTGGGAGCAGTATTCGAGGTTTGGCCTTATTTGTGAAGTATATAAGGTATAGAGATAATCTGGTGAAAAGTATTTGCGAGCCTGGAAGAGGAAACCTAATTTCTTAGCAGCCGCTTCTGCAATTGATGTGACATGTTGGTGCCAATTAAGATTTCGATCCACAGAAATACCAACAAGAGAAAAGGACTCATTGCTTTAAATAACTTGGTTGTTCATTGTGATGGGTCTAGGGCTGGTGTATCTCTTATGAGAAAGAAAGCAAGACTGAGATTTGGTTGAGTTGAATTGTACAAGATTTCTACTTCCCCAGTCTAATATTTTTTGGAGATCCACGGAGACAGAACCCTCCATAAGTCTGCGATCCTCATCTAATTGGGCTAAAGAGACAGGATTAGAATATTGTATATTTGAGTGGAGGGTGCTGTCGTCCGCGTAACTGTGAACTGGGTTGGATGTGCTAGAGAGGAGGTCATTGATGTGGAGAAGGAACAAAGTAGGGGCTAAAGCTGAACCTTGAGGAACTCCTACATTAATTGCATACAGTTTAGGGGAATGGCCATCTACAACAACAGAAATGTTCCTGTTGGAGAGGAAATTTGCTGTCCAGGTAAAAAGTTTTGGTGGTAGGCCATAGGCCGGAAGTTTATTAAGTAGCGCTGCGTGCCAGACCTGGTCGAATGCTTTGGATATGTCTAGAGCGACAATCTGGGATTCACCGTGTAATTCCATTGACTTGTTCCAAGAATGGGTGACAAAGGAAAGGAGGTCGGCAGTCGATCTGCGCTGACCGAATCCATACTGCCTGTCGTGGATTAAACTGTGGTTTTCAAGAAAATTTAGTAATTCGGTGTTTATATACTTTTCCATGACTTTAGAGACGACTGAAAGGAGAGAAATAGGCCTAGGCCTAGGCTAGGAAGCGCTTTGGATCCTTTCTTGGGGATGGGTTGTACTCAAGCCGTTTTCCAGTTACTAGGGAATATGCCTTTATTGTAAGATATCTGAAACTGACGAGTCAGGACAGGAGCAAGTTCTGGTGCGCATTTTTTGAGAACAATTGCTGGGATCTCGTCAAGGCCAGAGGCTTTTCTGGTATTAAGAGAAGAGAGCATGTTTCGTACCTTTTTAGTTTTGAAAATGATATCTGTCATTTTATGCGCGACATTGGGGACTGTTGGTGGTTGAACATTTGGAGGTGGGTTGAGAGTAGAATTGCCGGCGAAGAACGAAGCAAAAAGTTCAGCCTTGCTCAGGGCGGTAGAAACACTTTCATCCCCTGAGACAAGAGGTGGGAACGTGATTTTGCAGAAATTATTCCCAATAGATTTAGCAAGAGTCCAGAAGGGTTTGCCGCCGTTGGAGTTTAAGAGGATTTTGTTTTTGATGTGGTTATTAAACGAGTTTTTTGCCTCAGAAAGAATGCGGACATAGCGGTTTCTTGCGTCGTTAAATGCTTGACGGTTTTCTTGACTGGGATTGTGTAGAAGCGTTTTGTGAGCTTTGACCTTTTCAAGTCTGGCCTTGTCACATGATTTAGAGAACCAGGGCTTTTGAGTGGCTGAAGAGGTTTTCTGTGTACGTGGAATAAATAATTCCATGCCAGCTTGGATAATTTCGGTGACGTTTTGTGATATATCAGAGGGGTCAGGATGAGAGAAGCAGACAGACGCCCATGGAAATGAGGAAAAGTAATCCCGCATTTCGTCCCAGTTTGCGGAGTTGTAGTGCCAAACTATACGTGGGTGTGAAGACTATGTAACCTCGGGTTGCATTGCGCAGGAAGCAGTGACCATGCCGTGGTCTGAGCGACCAAGGGGGGCAGTGACTGATATCTTATAGCATTCAGGTTTTGTAGTAAGAAGAAGATCCAAGGGATTTGAGCTGTATGTTGGAATGCGAGGAAAGTAAGTAGGTTGCTGAACCATATTGGCTAAATAATTGCTGATTGCAAAGGCCTCCGCTGCCCTCCCTTGTGGATCGGTTTTTGAATATCCTAGCCATTCCTTATTATGGACATTGAAGTAACCAAGAATAGTGACCTCGGAGGAAGGATATTCAGAAATCAGATAGTCGGTTTTTTCAGAAAGGTAGTCAAAGAGCTGGACATTAATAAATCAATGAAAATTTCAATAACATAAAAATCAAATAAATAAAGATACAGTTCTTGGAGTTGCCAGAAAATTTAATAGCCAAATACAAAGTTTCCGAGATGAATAATCGCGGTTACCTCACTGAAGTAACTTGAAATTTGGCTAGACTATTGTTCCTACAGGCTTTTAGTGTGGCATTAAAGGAATTGCATTACACAATAGTACTTACACCTTTATAGAATACAACTAAATTTGACAGAACATGCCACAAAATCACAATCACTTGCTGGACATTAATAAAACAATGAAAATTTCAATAACATAAAAATCAAATAAATAAAGATACAGTTCTTGAAGTTGCCAGAAAATTTAATAGCCAAATACAAAGTCTCCGAGATGAATAATCGCGGTTACCTCACTGAAGTAACTTGAAATTTGGCTAGACTATTGTTCCTACAGGCTTTCAGTGTGGCATTAAAGGAATTGCATTGCACAATAGTACTTACACCTTTATAGAATACAACTAAATTGGATAGAACATGCCACAAAATCACAATCACTTGCTGGACATTAATAAAACAATGAAAGTTTCAATAACATAAAAATCAAATAAATAAAGATACAGTTCTTGGAGTTGCCAGAAAATTTTATAGCCAAATACAAAGTTTCCGAGATGAATAATCGCGGTTACCCCACTGAAGTAACTTGAAATTTGGCTAGACTATTGTTCCTACAGGCTTTCAGTGTGGCTTTAAAGGAATTGCATTACACAATAGTACTTACACCTTTATAGAATACAACTAAATTGAACAGAACATGCCACAAAATCACAATCACTTGCAGTTACACAAAACTACAACTAAAAGTCATCGATCAGACCTTTTGATTCCGTATTTGATAAATTGCAAGATTTATTGTACATTCATCTTCCGACCATATGTTCAGGTGCACATTTTCTTCACTTTATAGTGATATTTCTCATAGCATTAACTTCTTCCACGGGAGTAAAAAGCCCGGGATGTTGCTTAGACAATTTTATAGATTTGCAGTATTCTTGCACTTTTCCAGTCCATCAGTCGATCCACATAAAACGGTGGTGGTGGTTTATATTGCATGACTTAGGTACTATTGAAAATAACACAATTTTTAATTATATGTTATACAATCCATGTGTACCTAATTCGTAAGATGATCCAGTCTCAAGCAAAATTGGCGAGGAGATGCTTTAAAATTTGTTTCTTTACTGGGTTTTAGTTAACCTGGCACCATGTTTTAGTTGCTTCTGTACACTGGATCTATCCCACTAAGCATGGTAACTTACAAATGCTTACCGCAACGTTGGATAATTTAGCATTAAGCAAGTTAAGTTTGCAACATTTCTAAATGTTTGCAGGCAAAAAACCAATGCAAACTTACAAATGAAACTTTAACGTAACTTTAAAATATAATATCTCGTTTGCCGGCTTGTTGTTTTTCTCCGTTTGTAAGCTCACGTAAAGTTACAATTGTAATGTTTCTGAAAGTTTGTTTTAATTTGTAAACATTCATTTGAATTCCCTCCGTTTTCGTGATCGTGTATCTTCGATCGTATGTCATCGTCGTCCAATAGCAACATCCACGCCAACAGCGAACTGACTCTGACAAAGCGCCCGGCATTAATTAATGGCGGTTTCTTGTTTACATTTTTATAATTTCATCATAAGTTGTTATTTGATCTATGTCTATTTATTTTCCTGGAAGTTTTAAATATTGAACAATCTTATTGTAGCCTGAATTGTTTGAATTTTGGATAATTAAGTAATTCGTTATCTGGAGTGTAGATAATGAAACATGGAGTATATCGACAAACATATCAGGTAAGAATCCCTAAAACAGCTATATATTAAATACATGTGTGAATTCAATAAAACAGTCACTTTTCTGTAGCATAATTATTTTGATATGTCGCTATTGGTGAATTATTATAAAATGGCTGCATTTATATTTTTGTTCCTTTTTATGAAATATACTCTACGAAAAAGAAAACCTAATTGCTAAATACGAATTTTTTTATGTCCTTAGAAGCAGCCTGGAGATGTCTTACCTGGTCAGACCAATTTATTTTAAAACCTTAAATATGATTGACCTATGGAAGCATGTGGCTTACAGTACCCATCAAGCTGCCAGGATTGCTTATTTTGCACTTGTCGCAGTATTCTATGCTATGGAACATTCATATGGGTTAACTCGTCAGCAGCGGAACATGTGTTTATCATGCAAAAAAGAGTAATAAGGACATTGTGTGCGTAGGTCCAAGAAAGAGCTGCCCTGATGTGTTCGAGGCCAATGGGATACTTAGGTACCCTTCCAGCTATATCCTTCTTCAGTATATGTATTCAAAATATCCACTGAATGATGAAGCTCGCAACATCAATACCAGGTGCAGGCATGAATTAAACATACAGTTACACAAAAAGGAGAAAACAAAGCAGATGTTTGATTACTTGGGAATCAAATTCCTCAATTTTCTACCTAATGTTATTAAGATGCTCCCACTAACAAGGTTACAGTAGGCACTGGTGGATGTTATAAAACAAAAACCAAGGAATTTATTGGTGCTCTAAACTAATGTGTATAGTGTTACATACTACTTGTATTCATTCTTTGTAGTGTGTGTGTCTGTGTGTGTGTGTGTGTGTGTGCGCATTAGGCAAAAGCTTTGGAAGGCAAGCTTCACTAGCCACAGACTTTATATATATATATATATATATATATATATATATATATATATATATATATATATATATATATATATATATACGTAATTCATTGTAGTCATAATTTTGTTTTATTTTAACTAAATGTTTCTGAATGTACACAGACATTGACGGTAACATACTTACTCGATAGGGATAGTTAAGACATGCGTCAACACTCTCAAAGACTGTCGCCATATTTAAGCTATTTTCGCAGTGAAGTTGTATTCATTTCCCTGCGCTTGATTTATCCATTGCATATTCTTACGTTTGCTTAATTAAACTTTGTCTAAAATCGAAATGAACGCACCATTTTAGATATTTCTTTTTCACAATAGTATGTTGTATGTTGACTTTATTTTATGTAACATATGTTACCATATATTTTAGAAGCTAAAAAAATTATCGCCTCTCAAAACAAGTAATGCTGCAGAAAACTTCGTTTTTGTTATTGGTGTTTCACACGTTTTTTAGAGACTAAGATTTTATTCTAATTAACATTGTCTTAAGTCATTTTTTACAGTTTTACAAGAAATATATATTATGTATAAATACACCTATACCTATATTCAGTATTAGTTTGTAACTTGAAATAAATTCAGATAATCAAATACAGTTCATTTTTTTCAAAAATGCTTGGACACATTGGTTAGTATTTCAAGTGGAAGTCTTTTAAAAAATCTATACAGTATGTACCATATTTGAAAAATGACTTCATCGATAATTTCTTTAAATCAACCTTACGTTTTTGTTGACTATTTAAAGTTCTTACATGTGAAGTTGCAGAAAACCAGCAGATTTAAATTTTTTATTCATTGATAACTACACAATTTTTTTTCGTGCTTTCAACTCAAGATTTATAATAAAAATTTGAAATTTGGTGATTTTGTATCGCTTGATGTGTACTTTAAAAATAGTCAACAAAAAGCTAAGGTTGTCATTTACAAAAATTATCAATGACATTTGACACAAATTGTATAATACATTTTTGAAAAGATTGTAACTGAGAATATTATCTGACTCCGAGCATTTTTGAAAAAAAGCTGAAGTAGATTAATTGGAATTATCCCAAGTTACAAACTTGCACTGTATACATAATATATACAATTGCAGATAAGTTGCAAATGTAAGTTTAAATTTTACAACTTTGCTAGGCCTTTTTAAAATTGAAGCTTGCTGTAAGGTAACATTTGTAAGTATAAAGAAAGTTTCTAACAGCTCACTACAGTAAACTTGCAGTAAAGTTACAAAAGAAACACTTACATATGTAAAGTCACTGGGGGGAAGATTTGCCATTTGCAACAAACTTGCAGGAGGTTTTCTGCAAGTAATCTATCAAACTTACACTTGCGTTGGAAAAGATTCTGCAATGTTAATGCAATATTACCTTGCTCAGTGGGATGTTTGCAATTACACACTGTTCACGTCACATTATTATTTTTAATTAATTCTGTTAGAATAAAACCTTATACAACATTGATCACAGACCATTAATTTTGACATTATTTTCAATTTACGTCTAGCGGCCATCTTGCCATTTACCATCTTCCCTTCCCGGCGGCATGGCATCATCTATCTTTTTCAATAAATTTTAAAGTTATCTAATATTATAAGGACATCTCAAGCACATTCTAAGCGAATATTCGGAATAATAATCTATTCAAATATTCTGAGTATATTGATGAAGAATTTTCTTAGGATGTGATTGAATGAATGTACTCAGAATATTGAAGATTGAAGTTTGAGATTCCATAAATCTTATTAGAACATTCCGAAACAAATGTTCTGAAAAAAGAATGTTCTCACATTCTATCTCTTGCAACAGATCTACACCCATGATTTGCAGAATCCTTTTCCAATATTTGTATTGCTCTGCAAACTTAAAAGTTATTAAAATATATCTGCGGTCATTAATGAGCAAGGAACGTTTATCAAGTCTCGCAAAAAAAATCTTTTTGAAAATTCGCTGAAAGAATATACACTACAACAACTACCTTGTTTTAAAAGTGCACACTAATTTAATTTATTGCCCTTTTTAGGGAACTCATCTTCTAATTAAATATATCAAGCAGAATATGCCTAATTGTATTAAAAATATTTGTAAGTATGTAAAAAATTGACGTGTGTTGATATTTTCTTATATAAAACCTGCTTCTATTGCTGTTATTGTTAATCATTCATTTTAATCTAATGATTGTTGTTATAGCTATTATTGTTGCGTATAAATAAATTCAATTTTCTGCTGCCTGACGATGCCCTAAAAGGCGAAAACGGTTGCAGAAAAGAAGACGAGCACTTGTCAAGCCAGAGAATAAGTTTCTACATCTGTATTAAAACAAGTTTTCTTCAAACAAGCGCGAATTTGAGTCCTACAATTTATATTCAGGTTTTTTTAAATAAATAAATCAATATATATATATATATATATATATATATATATATATATATATATATATATATATATATATATATATATATATATATATATATATATATATATATATACCCAGCAAACACGCAACCATCGGCCGTCTGCCGGGATAATGCCGTCTGTGTTGGTTCAGTAACGGCAACGGCAAAACGGCGCTTTACCGTTACTTTATTGGCGTTGGAAAAATACAAATAACATTTACGGTATTCTGCAGTAACTAACCAATATTGGCTATGCGGTGAGAATTATCGATTTTTCACAGTACCGGGAAAACGCTGGAGAAGTGCAGGGTGGTCTTAATAGTCCTCGTCTGCTCGTATAGCATCGTGAGCCGATAGTGTTGGCGCATGGCCATGGTGCTACCACAAAAGCAAACTAAATTAAAACAACATGGCGTATGTTTATGTGCTCTAGTGCTGTATATTTGAAGCATAATAAATGTAAAGGATAAATGATAAAACGTAAGAAATTGTCTCTCGCAAGGCAATAGGTGAGTTAATCATTTTTTAATTTATTTATAGTCTTATCGCATTATATTAAATGTAGTATTATCACAGTATGCAAATCATGAGCACTTGAATGTATAGTTTGTTTCTAAATCACGCAAATATAGGTACCTGATTTTGTGTCTCAGCTCTTGTATTATTAACCATTTTTCCTTCATAATTAAGGGAAGGAAGTAAGATTATTGAGAGTGAGTCAATATTTGATTAGTTCGATATAGCTAGTATAGCTACTCCTTGACCAACATTATTAAACTTATTATTTGTAAATATTGCGCTGTGGAAAAACCGAACAGTTTTCATTGATGTCTGTTTTCAGGAACAGTGAGCAAGAACCCTTTGTGTAAAGATGCCAGGCAACACAGTTTGCCTTTGCAATGCAGGATATAATGAAGAATGTAGGAGACAAAAATATGGTTTAGGAAAAATATTGTAAGCTAAACCTGAAATATAACTCAAGTGCTAGATGAAATGTTTTAAATATTTTACAGTTGTAAAAGGTGATACATCCTCTGATGACGCTAAACTTGTTAGTGAAACTATCGTCAAATCTTTAAAAATGTGCTGCGATGAATTGCAGGGTTCACCAAAAGTGTACCTCTCAGTGCCCATCAAAGGTTAAAATATTCACTTAATGTAAAAGTTACCTTGGATCAAATTACAAATCTTAATGAATGGACAAGAACACAACGTCTCTTTAAAGGGTCATCTTAGGGAATTGTTCATGCAGTAAAGTGTACACACTCGCAAATTTTCACTCGTTTGTATTTTCACCAATTATTAGATATATAAATATTTTACAGGTTGTGTTTCATGTTTTTAAGTTTGTTTGTGGGGGTGCATCTGTGCTGAGTACACATGGATATTCAGACCATAAGAAAGTATAGGTACCTTACTAAAATATTAATCTTCACTTATATTGTTAATTAAATGGATTCCCAGAATAGTGTTTCATTTATGAGTTTGTTTATTGATTTTTATTTGGTATTATTAATTTTGACACATTTGTACTTTATTTATTGTTAATTGCAAAAGTAATTATTTTATTTTTATGACATTAAAACGTCTAATACATATAGGTACTTGTTTTTTATTTAATTGTTTCTATGTCCTATAATATATGAAAACCGTGAAATCTTACAATATTCTGGTTTATTTTATGTAATAATATAATCCACCTTTACGAAACTGAATATCTATGAAAATAATGGTCTGTATTGATGGGTTATATTTATAAATTACCAATATCGTTTAACAATTTGATAAGTTCCTTATGTATACTTATTCCTAAATCATGTTGATCAGTATTGGACTACTTTATATATATATATATATATATATATATATATATATATATATATATATATATATATATATATATATATATATATATATATATATATATCAATAAGTAATGTGTCAATGCAGATTAGTGCTGGTTCTTCATAGTAGAAGTAGTGGGCCACCTAAAATTGAGCACCTGATATAAGTACCTGAGAAATGCAGATTTGATATTGAAATCAAGTAACTCTGCAGCACTGGTAAAGTGTCTGACATGTAATGTATGTGCTGGCTAACAGACCGTTGGCCGGCTGCTGGCCGGAGTTTCCTATAGTTACCGGCCCAACATTGTATTCAAGCACTTCTTCAGCAATGCAAGTGCCGGGTACCGGCTATGACGCCAATACTGGGCCAGTAATAAAGGTTAGCTGGGTATATATATATATATATATATATATATATATATATATATATATATATATAAGGATAAAATAATATTTATATTTAGTTATTTCAAGAGCACCTAAATATGGTTCTTGAGTTCTAATTTGCGCTTGTTTGGAGAAAATTTGTTAAGTTTGCAAGTCATGATATCTCTTGTATCTAGGAAAATTCACTAAAAATGACAACTGTTCGCAACAGTGTTTATCTTTATATATCAAAATTTAAAATATTTGAATAATAATATAGTGCAAACCAAAAGGCCAATGTTTAGAAAAAGGTTTTTGAAAATATATCTCCAAAAATACATTTTATTATAATGTTACTTTACTGAAATCTGGTACAAATTTTTCGTATAATATTTGAAGGAGTTTGTAGTTAGCTACTTTATTAACGCCCGACGCAAGGAGTGTTATGTGCTTGACAGCTGGCTATATGTTACCTCGTAACTCATCATAGGTATGTTCGATTTTAACTGGCTGCGGACGTTGAAAGATTATATAATTGCGAGAAGATTTTGAAGCTTTTTGGTTTTTTTTTTTCACGATTTTCCTTTTGTCGGTTTTTTTTTTATTAATTAAAATTATAATACACGAACCGTCACTGAAGAAGATAGAAGAGCATTGCCTTTAGCTCAAAGTTCTAACAAAGAAGCTGTAACCTGTACAATAACACAGTATAACTCAGTGTGACATACCTAGACCCACAAATCTACGGCAGTTTCAGTTTGTTCCATGTACTCTTTCTAAAGACCACCTTGCTCTTTTCATTCTTTTCAACTCCCCTCACAATCTCACCATCGCCAGAGCAAACTAAATCGATTTTCATAACTTGCAAACACTGTTCAAGCTTTAATCTTAATAGTGGAGAAATGGCGATAGATATACTTATACAGCCTATTGCTTAGATACAGTTTAACTGTTCTTACTTAGTAAAACCGTTTTGTAATAAATATTACACAACGACACCATATTAGCTATGTACTGATACTTGTAGAATGTTCCCTATTTTCGTTATCGCTGGTCCGTAAGCTACCAAACCGGCATTACATCTAATAATAATCGTTCGCGTCCCCTTTTCATTGGATGTAACACCTGTTTGACATACTAAAGGGTTAACGGATAGCGAAATATAACATGCTAATACGGTGTTTTGTCTTTATCTTTCGGATTACCGACTCTAACAGATTTTTCAATGTCTTATATTTGTTTAAAAAGAAGATGAAAAACCCAAAAGAAAACTGTATGGACCTAACAAGATTAGTTGCCTAATCAAGGTACCTACTGCTTTAATAAATATGGTATATATTGTTATAAAAAATAGTTATTGAATTTTTGCATGTTTTGTCGATATCACTTAACATGAAATAATATTTTTCTTGCACTTTCACTTTGATCCATACTACACTGTCATTACAGGGATGAAAAGTCTGGACGCATCAAGTGTGTTAAGGTAGTGAGCTTTCATAGAAACATTTTTTATTAAATGCTTATAACTTTTGTTGAATTTTTATTTAAAAAAATTCACTAATAGATGGTGATGGTGAGACTTTGCAAAAATTTTTTCAAATGAGCGCGAACTACGACCCCTAGAACCCATATCCGGGGTCAGTTTGAATTTTTATATTTATATGTTTATATATATATATATATATATATATATATATATATATATATATATATATATATATATATATATATATATATATCTGTGTGTGTGTGTCCGTCTGATAACTCAAAAAATAATTAAACGATTTCGGTGAAACTCGGCAAGTGCCTTTCTTTTATTAATGGCTTGGATGACTTCTTTAGCCAGGAAAATAGAACGCGGTTTTCAGGGAAAATTTTGAGTTTCCTTTCAAAAAAAATTTTTTTTCTCCGAAAATTACAAAGCTGTTCTAATGAAGATTAACGAATATATTTCCTTAGAAAAGACCTCACTACATACCAAAATTAAACTTTTTAGGTTTATAGAAAATTGAGTTATTGAAATTTGAGGCATTTGATAAAAATTCACTACCATAACGCACTTGCTGCGTCCCGTTAGTTTTTAGTGAATTTTCTTTAAAAAAAATTCACCATTGAGGAGATCCCGACTTTTGAATTTTGAAAAAATTTCTTCGAATGAGCGCTATTTAGGACCCCTGGAATCCAAATCCGAGGTCGGTTTCAGACTTTATATGTTTATATATATATATATATATATATATATATATATATATATATATATATATATATATATATATATATATATATATATATATATATATATATATATATATATATATATATATATATATATATATATATATATATATATTTATATATTTATATATTTATGTGTCACACCTATAACTAAAAAAACAATGGACCGATTTTGATGAAACTTGGTGAGTACCTTCCTTTCGCAAGTCGCTTGGATAAGTTCGTTAGCCAGGGAAATCCGCTGAGGTTTTCCTGGAAAATTTTGTGTTTTCTTTCGAAAAAAAATTATATCTCCGGAATCAACAAAACAAGGGCAACCAAATTTGGTACGCGGGTTTACATCATTATATGTAAGTCACCTACCAAAATTTATAGGTTAAAGGACGAAAAAGTTACAGGCATTTAAAGAAAAATATATTTGGGTTTTCCTCAAAACGTCAAAGTCGCGATTTAAAACGTCAAAATGGGTAATATTTAGGCAATGAACCTGAAACTAATATGAGCTATGGAAGGAAAATGTCTCAAGAAGAATGTTTTACAAAGCCTGAAGTCTTAGTTTCAATCGTCATTGTCCTTCATTTTACTAAAATATTCCCAAAAAATTCATTTCAAAAAGACCCTTTCTCTGATGCTTTGGCAGTAGTGTTGGCTATAGAGTTTATCGGTTAATGGTATGTCATTTTTGTCGAATTTTCGTAAAAAATCTTTAAAGCTCAATATATCCGTTATTATGCAAAATACGAGAAAAATTGTATACATTAATTATAGGGTGTCTTGAGCTACATCTTACAAAAATATTTCTACAATTACAGGCTGGCCCATAAGTCGTTGGTGATTAAAATTGCTTTTTTTTTATCGAACATGCCTTATGTATTGCATTTTCCATCTAAATATAATATTTCTTTGTAAGAAAAGAAATTCAGGACGCAGCAAGTGCGTTATGGTAGTGAATTTTCATTAAATGCTTTAAATTTGAATAGCTCAATTTGCTATTAACCTATAAGGTTGACCAAGAAACCAGTTTTTTCGGGAACACTTTAAGTTTACTTGCGGAAATGTTTGTACATTTTCAAACAATCAAGTTATTTTGATGATACATGGTACATTGTTTCTACTATATACTGGTAAGCAAATTTTTGATGCCTGCTTTCTTTAAAAAACATATTTGCTATTAAAAACATTTTTATGAAAATTCCATACCATAACGCACTTGCTGCGTCCAGAAATTTTTTCTTATAATATAGAGATCTAACTTTTGGTATGTAGTTTACTTTTTATAAAGTTAACCTACATACCAAATTTGGTTACCATAGCTTTGTTATTTTTGGGAGATAATTTTTTTTTAAAGAAAACCCTAAATTTTCCCGGGAAACCTGGTCCGCTTTTCCTACAAATGTAAGGTATCTGCCAAATTTCATCAAAATAGGCCCCTCATTTTTTTTAGTTATCGGAGCGATGCATATATATATATATATATATATATATATATATATATATATATATATATATATATATATACGCTCATGGTTCGTTTTTTCTGTAGGCCTATGCTATATTTTATGGGGTTTGGTTTCGTGGAAACTTTGTCATTTACAACAAAAAATTAAAACAAGATGCGTGGTTTTAAGTAAACGACGTTTCGCCGCCTTATGCGCGGCTTCCTCAGGTTTTTTGACAAATGTCTTCTCTAATGAAAACAACATAGTTAAATCTTGGATTCTTGAAGTAACAGTCATCGATCAGGTACCCTTACCGCCTTGTCACCAACAGCTTGGATATTCTGGTTGTAAATGCATACTTTGTCAAAGTGATTCCTTATTTGATAAATTGCAAGTTTTATTGTACATTCCTCTTCCCACCATATGTTCAGGTGCACATTTTCTTCACTTTATAGTGATATTTCTCATAGCACCAAATTCTTCCACAGGAGTAAAAATCCCGAGATGTTGCTTAGACAATTTTATATTGCAGTATTCTTGCACTTTTTCAGTCCATCCACATAAAACGGTGGGGGTGGTTTATATTGCATGACTTAAGTACTATTGAAAATAACAAAATTTTTAATTATATATTATACAATCCAGGTGTACCTAATTCGTAAGATGATCCTGTCTCAAGGAAAATTGGCGAACCCATCGTCAGTGTCAACTACAGGAGATGCTTTAAAACTAGTTTCTTTACTGGGTTTCAGTTAACCTGACACCATGTTTTAGTTGCTTCTGTACACTGGATCTATGTTTACAGTTACACACTGTTCACGTCACATTATTATTTTTAATTAATTATGTTAGAATAAAACCTTATACAACATTGATCACAGACCATTAATTTTGACATTAATTTTCATTTAGGTCTAGCGGCCATCTTGCCATTTACCATCTTTCCTTCCTGGCGGCATGGACATATGTTTTACCATAGACAGGTAACAGAATCATACATGCAAAATAGTTACTATTTTAAATCTCACCACTATACCGCAATCATCATCTATCTTTTTCATTAAATTTTAAAGTTATATAATATTATAAGGACATCTCAAGCACATTATAAACGAATATTCGCAATAATAATCTATTCAAATATTCTCAGTATATTGATGAAGAATTTTCTTAGGATGTGATTGAATGAATGTACTCAGAATATTCAAGATTGAAGTTTGAAATTCTATAAATGTTATTAGAACATTTCGAAACAAATATTCTGAAAAAGGAATGTTCTCACATTGTGAGTACATTCTGAGAATATCTTGTGCTGTATGGGCGGCTTTCGCTAAAGCATGAAACATGGGAAACACTTTATTTTTATTAATACTTCCTTTCTAACAATACACGGCCATAATTCAGTGATAAGTATATAAGTTGCCAAGTGGAAGTGAATAAAAACAGAAAATAAAAAAATACCCGGAATGAAACCGAAATACATATACCTCGGCTTTCCCTAAAGCTAGAAACTTGAAAGTTGGTACGTATTATATCCTCCATAACGGCAACATGTGTACAAAACTCCATGAAAACAACTGAGTTATATTCGAACACACGAAAATGTTCCCGTAATAAGTTGGAAAATTTTCTGAACTGTTTAGAAAAAGAAGTTGACTGCCAAATTTCATCAAAATCAGCACTTGTGCTTTGAGTCATTGGTGTGATATATATATATATATATATATATATATATATATATATATATATATATATATATATATATATATATATATATATATATGCAGTGGAGAATAGTGCGAAGCGTCATCTCTGGTTTTGCGACCATTATAGGCTTCCACTGCAGAGCCTCCACGTACACATAGTACAGCAACTAGGAAGCTGTGAAAACAAGACTAGCGAGCGAAAACAACTACTCCCCCTGGTTAATGCAACGACGGGCATTAAATTTCATCTCTCGCCAGCCACTCTTACTTCAGTTCTGCTGGGAGTTGAGTGGCACCTTTTTGAAAGCTCTTTTGCTTCTCTATTCAAGGCTATAATTTTAAAATCTAATCCAATTATTTTTTTAGATATTTGCTTTCAATACTTGAACTGCAATTTTAAAATATGTCGATTAGTTTTTTAGATATTTACTTTCAAGACTTCAAAATAATATTACGAACTTGATACTATTATTTTAGACCTTTATTTTGAAGTTTTGAAAGCAAATATCTAAAAAACTAATCAGTAGATTTTAAAATTGCAGCTTTGAATGGGGAATCACAGAGCTTTCCAAAATGGTGACACTTGACCTACCTGCTCCATTCAACTTAAAGGATTGAATGCAACAAATTTTGTTAAGGTGAAAAAAATGTCACCATTGGAAGAAAAATTTACTGGTTTTAGGGCTTAACAGTTATTTTAATGATATTGGAGCTTCCACGCATCATTAATTGTCCCAGGTTTTCTAGAAGTTTTTCTCTTACTCTACATATTCCCCTTTTTTCAAAGTGCCCTTCAAATAATTTTGTTATAAAGTTATTATCTCTTAGAATATGTCGAGCCAATTTTGCCTTCCTGCTTATAGTTTCTTTCCGCGAGCACATTTCTTTCATCACCTCTTCTAACTTTTATTCGTTTTTATGTCGGTGCACCATTTTCCTCTATGTACACATGTTTAAAGCTGTTACTCTCTTCATACCCCGTCTATTCAGAATTCAGCTTTCCGCGCCATACATTATAACACTCCATACATATGACTGTATAAACCCATTTCTCAAGTCCAAGTTAAAATAGTTATTAGTAAGAAGAGTATTTGTGTGCCGAATACTAACTTTGCCCACGTGATATCCAATTCCTATATCAAATGTCAAGAGAATGATATTTTGTGACTATTTTTGGCAAATTTTCAAAGAGAAAAATCCGAAGTCCCAAATTTTACTCGCAGAACTCGTCATTATACAGGATGAGTTCGTTAGCCAGCTTTTAGTAGCTTATTTTGTCGGAGTTATCACGACTTAACCGAATTTTCTTTAAAAATTTGCACCTTGTTGCTGCTGCTTGGTTAGAGAATTGTTTTTTTTTTTTCCCTCCAATTGTAGTAGTTTGCACTAAATATTCTTCCAAGGCGAAAATGTATATTCGGATGAATTTAATGATACTTGTGGTTAAACAGAGATTAGTTTTATTACAATTGCTACTTTCGAAGAGAACAAGGTTGACCTTCAGTTTATTAGATAGATGAATTTATACCTATTGTCAGAAGTACCTACACAGACTCATAAACATATCGAGAGATATCAAACAATGATAATTTTCATGCTCTACAAAATGTAGATTTTAGAGATGTATTTTGAATGCCCTGTCATAGACAGCAAAAAAGTAACGGCAACCAAATTTAAGCTTCGATCGAGGTTGAAACAGCAGATATAGGTTTTGCTATGTTCAAAGATGGGTCAAACATTTTTGTTCATTTTGAAGTTAGTCTATGTCGTTATATTAACTTGCAGCAAAACTGTGGTGTTTATTTCAATGATATCAATAAAAACGTTTCAGGAAGACATCCCAACAATATCTTGTTTGATTGGCTAACTCGGTTACAACTTTCGCATAAAATTCACTAATGAGGAGATCTCAACATTTGAATTTAAATAAAAGGAAAAGAAAGGAAAATCTCGCCAACTTTTCCTGGATAATTTAGGGTTTTCTTACGGAATAAATTTATATCTTCGAAAATAAGAAATCTATGACAAGTAAATTTGGAACACAGGTTTGTATTATTAAAAATATACTATATACCAAAATTTTGATCTCTAAGTTGAAATAAAAAACGCTATAGACATTTAAAGGAAAAAATTTGGTGTCACTGATGACCAGAGAAACTTATAAAACCAAAATACTTTGTGTGGATAATAAAATCTATTGTATACTATGAACCAAGATTGAGTTTTTTGCCGCAAAAAGGTAAGAAATACCAGGGCTAATTTTATAGCTTTTCTTTAAAACGTCAAAGTCGCGTTTTAAAACGTAAAAATTTAGACATTTAGACAAGAACCTGAAACAAATACGGGTTACGTAGAGAAAATGTCGCACGAAACTGGTTTTACAAAGCCTTAAATTTCAGCTGCAGCCTTCTTTGTCCTTTATGTTACATAAAAATTTCCAGGAAAATCCTTTCAAATAGACCCTTTCTCTGATACGTTGGCAGTAGTTTTAGTTATAGAGTGTATGGTTCAATAGTCTGTAATTTTTAACAAATTTTCATTAAAAAAAATTGCCTTTGAGAAGACTGTGACTTTTGAATTCTGAGAAGATTTCTTCAAATGAGCGCCAACTTCGCCCCTCTAGAACACACATATACATGGTGAGGCATTTTTACGGTAAAGCTCAATATATAGGCAAATTTCAACTGGTTTTAACCATGAAATTATTTGAGTTAATTGTAGCCCATCACAAATGATATCCAGTTATCGACATAGCTTCGTAGGTGGTCGTTCAACATCAACAAATCTCTGTAACTTTGTTGAGGCAGTATCAACAGTACTCGATAATAGAAGACAGGTGGATGTTATATACACAGATTTTACCAAGGCCTTCGACAAAGTCCAGCAATACATTATTCTAAAGAAACTAAAAGACATGGGTGTGCATGATAAGTGAATAAAACTGTTTCGAGATTATTTTACGGACAGAACACATTATGTGACATGAGTTTTAAATGTGAAATGTACAGTGCAACAAGTGGTGTTCATCAAGGCAGTGTTCTTGGACCCATTCTGTTCGTTATATTTGTCAATGATATTATGGAGGGTATGGGTTCAAACATTTTGCTATACCTATGCTGATGATCTTAAAATATTTAGAGCGATTCAATCACAAAAAGATTGCCAAAAACTTCAGAAAGATTTAAATAAGATAGCAGAATTCTGTGAGTTAAACAAACTTCATCTTAACATTGACAAATGTATAGTTGTAGAATACACTAGGAAAAAATTGTAACTTGCGTTCAATTATAAAATCGGGGATAGAACACTAGGGCGTTGTAACAAACTTAAAGACTTGGGTGTACTATTCGATACGCAATTAACATTTAAACCTCACATCCCGGACAGCACAGACACATTCTTAGACTATACCAGGAATGTTTCGAAAGAATATTTAAACATCCCCAGAATATTCTCACAAGGTACAATATATATTCATAGAGCATTCTATAACATGACAATGAGACAGATTCTGTCATACTAATAAGGTTCTCAGAATGTTATTTATAATAGTCTTAATAGCTCCCATTATGTTCTGAAAATGGCTACGAACATTCAATGAATCTTCTCAAAATGTTTATATATATATATATATATATATATATATATATATATATATATATATATATATATATATATATATATATATATATACTCATGGGAACATTGCTTTTTTTTTACAAGATATACAGGGTGTTTTGCATAAGAACTGACAAGGAGAACCTAAAATATGGTGATTTAATGCAACATACCCCCATACTAAGTTGCACCCCTGAGAAGTTATAAGCCTTAAAAATGGATTTTAAATTTGGAAAAAATCAATGTCTCACTATCTCAGTAATACTGCAACTTAGAAAAACCAAATTTGGTACACGTTTTGGGTGTACCAAGAGCATTAATCGATGGTGAGTAGATTTCCATTGAAGGATTTCAAAGGGTTCAATCGGGTGGTGAACCCATTATATGTAACATAGTTTTTTAAGCTATTGGCGGATTTAAATAATTGAATTTTATTTTATAGGGAAGTAAATTCTAAAAAATTTTCCGATTGCTTTTATTCAAAAAACATTTGTCGTTTTCAATAAAATACCGAATAACTAAAGACATATATTTTATCAATGTTTTTTAAAACTTAAAATCATCAAAAATTCAATAGATGCCTATGAAATTATCATTTTGAAGAATTTCTATAGCTTATCGGTAGCAATTTTTTTTATTTGTGTTGTTTGAAACCAACAAAGTTTTTTGAAAATATCAGAAAGAACAAAAGTTTTAAAGTTAGATTCCTCATAAAATGAAATAATAATTTATTAAATCCGCCAATATGTTAAAAAAATGTGACATTTTAAGGGCGCATCACCTCTAATCAACCCTTTCAAATGCCTTAATTGAACTCTACTTGCCATCGATTAATGCTCTTGGTATATTTAGAATGTGTATTAAATTTGATTTCTCTTTAAGTTAAAGTATTACGCAGATATTGATTTTTTTAGAAATTGAAAACCTCACTTTGATGGCCTATAACTTCTCATTGGTGCAACTTAGTACAGGGGTAAGTTGCGTTAAATCACAGTATTTTAGGTTTACCTACATGCCCCTGCTCTGTGTTGGTTCTTATGCGAATTACCCTGTGTACATTTTTTGAATGACGGAAATTAAGGAAATGAGAAGCTATGAAATATTTTATTTATTTTCAAAATTTACTAATTTTCATCCATTTAACTGGCCTTGTATATATTTTCGTATAAGCAAGCCCAACTCGCCATATATGTTGGAATTTGAAATTCTATCACTCACCCTTGTGTAGGTTACACACACCTGTAAACTCACGTTCAGATACTTAATAAGTCAACAATTCGAGTATTGCACATTTATTCAGATTAATTAATATAACAAATGCAAAGAAATGTTTGTGAATAAAACATTAATAAAACAATTAAAATTTCATAAAAATAAAATAAAT
Organism: Tillus elongatus; assembly: GCA_964006375.1. NCBI lineage: Eukaryota > Metazoa > Arthropoda > Insecta > Coleoptera > Cleridae > Tillus > Tillus elongatus. The sequence goes on from OZ023267.1 coordinate 81,332,543, forward strand.
AAAGATACAGTTCTTCGAGTTTTCAGAAAATTTAATAGCCAAACACAAAGTTTTGCAGTATTCTTGCACTTATGATAGCGTAATATCAGTTTCCCTAATAATCCTTTGTTGTACTTGCTTGTCGCAGAGACCCAGAATTAATTTATCTTTGATCGTTCAACCTGTGTATGCATTTTTATAATTATACAGATACATCCATAACTACCGGGTTGCTTCTTAAGTTCCGTTACAAAAGAGTAAATGATTTGGTTTTTTATAGAAATTGTAACATTTTAATGTTTCCATGGTAATATTTGTCTTTGCCTTCATCAAAACAACCGAGAACATCTTCCAGCTTATTTGTCTTATCTACTGGAAAAGTATTAAAGTGTGGTTTATATGGCATAATTTACTATTACTATTGAAGAACACAATTTTTTATTATATATTATACAATGTATGTGTACCTAATTCGTAAGATGATCGTCTGAGGCAAAATTGGCGTACCCTTCGTCGGTGTCAACTTCCAAAAATGCTTTAAAACTTGTTTCTTTATTGGGTGCCTTTTAGTTATTGATATCCTGACACCATGTTTTAGTTTCTTCTGTACCCTGTGTTATGTTTGTAATTACACACTGCTCTCCGTATTCACGTCACATTATTATCTTTAATTAATTATGTTACAATATAACCTTATACAGCATGACCTATCATTCAACTTGACAATCATTTACATTTACCTCTATCGGCCATCTTCCCTTCGGTATGGACATGCGCTCTATGCCTAAATATAACATTTTCGGATGTGTCTCACACAGAACAGGTAACAGAATCAAACATGCAAATGCAAAATAGTGTCTCTTATAATTCTTACCACTATACTTATACCGTAATCATCATCTATCTTTTTCATTAAATTTTAAAGTTATATAACATTATAAGGACATCTCGAGCACATGCTGAGCGAATATTCTGAATAATGATCTATTCAAATATTCCCAGTATATTGATGAAGAATTTTCTTAGGATGTGATTGAATGAATGTACTCAGAATATTCAAGATGCAGTTTGAAATTCCATAAATGTTATTAAAACATTACGAAAATATTCTGAAAAAAATAATGTTCTCACATTGTGAGAACATTCTGATAATATCTTGTGCTGTATGGGATAAAGCATATTTTTAGTAGCTTAGTTAAGATGACGGGTTTTATTTTTCGCTATGGTTTACAACTTGGGAGCGTTGACGCACTAAGGGCTTTATATTGTAGTACGAAGTAGGCTGGAATTGGCTTGTGTGGTGTGGGCATCTTTTTATGAATGCCATAGCAATAATATTGAGCGGGTGCAGAGAAAATTCATGATATAATGACTTGGAAGAGATATGATATTGCGCATATGCCCCACCCCCTCCCATGACGTCACGCGGTGAGTAACGTTATAGAAGTCCAACTACACACTTAAAACAAAGTCATTTGCAATCAAAAAGTTTCTATGCGTCAGTTTAATGCGGTTGAAATTACGCCTATATTGTATTTTTCAGATAATATAGATCGCAGCACTAAATTTAATCTTTTTCAATTTTATTACTTCCAACTGTATGCACTTAAATATGAGTAAAATACGTAATTTGTTAAGAGGTTATGATGAACAAACCCCACTCCACGACAGCATATTATTGTTGCATTGGACTCACCACTTGACACTATGCGCGTGACCGGTCTAAAAATAGGTAGTCTGAATATCATATCTCGAGAAAATTCATTAAGAGGGCGGTTCAATAAAATGTTTAAAATACACCATATTTGTAGCTTGTTGAACTGTCGCAACTAAAGCCTTAGACTGAAAGTATAGTATATAATAGATAGATCAAGGTTTAAGGAAGGCAATAAAGATTTTTTTTAAGGAAATATAGCGTTTATAAGGAAAATACAACGTTTTTACCAAACCTTAATTAGACAATTTTTTGTCACAGAATTTGTACAAAATCACTCTTTGCCTAAAATAGGCATCCAAGCATAAGTTTATTAAATTTCAGGTCTTTTGGATTCCAAATAAAAACGTTGTTCAAAGTGAAATGTAAAATATGACATACCTTAATTACTTAGTCAATGCCTGGTCAAACTAGCGCGTTTCGGCACCATCCGTAGACCAGATATTTCCTAAGAGATGGCACAATAAAAATCTTGGTTTGCAAATACATGATAGTATTAGCGTTTCATTTAAGTATATGAGAAGTTACCGTGAATGAAATAAAAATGTAAGCGAACTCCGCCCACCTCTTCTGGAAACGTCAGTTTATTTGCTGTTTATCTTCTTCTAATGACAAAGCCAATTGGCCTGACCTGCAAATGCTATCAGGCCATCCCGTGTCTTTTCTATGTTTAAAATTCAAAAATATGCTTTAATCATTGAAATGCATTTAAATGAACTTACGCTGGAAGGGACCCGGCAGTGCTCTTGCGTGTGCATCGATTTTCTGAGGTACAAGTGAGATCGACAATAATAGAAGTGGTTATCTCTGTCGAACACAGACAGAGATAAGGCTCATTTGTAATATTTGTATAATTATCAAATGTTTCTACCTGGTTTTGTATAATCTGTAGACTAAAACGTTTGCTAAAGCTAACAAGAGTTTTAAAATAATTTTATTTGTTGTGTGTTGTGTCAAATTGTAATTGTGATCAAGCTTTGAAATATAACAAGGTTATATATATATATATATATATATATATATATATATATATATATATATATATATATATATATATATATATATATATATATATATATATATATATATATATATATATATATATGTATATATCACACCCATGACTCAAAAACTAATGGACGGATTTTGATAAAATTTGGTAAGTACCTTCCTTTTGCAAGTTCGTTAGCCAGCAAAATCGGCACAGGTTTTCGGGGAAAATTTTGAGTTTTCTTTTGGGCATTTTTTCTATCTCAGAAAGTAACAAAGCTATGGCAACCAAATTTGGTATGTAGGTTTACGTTATAAAAAGTAAACTATATGCCAACATTCAGATCTCTATGTCACAAGACAAAATGTCATAAGCATTTAATTTAAAAAATATTTGGTGCCAGATTATTTATATGAAAATTCACTACCATAACTCACTTGCTGCGTCCATACTTTTTTTGCTTCCGTGACTCAAGCGGTTGTACCCTTGCTTTTTTTTAGATTTAAAAATGATTAATCTTGCTGCTGCGTATGGATGGAGTTATAAATATATTCCACAATAACCAATGTTTTTTTTTTGTGCAAGTAAAAGACATTTAACGGTAATTATGCAGATGAGCGGCATACGTGATTTCTGAAAAATGTTTCAAGGAACACGCTTAAAAGACTCAATGTATCCATAAGCAACAAGAGAGATGTTGTGGAATCAACCCCTCCAAAAGTGACGAGACCCGGAGTGAATAGGGGTCCTCGGCTGGGAAGGAAATATAAAGGTAAAAACATAGCTTAGTTTGACCTCTATAAGCAGCCTTTTTCACTTTTTTTATCAACACTTCTTCCTAAACATGTTTTTCCCCTCCACCACGCCTATTTGCTCCAAGTCCCCCAGCTGTTTGGTGGTTGAAAGGACACCATTTTTCATGTTGTTTATGCACTAAACACTCTACGAAGCAGACCTGAACGACCTGACCTGACCTGACCTGACCTGACCTAACCCGACCTGACCTGACCCTGAACCTGATTGAAACTATACCTGACCCTAGACTGACCAAAAAAGTTCGGGACGCAGCAAGTGCATTATGGTAGTGAATTTTCATTAAATGCTTCAAATTTAAATGACTCCATTTTTTATAAACTTAGAAAGCTGAATTTTGGTACGTCGTAAAGTCTTTTCCGAGGCAACATATCTACCAAATTTTATTAATATAGCTTTGTAACTTTCTAAGAAAACATTTTTTTTTCGAAAGAAAACTCAAAATATTCTCGGAAACCTTGTCCGATTTTCCTGGTTAACGAACACATCCAAACTATTAATAAAAGAAAGGTACTTGCCGAGTTTGATCCAAACCGGTTGATTACTTTCTGAGTTATCGGTTGGATATATATATATATATATATATATATATATATATATATATATATATATATATATATATATATATATATATATATATATAAACATATAAAATTTTTAACTGACCCCGGTTATGGGTTCTAGGGGTCTGAGTTCGCGCGCATTTGAAAAAATTCTTGCAAAGTCTCACCATCGATACCTCTCTATTTTTTTACTGTACATCATTTATTCAAAGTACATATGTAACAACTTTTAAATCAAAATATAAAATATACAATCTTTTCACCTAACGTATTTACAGAAACATATTTACAAAATGAATAAATAATTAAAAACAAAATATAGTGAATTTTTTTAATAAAGAATCACTAAAAACGTTGAAGAAAACCGAAAATGCACAAAAACATGCATTTTACAGAAAAAATTCTTATGATTTAAAATAAATTTGATACCGCTAACTATTCTATCCTGAATCTCTATAAGTGACACAAAGAAATTTTGTTAAAAAATATAAAAAAATATCGTGAAAAAGCAAAAGCAACTACTTCAAAATAAATCCCCATAATTGTAAAGTTGTTTTATTCTGATAATAAATACATATTTTTTTGAGACATTTAAAATCAATAACAATTTTTCTAAAAATTGAATAATTAAGTACGTTTTTTACGTTTCTTATGCTCAATAATAAGATAAGAATCACATGTTCAACAATATATATATATATATATATATATATATATATATATATATATATATATATATATATATATATATATATATATATATATATATATATATATATATATATATATATAATGAGATAATTCGTAGGTGAATTTCATATTAGGTAATAAATTGTGTTATTCGCGAGTATCATATATTTAAAAATTGCTTTTGAAAGCTTCCGCAATTACTTTATTGCTTCGTCGATCACTAAAAAGAATACGTACATGCCCATACAGCACAGCACAACATATTCTCAGAATGTTCTCACGATGTGAGAACATTCTTTTTTCAGAATATTTGTTTCGAAACGTTCTAATAACATTTATGGAATTTCAAACTTCAATCTTGAATAATCTGAGTACATTCATTCAATCACATCCTAAGAAAATTCTTCATCAATATACTGAGAATATTTGAATAGATTATTTTTCCGAACATTCGCTTAGAATATCTTAATATGTCCTCATAATATTATATAACTCTAAAATTTAAAGAAAAAGATAGCTGATGATTGCGGTATAGTGGTGAGAATTAAAATAGTAACTATTTTGCATGTTTGATTCTGTTACCTGTCTATGGTAAACATATTGTATATTTAGGTAATCCCTTCTTTAGGCATAGAGCGCATGTCCATGCCACCGGGAATGGAAGATGGCAAATGGCAAGATGGCCGCTAGACGCAAATGAAAATTAATGTAAAAATTAATGGTCTGTGATCAATGTTGTATAAGGTGCTATTCTAACATCATTAATTAAAAAAAGAATATGACGTGAACACGGAGAACAGTGTGTAATTGCAAACATAGATCCAGTGTACAGCAGCAACTAAAACATGGTGTCAGGTTAACTAAAACGCACCCAGTAAAGAAACAAGTTTTGAAGCATCTCCTGTAGTTGACACTGACGATGGGTTCGCCAATTTTGCTTGAGACTGGATCATCTTACGAATTAGGTACAACTACAAATTAAAAATTTTGTTATTTTCAATAATACCTAGGTTAGGTTAGGTTGTTTGTGAGTGGTCCATACCGGACCTTCCACCGCGACCAACGGTCTATTGTGGCTCACGCCTAATGTTTATATTTCGCCCAACAAATCCAGCCTCCTGCAGAGGTCGATAACCTTTGTGGGCGAAAGTCGATCCAGATCCTCTGGAGCAAGCTTTACCTTGCCAAAGAGCAGGTGTCTAGTCCTATCCGCTGCCGGACAGGAACACAGCACGTGCTCTGCTGTTTCGTCATCCTCCATACACAGTCGGCACTCGGTCTCCTGACCGATTCCAATACGGTGCATGTGATGCCGCAAGCGGCAGTGTCCTGTATATAGGCCTACTAGAGTTCTCAGTTGTTGTCTGTTCAGCTCTAGTAGTTTCTTAGCCCTTGACTCAGACAGGCCATTTATGAAGGCCTTGGAGTGAGCTAATCCTGGAAGATTTTGCCAATATTGAATTGTCTTTCTATCTGTCCAGGTTTTTAAGGTGCGTTTTGCTGTGCAAGATGTTATTCCCAGCACCGGTTCTGGTCCGATAAAGCCGCACTCGGCACCACTCCTGGCAAGCGCGTCTGCCGCAACGTTGCCATCATGATCCGAGTGACCCGGTATCCAGACCAGCGACACCTCATTACAGCTGCCCAATTCGTTAAGGGCAGATTTACAACTCCATACCGTCTTTGAATTGCACCGGTAGGAACCAAGAGCCTTTATTGCAGCTTGGCTATCTGCATATATCTTTATCGATTTGTTTGTGCATAGGTCCTTTAAACTTTCCCTTGCACACATCTCGATGGCATAAACTTCTGCCTGGTGTATGGTTGCGTACTTGCCGAGACTAGTTGATAGTCTAGCATCGGTGCTGCCCCCATAGGCGCCGGCTCCTACTCCCATATTGGTTTTGGAGCCGTCCGAGTACCAGCAGAGGTCCGCTCTCAACAGGGTCGATTGGTTCCGGTCCCAGTCCTCCCTTTCCGGGAGGACGGTCTTGAAAGACAGATCTCTGCTGATTTTTGTAGGCATCAAGTCTGAGACCATTCCCAGTATCCTGTGACAATCACTGTCATCAAGGAGTCCGGACCCTCTCAGATTGACTTCCCTCGGCATGTTATCTGCCGTTTGTATTAGTCTGTACGTTGTCCACCTCGCCACCCTCTCCAACCATATGTGAAGTGGGGGAATATTGAGGAGGACCTCCAGAGCGACTGATGGTGCGGTGCTTATCGCTCCCGTTATCATCAGGCATGCTTGTCTCTGTAGATGAGCCAGTTTGGCCCTCGCGGTACCGCGAAGTACCTTAGGCCACCAAACTATGGCTCCATATGTTATCATAGGTCTGATAACCACTACATAGAGCCAGTACATCTGTTGGGGGTTTGTTCCCCAGTTGTTCCCACAGATTCTCCGGCAGGTCCACAGGGACATCTTAGCCCTGCGGATAACATTTTCTAACTGTCTGTCCCAGTTGAGCTTCTTATCTAGGATAACTCCCAGATATTTTGCTTGGTCCGAGAATGGTATGTTTTCCCCCATAAGATTAGGTGGTTTTAATTTGTCCAACCTTCTTCTTCTGGTGAACGGGACAATGATCGTTTTACGAGGGTTCACAGACATCTGTTCCCTTCGGCACCAATCATTGACTACATTTAGTGCTTCTTGAAGAGTACTAGACAGTTCCTCCTCAGACTTGCCTCTAACCATTATGACGAGATCATCCGCATACGCCTGGACCTCAACCTCCCAGAGTTCGAGGATAGCCAGCAGGTCGTCCACAAAGAGGGACCACAACAGGGGGGATAGAACGCCCCCTGAGGACACCCTCTCGCAGCCCTAACGCTAACCACCTCTCCCCGTAATGAGGTAATAATGGTCCGATTGTGCAGCATGCTTCCAATCCAGCCACAGATGGTAGGTTCCACCCCCCTAGCGATAGTGGCCTCGTAGAGGGAGATCGGTAATGCATTATTAAATGCTCCTTCTATGTCGAGAAATGCCGCCACCGCAACCTCTCCATTTTCCAGAGAGTGTGTGATCTTCTCGACGGGGTTATTGAGCGCTAACTCAGTTGATTTGCCAGTTTGATAGGCATACTGGTGGGTATTTAGGGGGTTCTTGGGTAAGATGTTCCCCCTAATGTGTCCGTCCAGTATTTTTTCCAATCCCTTCAAGAGGAATGATGTGATACTGAGAGGTCTCAGTGAAGTGGGTAGGAGGTCATTACGTCCCAATTTGGGAATGTAAACCCCCCTAACCACCGTCCAGCTGGAAGGAATATAGTTCCAGGCCAGACTGGCTCTGAACAGCCTGATAAGGTAGGGTAGGAGAATTTCCAGTCCCTTTTGTAGTAGGACCGGTACCACCCCATCCTCCCCTGGCGACTTGAATGGCTGGAAGTGATTCACAGCACACTCCACTGCCGAGGCTGTAACTATTCTCCGAGCAACTAGCCAGTCCTCCCTTTGGGGACGTTTAGATCGTCCCTCAGATGGTAGGACCTCACCGTTGCTCAGGATCAGACAATCTGGGAAGTGTGTGTGTGCTAAGAGCTCTAACGTTTCTTTCCGAGATTCAGTAAAGGAACCATCTGGTCGTTTTATCGATCCCAGTTCCTGTACACGGTCGCGTGAGAGAATCCTGTGGATTCTGGCGCCGCTGGGCACACTATCAATGTCCCCGCAGAACCTCCTCCAGGACTCCCTCTTTGCGTTCCTAATCTCCTTGTTATACTGTGTTAGAGCAGTTTTATATTGTTCCCAGTTGCCTGTAATCTTAGCACGATTGAAGAGACGTCTAACTTCTCTACGTAGTTTTTCGAGGTTATTATTCCACCAAGTAGACCCTCGACTGTCTCTCTTTGACCTCAGTGGACAGTTTTCGTGATAGGCAGAGACCACAGCTTCCCTAATCTGTTCAGCCGCAATCTCTATCTCATCACGATCCCTCACTGTGGGGATAGTGGACCCAAGTCCGGCGGCGAGGGACTGCTTGTACCCCTCCCAATCCGTCCTCCTCGGGTCCCGAAACTCCACCACAGGTCTAGGGCCTGTTTCAATCTCAAATAGGATATGGGCATGGTCTGAACAAGAGGGCTCAGACGACACCCTCCATTTGAGGATTTTTGAGCTCAAAAGTCTTGAACTGATCGTAAGATCTAAAACCTCTCTCCGATTAGCTGTAAGAAAGGTGGGTTCCGAGCCTATGTTGTTTACCACTAGCTCCTCCCCTAATAAGTATTCAAATAGTGACTCACCTCGCCTGTTAGTGTCCGTGCTCCCCCAAGCCAGGTGATGGGAGTTCGCATCACACCCCATAACGAGGTGATAGTTGTTCCTCTTGCAGTAGGCGATCAATTTCCGCACCTCTGCTGGAGGTGGTTGTTCTGCATCTCTGTCTCCAGGGAAATAGGCCGAGCAGGCCACTACTTCCAGCCTGGTCCCCCCGGATGTGATCACGAGATGGATGGATGTCATGTCCTTGGTGCAGTATTCTGAAAGTGTAAAATAATGCAAGTTGTTTCTGATCCAGATACAGGCTCTGGGGTTAGTGCCAGTGCCCACCTCTACTATCTTACCAGAAGTGTTACCCAGCCCTTTAGTTCGTTCCGAGTTGGCGGTCCAGGGCTCTTGGAGAAGTGCAATATCTATTTGCTCTTCCTTTAATTTCATGCTAAGGAGGTATGTCGCAGCCTTAGCATGATGCAGATTTGCTTGAATGCACCTTATATTAGTGGGCATGGGGGAAGGGATAGGTGTTCGTGAAGGATTAGGATGAAGGTTAAGGAGCTCGAAGGGAAAAGGATTTAAGGTGCTGGTTCCTCCTCCTTTTTAGAAGCTCGATAACCAAGCTTCCTAGAGGAGGGTCTACCTTTGGTAGGTATCCCAGGGGTGGACTTTCCTTTCCCCTGTTGTATTCCCCTGGAGGTTCCAGTGGAAGGTTGAGTCCTGCCACCTCCTCTCTTGGGGTCAGTTTTTTTGGTGGAGCTACCACCCACCACGGTGCCACTACTCGAGGGTACTGACGGGGGGATTGATCCCCCACCACTCCCGGAAGGGCCCGCACCTGTCGCCGGTTTACAGGCGACGCTGGTAGCAGAAGCTGTGGGTTTAGGCTCAGTCGCAGACCCCCTAACCCTCGGCCGGAACAAGACCCGCCCGAAGCCAAAGAATGGTCTGAAGCCAATTCCCTCCAGCGTATTCATGGACATATCGTCGACCGAAAATGTCCATGTCTGTCCTGATGGTCCCGTCGCTACTCGGTGTAGTACGGTCCACTCCCGAGTGTTCAGCCCACCATTCATTCGCCTCAGTCTGGCGAGCACATCCTCGGGCGTCAGTGTTTCCACCCCGTCCGGAAGATATGCCACACAGACATGAGGCCTGGGGAGGTCCTGTCCTCTCACCAGCTTAAGACGAGCCCCCTCCCACGGCTGGAGCCCCCCAACTATTCGCTCCAGCCAGTGCGAGCTGGTCTCGTCCTCGCAATTTATAAGTAGCCATCCGGGTCGATTTGCGCAGCCCCGGAACCTTATATTGGGTTCTTCCTCTGAACTGCTCTGCACAGCCTTCAGTATGGCCTCCTGCAGTAGCAGCAGTTGTTCGTTCTTCAGTGATGAGGAGGGATATTCAGAGTGGATAATGCCCACTCGCACCCCTCCAGTCACCTCACTGAATGTTTTCCTGCCAGCACCCTCACGGGGCTTTTTAGCCCTCTGCTGAGGTGTGCTGCCGTCCGACCGGAGTCGCTTCCCGCTGCCGGCCCCATCCGTGGAGGCCCCAGGCTCACCGAGACGTTTAACCGTCCCATCTGGGCACCCAGCCCCCACCCGAGATCGGCGGGACTCCGTGAGTGCCTGACTCAAGGCGGTTGAATATGGCACCCCCGCCTTGAGTAGTCGTCTGAGCTGTCTCCTTGCGGATCCAGGCAGCCGTTGTCTTTTACCCCGTCCCTCCTTGGGTCCCACGGGAGACTTTAACAGCTCCCGCTCTTCATCGGAGGACGGAGATGCAGAGGATGGGGACAGGATTGTCCTTGCCCCCCCCCCTCCATTGGTTTATCGGTAAGAGAGGGGACTTCCCCCTTCTCTACCTCCATGGGTTCTCCAGTTTCCTGGAGATCGAGAGCTTTACCCATCTCGTTTGGGTTTGTATATGTCGTGTCTATGTTGTTCCCACGAGCAGCAAGGGAAAATCAGCCTCCATGGAAGAGCCCCGCATCCCATAGAGAGGCATGTTCACAGGGAGGTCGCCCGGTTTCCCTGGGGAGGGTAACGCTAGAGACAGGATTACCATCCTGCCAATGCCCGGCCACAACGGCCAGAAGCATCATCGCTTCGGCACCAACCCTCCAACGACCTTGCGATGTGGGTTTTTTATAGAGGACTCTCCTCGCAATGCCGGCCGATTAAGGCAAGCATTCCCGGCCCTCCTAAGACATGACTAGGAGGGTTACGGTCTGGTTAGTTCATTTAGTTCACGTCTAATATTAGACGCTATCCAGGGTGCACCACGTGGAGGCGAACTAACTTTACACCCCTAATAATACCTAAGTCATGCAATATAAACCACCACCACCGGTTTATGTGGATGGACTGATGGACACGAAAAGTGCAAGAAAACTGCAAATCTATAAAATTGTCTAAGCAACATCTCGGGCTTTTTACTCCTGTTTAAAAAGTTAATGCTGTGAGAAGTAACACTATAAAGTGCAGAAAATGTGGACCTGAACATATGGTGGGAAGATGAATTAACAATAAAACTTACAATTTATCAGATACGGAATCACTTTGCCAAACTATGCCTTTACAACCAGAATATCCAAGCTGTTGGTGACAAGGGAAGGGTCAAAATATCTGATCGATGACTTTCAGTTGCAGTTTTGTGTAAGTGCAAGTGAGTGTGACTTTGTTCCATGTTCTGTCCAATTTAGTTGTATTATATAAAGGTGTAAGTACTATTGTGTAATGCAATTCCTTTAATACTGGTGGTGGTGGAAAATCAGTAAATTTTGAAGATAAATCCAATATTTCATATCTTTACATTTTTTTAATTTCTGTATCATTCAAAAAATGTAGACAGGGTGTTTTGCATAAGAACCGACACAGGGCATGGGCATGTAGATTAACGTAAAATATGGTGATTTAACGCAACCTACCCCTATATTAAGGTGCAGCCCTGAGAAGTTATAGGCCTTCAAAGTGGGGTTTCAAATTTTGAAAAAATCAATATCTCTGTAATACTTTAACTTAGAAAAACCAATTTAGTACCCGTTTTGAGTGTACCAAGAGCATTAATCAATGGTAGTAGAGTTCAATTAAGGCATTTGAAAGGGTTGATTAGGGGCGATGCACCCTTAAAATGTCACAATTTTTAACAGATTGGTAGATTTAAGAAAATATTTCATTTTATAAGGAATTTAACTCTAAAACTTTGTTACTTCTGTTATTTTCAAAAAACTATATTGTTTTCAAGAAAAATACGAATAAGTAAAGAAACATATTTTATCAATCTTCCTAACAATCATCGAAAATTAAATATTTGCCAATCAACTTATGTATAGGTCAAATTTGACAATCAGTGAAAACATGTGAATAAGTATAATTTATTAGAAAACAGACAACTCAAACAACAAATAAAAAAAAACTGCTGTTGAGAAGTTATAGAAATTCTTCAACATGATAATTGAAATTGAATTTTTGGTGATTTTAAGTAACATTGATAATATATGTCTTTAGTTATTCGGGTTTTTCTTTGAAACGACAAACGTTTTTTTTTTTAAATAACAAGAGCAAAATGTTTTATAATTTACGAGCCCATAAAATAAAATAATATTTTTTTAGATCCGCCATTAGGTTAAAAAATTCTGTCACATTTTATGGGTGCATCACCACTATTCAACCCTTTGAAATGCTTCAATTGAACGTTAGCGTGAAGTTATCCATGAATTCCCAGCCATAGATTTACACGTAGGGTCAGCAGAAAGCGGGATGGATCGTTGCGATCACAATATCAGTGAACCGGATTCAATGTTATTATGTTATTGCAAAACACTTAAGACATTTTTTTTTCTTCTTCGATAAGGTGCAGTAGCATATAGCACTCTATGGCTGGCATCTATGGCTAGCCATAAATTTACTACGTTGAATCCGCTTCACTGATATTGTGATCGCGACGATCCATCCCGCTTTCTGCTGACCCTACGTGTAAATCTATGGCTGGGTATTTATGGATAACTTCACGCTAACCAACTCTACTCACCAACGGTTAATTCTCCTGGTAACCCTAAACGTGTACCAAATTTGGTTTTTCTAAGTTGAAGTGTTATTGAGATATTGATTTGTTTTCGAAATTTAAAACCCCACTTTGAAGGCCTATAACCTCTCAGGGATGCACCTTAGCATAGGGGTAAGTTGCGTTAAATCACCATATGTTAGGTTCCCCTACATGCCGCTGTTCTCTGCTGTTTCTTATGCGAAACACCCTGTATATCTTTTTAAAAACGCAATGTTCCCATGAGTATATCTATGAACATTTTAAGAAAATTCATTTAATGTTCGTGGAACCATTTCAGAAGATACTGGGAGCTCCTAAGAATATTATAAATAACATTCTACGAACCTTATTAGTATGACAGAATCTATCCCATTCTTATGTTCATAGAATGTTCTACTGGCTACTGGGTGTAAAGATACATACATGTAAAGATACAATATTTAACACGTTAACTGCCCAAACAGATGAAATTTAAAATGTCCTTGGGGGCCAATATTTTTATTGCCTGAACATGCATGACATATATATATATATATATATATATATATATATATATATATATATATATATATATATATATATATATATATATATATATATATATATTGAATATAAGTTATATAGACATACTAAGCAGTGCTTAATGCACAAAACGACTTTTAAATTGAGAACCGACGTTTGGGTCTCGGAGCCTCTGTAACATGTGGGCCATGTGACTCATATGGGGGTTCTCAACATCTGCAAGTCGATACCTGCTTGCAACGATACCTTCATTCGGATGTATATGCGTATTTCATAGTGTCAATCGTACCAGTGTGTTTTGATGTTTATTCGAAGACAAGGCATGCAAAATGAGTGGTTATTATGAACGAGACCAAATGAGTTTGATGAAATTGTGGAACGAGTTGATGTCCTACGAAGAATCATCAGATAACAAAATAGAAAATTCGCAATGTAGTTCCTCAGATGAATATGTCACGGAGTCTGATAGTGAAAATTCATCTGACGGTGAAAATTCTCAATCAAAAAGGCGGAAAATGTAAGTAATGTGTTAGAAAATATTAGTAGATTTTTAGAAATATGTATATTTCTAGATCATTGTATCATCTCTCTCAAGATGTTGTATTGGTCCAAAAAGACAATCCTTCCACATCTAGATGCATTCCCCAAAGCACTAGTACAACATCCTCTGTTGAAGATACTATAGAAAGTGTGATTTCCAAATATTGCATACGTGATGAAAGTGACACAGAAGATGAAGGACTTCCAGAAGAAAATATAGTTTGGTCACCAGTTACAGGATCATCGCTGAAACAATTTGATTTTTCAGTAGATCATGTGGGCCCCAGTGTGGATGTAATTGAAAATTATTTAGGAAAAGGCCCAGGTGATTTTTTTAAATTATTTTTTGACGAAGGAGTGATCAAAATTATTGTAACAGAAACAAACCGTTATGCGCAACAGAAAATCAACTAGGGACTGCCACCAAATTCACGTATTCATCGATGAAAAGAGACCAATGCCGTTGAAATATCTACATTTTTTGGTATTTGTTTGTGGATGGGACTAGTCGAATTTCCAAGGGTGGTAGATTATTGGAAAAAAAGAGATTTATACATGACCAAAATATCTTCGAAAATATCTAGAAATAGATTTGAGCTACTTTTACGTATGCTTCACTTCGCTAACAATGAAGATGTTACTGCTGGAGATCGTTTAGCTAAACTACATCCCTTGTTCAATCAATTGACTAACAAATTCCAAAAGGTATATATTCCCGAACGCCAAGTTTGCATTGATAAGACATTGGTTCCATTCCGAGGTCGGTTATCCTTCAAACAATTCATAAAAAATAAAAGATTAAAGTTCGGAATGAAACTCTATAAAATTTGCTACAAGGGTGGTTACACATTTTATCTCAGAGTTTACTGTTGAAAAGATAGAGATCAAAATTTATCTGCTCCAACAAAAGTTGTCTTGGAACTTATGCGGCCCCTTTTGGATCAAGGTAGAATTCTATTTACAGACAACTATTATACGAGCCTTTTTCTTGCACACGAACTGATAAAAAGACAGACACACTTAGTGGGTACGCTCAGAAAAAATAGAAAGTTCAACCCTAAAGAGGTTACGACAAAAAGCCTCAAAAAAGGGGATATAATTGCACAAGAAAGTAACGCTGGTGTGGTTATATTGATGTGGCAAGATAAACGCGAAGTACTATGCCTGAGTACAAAACACAGCAGAGACAGCACAAGTTTCGAGAAGGGGTGAAGAAATTGAGAAACCTGTCAATATTTGCGATTATAATAATAGTAAGTCATATATAGATCTTTCCGACCAACTCAAGGCATATTCCTCACCATTACTAAAGGGTATCAAATGGTACAGAAAACTTGCGTTCGAGTTTAGATTACTAGGAACAGCGGTTGTCAATGCGTATATTTTATACAAAAATATAAATAAAGACCAACTGTCCATTACTGAATTCAGAGAGCAGCTTGTTGCCAATTTACTGAATAATGAAGAAGAACCTTCTGTGATGAATGGAAATGAACAGCAAAGTTTGGCAGAAGTAGAATCAAAAAACCGTCGCAACATAGTACACATGTTATGAAAAAATTAGCAGTGATATGGGAAGAAGAGTAGCTCAGCTGAAAACTTCAAAGTCAAGGTTCCATTGCAAAAAATGTGAAAAATTTTATTGCTTGCCATGTTTTTTCAGTGTTCACAAATGCGAAAAGTGATATAATATAATATGTGTATGTTGTTTGAGTGGTTCTAAAACATCCATTTCGAAATAAAATAAATTGAATGACATTCGCTATTCAGCATTTTTTTTTGCATTTCCATTACTAGAGTCAGGGTAGAAAAATTTGCTGGCTCAACACATTTTTGGGACCCCCAGGCCACACATTTCAATGATGCATAAGCAGCAATGCTAGGTGAGAATCATACGGAGGTTCACGGGCTTTGATGTAGACATATATGCTGAATCCCAGATGTCGAGTTTCGGAGCCCGACTGCATTGTAACAGTGAGAACCAAACGGTGGTTCACATGGCAGTTAACGTGTTAATATAGGAATGCACCAAATACTTACCTACAAGAAAGTATTTTGTAGCTTTCTATAATAAATATTGTATATTTACTTGTATTAGTGAATTTTTGTAGAAAAAATTCACTAATGGGGAGATCCCGACTTTTCAATTTTAAAATTTTTTTTGCAAATGAGCGCGAACTAGGACTTCTAGAACCCATATCCGGAGTCAGTTTCAATTTTTATAATGCTTATATATATATATATATATATATATATATATATATATATATATATATATATATATATATGTGTGTGTGTGTGTGTGTGTGTGTGTGTGTGTCACACCGATAACTCAAAAAATAATGGGCCGAATTAGGTCAAATTTGGCATGTGTCTTCCTTTTATAAGTGGCTTGGATAAGTTCGTTAGCCAGAAAAATCGGACTAGCTTTTCCTGGAAAATGCTGTATCTCAAAAAATAAAAAGGCTACGATAACCAAATTTGGTTGGTACATTTACGATATAAAAAGCAAACTATGCCCCAAAATTTAGATTTCTGCGATGCAAGAAAAAAAGTTATATTAAAATATTTGGTGCCAGATCATTTCTATGAAAATTCACTACCATAACGCACTTGCTGCGTCCAGACTTTTTTTCTTTTTAGTGACTGACGAAGCAGTAATTAAAAATAACTACCACTGCGGAAGCTTTCAAAAGAAAAGAGATTTTTCTTCTATTTTTAAGCAGCTGATACATATATATATATATATATATATATATATATATATATATATATATATATATATATATATATATATATATATATATATATATATATATATATTCCCGCGGTTTTGAGTGTGTGAAATTGTAGGTTCTCTGGCGGAACCGCTTTTAAAGTTATTGAATATATTTATATCTCGACGTTTCGACTCCCGTTTTAGGGCCATACTTCCAAGAGTAAAGATATGTAAAGCGTATGGAAAAATAAATAAATAAATAAATAAAAGAGGATGTCAGCTTAGTCGCATTTCGATTCCGCACAGTTGTAATGTAATAATACACAAATGGGCTATATTGCTTATGAAGATCGGGATGAGTTAACTGCAGAATTCCATGTTTTATTGTTTCGGCCAAACAAACAACGCTATATTCCATGTCAGACCGCAGAATTTAGCCCGTACAGTGATGATAAGTAGATTGGTAATTGGGGTTGCATTTAACATTGCAAAATGCTAGAACCTACTTGGTAACATTGAACAATGTCCAACACTAGACGATTCAAGTCATTTAAAGCATCATCAAATAGATTTTGAAACAAATTATGTCCTACTGTAATAAGACTAGAAAAACTTGTTTGATTTTACATGACCGCCAATTTAAAAATAAGTGCGATTAGAAAAGAAATGAAACAAGAATGTATATTTGGAATTGTATATAAATATTTGCAAAATTAGTAACGAATGTGTTTTCGTGTCAAAAATTAAAAACAAACAGCTAAAAAGAATGTTAGAGTAGTTATGTCAATCAGGTTGGTTTTATAATCATCTGACTCTAAAGTATTGATTGCATATGCGTGAAAAATGGTTAAGTCAGGTCGAGGCATTTAATCTTTTAGAGGGTCATTGTGTTTACATAATCGTCCTTTAATATTCCTTAGTCGCGTTTCATAGCTATGCTGTTTTAAGGTTTAACACGTTGTGGAACAAATATCATTGCGAAACTTTTAAAATTCTAGATACAATAAAAATAAATAACATAAAAAAGATGCCTCTTACAATATATCTTAATTATGTCATCGTCAAATATCAAATAAAACACATATTCTAGCAAACACTAGAGTACAACCTCGTTTGTCTCCATAAGGGTAGAAGGGTGTTGCTTACATTATATCCGTCTGATTATCAACTGGAATAGGGAAATCTAATATTTATAACATTGTTTTGGTTTTTTTTTTTCTAATTTGTTAATAGGTTTAATTGACGTCTTAATAATAACAATTAAAATTTACAAGCATTAGAATACTTATTTAGTTACGGGATACTAAACATTATGGAATTGCTCAGGGTTATAAACATTAGATCTCGGCTTTCTCTTTTCGAATTTTATTATCAGAATGTTGAATCTCACGCCACATGTTTCGTATTATTTGATTGGTTCTTCTTACTGTCAGATTTGAAGGAAGGGATGTCAAACTACTCATTCAGGCTGTAGAATTAAAATAAGTTTATGGAGTGATAATATTAAGTACACTTGGAGAGCCCAAATCACCACAACACATTTTAAAAGACCTGACGATCGTTTCACTAACCAAGTTAGCGTCATCAGAGGATGAAACATTCAATATTATAATATGGATCTTTGTAAATTGGTAAATGAATATGGGTTACTAAGTTACCGCTCGCGTTGCGAAGTAATTTATGCGTCACCTAGTAACCTACGATACACACAATGTAAATTGCTCTCTCATTCATAAACCTTTGTTACTAGACGATTGGAGTTAATACCTATTGAATAAATACGTTATCTCTCATAGTTCTGAGCAATGCTAATAATTTAAAGTATAAATTCAAGTATTTATGATTGCATTACATAATACTACTTATCCCTTTATAGAGTATAACTAAATTGGACAGAATATGCCACAAAATCACACTCGCTTGCACTTACACAAAACTACAACTGAAAGTCATCGATCAGACCTTTTGACCCTTCCCTTTTATGGTTGCTTCCTGCTCTGCTCTCGCGGACTTGATTTTGACATCTAAAGCTATTTCCATATCCTGATGCCCGATGTTTGTCACCAACAGCTTGGATATTCTGGTTGTGGAAGCATACTTTGGCAAAGTATTTGCTTATCTGATAAATTGCAAGTTTTATTGTACATGCATCTTCCGACCATATGTTCAGGTCCACATTTTCTGCACTTTATAGTGATACTTCTCACAGCATTAACGTCTTCCACAGGAGTAAAAAGCCTGAGATGTTTCTCCGACAATTCTATAGATTTGCAGTATTCTTGCACTTTTGATACATCTATAACTAGCAGGTTGCTTCTTAAGTTCCGTTACAAAAGGGTAAATGGTCTGGTTTTCTTTTTGATAGAAGTTATAAAATTGTAACGTTTCCATTGTAATATTTGTCTTCGGCTTCATCAAAACAACCGAGAACAACTTCCAGCTTATTTGTCTTATCTATTGAAAAGTATTGAAGATATTTAACCCCGCTTTACTTATAATATGTAAAAGTAGGGTTATTTTCATATCATAATTTGAATTGTGTTTTCCTGAAGCTTTTAGATACATATTAAGCTTTTGTTTTCATGTAGGCCGAAGTTCCAGTCCATACGCATCAAAATGTGGTGGTGGTTTATATTGCATGACTTACTATTGAACAACACATTTTTAAAATTATATATTATACAATGTATGTATGTGTACCTAAATCGTAAGATGATCCGGTCACAAGCATAATTGGGGAACCCTTCGTCGGTGTCAACTACAAGAGGTGCTTTAAACTTGTTTCTTTACTGAGTTCGTTTTAGTTCTTGAAAATCTGACATCATGTTTTAGTTGCTTCTGTACTATGGATCTATGTTTGCAATTACACACTGTTCTCCGTGTTCACGTCACATTATTATTTTTAGTATTTTTCATTAATTATGTTACAATATAAGCTTATAAACATCGAACTCGGGCCATTCATAACTCATGTTGACAGTACTGGTATTACGTGTTAATTTACATTTACGTCTGTCAGCCATCTGCCCTTCTCGGCGGCATGGACATGCGCTCTATGCCTAAAGAAGAGATTGCCTAAATATACAATTTTCAGATGTGTTTAACATAGAACAGGTAACAGAAACAAACATGCAAAATAATTACTATTATAATTCTCACCACTATACCGTAATCATCATCATCTATCTTTTGCATCAAATTTTAATAATAATAATAATAATATATATATATATATATATATATATATATATATATATATATATATATATATATATATATATATATATTATAAGGACATCTCAAGCACATTCTGAGCGAATATGCTGAATAATGATCTATTCAAATATTCTCAGTATATTGATGAAGAATTTCCTTACGATGTGATTGAATGAATGTTGTCCGAATATTCAAGATGCAGTTTGAAATTCCATAAATGTTCTTAGAACATTCCGAAACCAATATTCTGAAAAAAGAATGTTCTCACATTGTGACAACCGTCTGAGAATACCTTGTGCTGTATGGGACACGGAGATTTCTACAACTACCACTTTCGAATCCTGCTCTTAAATTGTTTTACGGCTTCTACCCACCAAGGCATAAGGCATTCAGATTATAACGAGCTGATGATTTGCACTGATCTGAACTCCTTAGAAAACATTTGCAAGTATGTCACTTATTTAACGGTTTTATAGATGACAAGAACATACTAAGCCTAATTAACTTCCACGTGGCTAGGATTAACACCAAACAAAATATAACTTTCAGCTATAGTCAGTCAAAAACATTACATCATTTTAATTCACCAATAAACGCCATGTGTGGAGGATATAATAACATAGTGGGTAAAATTGATGTTAGTGAATTTTTATTTTAAAAAATCCACTAATAGAGAGGTATCGATGGTGAGACTTAGCAAAAAAAAAATTCAAATGAGCGCGAACTAGGACCCCTAGAACTCATATCCGGGGTCAGTTTCAATTTTTATATGTTTATATATATATATATATATATATATATATATATATATATATATATATATATATATATATATATATATATATATATATATATATATATATACATATAAAATATATATATATATATATATATATATATATATATATATATATATATATATATATATGTGTGTGTGTATATATGTATTCAACCGATAACTCAAAAAATAATTAACCGCTTTCGATGAAACTTGGCAAGTGCCTTTCTTTTATTAATGGCTTGGATGAGTTCGTTATTTTCAGTTTTCTTTGGAAAAAAATTTTTCTCCGAAAATTACAAAGCTATTTTAACGAAATTTTGCGGATACGTTGCCTTCGGAGAGGCCTTACTACATACCAAAATTCAGCTTTCTAAGTTTATATAAAATTGAGTTTTTAAAATTTTGACTTTTCTTTCGAAAACAATTTTTTTCTCCGAAAATTACAAAGCTATTTTAATGACATTTGACGTACATGTTGCCTTTGGAAAGGCCTTACTACGTACCAAAATTCGACTTTCTAAGTTTATCGAAAATTGAGTTATCCAAGTTTGAAGCATTTAATAAAAAATCACTACCATAACGCACTTGCTGCCTCCCGAAATTTTTTCTTCTATAGAAGCAGTCAACAATTCCAAAATAAACTTCAAACTGTAGACCCGCAAGATAAGGCGAGGCATGAAATAATAATTTAGGTCAACCTATTTTTTTTAAATAATTAAAAAATATATATTCAGTACCGAGGTACTAGTTGACAAATAAATCTACCTACCTAGGTAATGTAATTATGACTTAATAATTGTTTGTCCTATTCAGGGTATGTAACTACTACTCAGGTAATGAATACCTATACCTACCTGGAAACCATTACAATCTGTTAGCAATTGTCAGAAGTTATTTGCTTCATTACTAAACAAATTAAATGTACCGTAAAGCATGCCTTTAATAATAATGTCTGTTCTCTCTAATAACAAAATTCTAATCTAGGTTTACAAACAGCTTTTTCCACTAAGTACTCTACTAAATGCTGCTGCAATGGAGTAAAGGATTGAGGCAAGACAGAATGGTAACTTACAATGACGAACACGTGCCTATAGATTAGTACTCAAATATTACTTCTACCACACGGTCGTCGTCGGAAACTAATATTGATATAGATAAAGTTCTCAAGACCGTATCGGCTACATAACGTTTCTTCTGTATATATCGATATTATGGTCCCATGAAGCTTGAAAGCTAGAGTGAGGTTTGCGCATGCAACGTTTAGTGTTAAACAAGTTGCAGTTATCGTAGCACCGTTTTTTGGTGCTGACAGAATAGATATACTGCTGAATGTGAGTTATTAATAATTAATTAGAACCTTTAATTCAAAAAAGTGGTTTATAATATTATGCACATGTAACATAATAGAAGGACCACATATTTATCTCGTGTATATCTTGTGTTAAGGCTGTGTTTGTAAAATAATAGTGCTGAAAGCGAAATAAAAAGGAAAGTTTAGAATGACATACATCTCGTTACAGTGTAAATATATTTAATCATGTATTACCAATCGGATTACACTTTTGCTGATTAATTCCAGGATAAATTAATTTAGGTAAGAAAGTTTTCCTTTGTTTATTAGTTGTGTTATACAGTTTGTGTCCTATTATGTTTAAATATATGACCTCATTAAATTTAAATTAATGTTAAGGTGATGGATGAACATTTTGTTATTTTACATAGGTAAGCAGGTATTTAGTAATAATTTGGTTGTATTTAATAAACAGCAGCATAACGCATTGTTATATGACTATCTGTATTACTTATATTTCTGAGTCTTATCAGAACACCTAGCTAAATAATTTTAAAACAGTTTGCTTTAAAAAATAATTACTTATAGCTTAATAGTAATTGCTATTTTGGCTACTAAGCCACATTCTTAATAAACGGTAAAATACGGTAGTACAGAATACGTACGGAGATAACTTCCAAATCGTATCTTCCGATTTGGGTTTCTTTGTTGTGAGTGGTCGATTTGGATTAACAAGGCCGTTTACATTCTCTGTTCAAAGTGATTTCTGTAAATAATTTCTTATCGCTAATATGTACAAGATTTGTTTGTGTATGAAAATTGGAAAATCCTTTGTTCCCTAACAAGTAAGTATCTTGCGTCACGTCATCATCATGCCTACTCTGTTTTTACTAAAATAATAGTTCGTGACTCCTTGTCCATTATTTCACGTATTCAATGAAAATCTGCTTTGATTCCCTATTGTAAGTTCTCATTAGTACTAAGGAAGTAAGTTTTCAATAACGTACATGCGGTATTTACCTAGTTAAATAATTAACACGTACGGTTTGTTTTAATTTAGGTTCAATAAATCTTACACCTAATTAATTGATACAGATAAATTGTTTACAACGTGAAATATCTGCGTCCTTAACTTTTTTTTTAAAGCAAAACACGTAGATACGTAAGTATGATAGATATTTTAAAATTGTATTTTATTTTTCCTATAGGTAATTTGCGTTTTACATACAATTTTCTGTATGATGCAAAATATTTTTGTTTGTGTCATGTTCTGTGAAATTTCATGAAAGTAAACAAGATTATAGCCATGATTATATACAATAAAACCTACATTATCGATTATTATTGTTATTAACCCTTAGCCTTTCATAAAAAACAAACCCATTAAAACTTAGAAATAGCATGATATCCAAATTTAATTTTGTTACCGAGTATGTGGATTGTCCTCTTTTCGAGGTTAATTTTCAATGACGACACTTGACATGGATTTGAGAATGAATGTTTAAATAGCTGGGTACTTACAAAAATGGTGTCGTCCCAGCTTTATTTTTGTTTTTTAAATGGTACAAAAGAGGTGTTCTAATTGTATTTTCCTATAACAGGTGTTTGGTAGTCTCTGCTCTTTTAATGAATCAATAATACTTATTTATCCAAAAATAGCATGGCGCAGCAAGTGCGTTATATTAGCGAATTTTCATGCAGATCTGATTCGGAAAAATTAAGAATATACTCATCGTGCCTTTAACATATAAAGGGTTATTCAATCCGCCAAATTTGAATACTCTTCCAACACCCCTATTCATTCCCATTTTTTTCGTTTTTCGCTACAAAACATTTTAAATTTAGCATTTTTGGCTCATTGGCATTAAAGAACCCTTTTTCTTAGAATACCTACTTACCTAACATTATTTTTCGGAATTACAAACATTTTGAGAAAGTAACCTAGAATATTTCTCCAAAAAATCGGCACAATTTTGCTGGCCAACGAACTTCCATATGTTTACACGTGCCAAGTCATATGTTGTCCAAACAGACATCATGAAATATGCTCTCATGTTAAACATTATTTTATGATGACTGTATTAAGTTATGTACATATTTACCAAAAGTCACCTGCATTTATAATTACTTAGTTTCTATTTTCGTTTGTAAATCAGGTAAACTAATGTAATTTAAAAAGAGGTTTTAAACTAAAAAGAATCTGGAAGTCCAATATCGAAAATATAGGTACCAAACATCTTGTTATAGCAGACATAAACATGTTTGGGTAAATTTGCAGATGAGCTTACGGGGGGCTTTTAGAAGAAAAAAAACATAAACATGCTTAGAATAACTCCTGGTCCCGTAACTTTCTTGGTGACTGTTTGAAAGATTTTTTTTGTGGTTGATGCATCGAATGGGATCATTTTTCTAAAAGTCCTCCGTGTGTTTATCTGCAAATTTATCAACGTCTGTTTAATATAGGTCGTTTATAAAGATATAGTGAATAAATCTAAAAATACGCAAATAAAAGACGGTTGGATCAAGCTTACCAGCAACTAAGAAGACTACAATATAAACCTGAAACAATAAGTAAACTCACAAAGGACAACGATGGAAATGTATCACTATAAAATGTAGGCACGCATTACTAAACACTGGAATGCCTATGAAAAGAGTATCACGGCGTTGAAATCAATTGTAAAGAAAAGTATATAGGGGGATAGGGAATATGAACTCAGATGACTTGGGCGCGCTCATGTCAAGAAATGAATTTGAGAAATTTGAAATTGAATTGGAAATTGAAAATCTCCTCATATAGATGAATTGACAAAGAAACTTTAAAAAAATCTGGTGGAAAAAATTATTGCGAAATGTTTTAAATCTGGAGAATTGCCCAGTAAGTTTACGAAGATAGAAGTATTAGGATTCTAAAAACGGTGAACGCGCGAAAATGCAATGAAGTATTAGGATTCTAAAAACGGTGAACGCGCGAAAATGCAATGGATTTAGGCCCGCTCGAGAAACTAGGGAAACAGTGCTGGTACTTGAAACAATAGGAGAAAGGAGGCCTGAGAAAAGTATTGTTTACATTTATTGTTTTTGTAGATCTATAAGAAGCATCCGATAAGGTGTATTAGATAATATTGTTTCATATAATGAAGAAAAACCGGCTCTTGGCTTTATTCGTTAAGGCGTTACTCTTTAGAATTTCAACATGGAGGTTCGCGGGTTCCAATCTCACCGCTGGAGTATTAAGAAAACTCAAGCGGTGCGATTAGAACTACGCGGAAGGCAACGGGAAACTACTGCATTCGCCGTTTCCCAAAAACCGCAACCGTAGCAAGACACGGTCATGGTTTCGTCGACAAGGCGACATCAACTTTAGACTGTGGCAAGTGTACCGGAGAGAGCAGCATTATTCTCAGTCTATACAAAAATCAGATTAATATAATGGATATTAACATGTATGAAATTGAAGCTAAAATGGTAGGGGGTATGGTAAGGATCAAATCAAAATCAAATCGAACTTTATTTATGAATCAAGTCACATCACCGAACAACTTATTAGTTAACTAGTCCACGTATAGAACAATCAAACAGTACAATAACAATACGCAAAAGTAGATCAAAATACAGTATAGAACTTACATAGTAATTCTCCCGTGCAGTGAAATATTTCATTTAACAAAAAGTCAAATAAAAGGGATCTAATTTCGTTGCCAGACTTTATGCCATTCACGTGTGTTGGTAGTTTGTTATAAAAAAGAACTATTCGACCCACCCTCAATAGAGAATATGGCTGATATATATATATATATATATATATATATATATATATATATATATATATATATATATATATATATATATATATATATATATATATATGTCTATCGTACACTTTGAACACATTTTATATGATACATCGCACAGTTTGAGCACATTTGAACAGTTTGAGCACGGTGTCGGAAGTGACATTGTCATGTATAGCACTCTTCAAGCACGTCAAGTGTCCAAACTGTTCAATGAGACACGCAACGTTCAGTTTGGACACCCGTTACGTATTCGTCTTCCTGAAGTGTCAGCATACCAAAATGAAAGTTGTTTGAACAAAAATTGATTTAATTCATCTGTATCTATTTAGAAAATCAATCACTTAAACAAAAATTTTTAATCTCCTAAATTATTATCTACCCATGTTGATCAATTTTGATAATTAATAATTTGTTTATTCAGTTAAAATATTGTCTACTTTTTTATATCTTTACTTCCCCATCTTACAATGCTAAAAACAATCTATTTCATTAACGCCCTCTGATTTATTGGGTAGAATGAGCCATACTATTGACTAACATTAGAATGTTAATTTTAGTTGAAATTCAGAGCAAACAATCTTCTTTGTTTCTTTCTTTTGGCTTATGTATGTTAATACGCCAAATTGACAATAATTGGTTTATTTTTACAATCAGAATTTCATAAAGATTAAAAACATCAAAAATTGACAGATCAAATTTGTTTAAAATTTAAGTAATTTGTTATTTTGTTAGTTATAAGTGAAAGTTCAGAATAATAATAATTGACACTTGATATGGCATGATCTTCACACCATCTAACGGTAAATAGCAGAACTTCAATTATTTAATTACACTAGGGTAACATTTTGTACGTCGGTTCATGACTCTGATTACCCAGAGTTAGCAAAGTTTGGAAGGGGGGTTAGGGATTATGTATACTTTTTTTCGTTAACGTCGGCCTATTTCCGCACTATGGCCAATCACCAATGCCACTACTCAACTATAATTATAGGTTGAGTTCACTGTGTACAGGTTCCCATTGCGACATAACCTTTGTTAAAATGGGCCTAGTTTATTACATACGCCAGCAGCTGAGTTTAGGCGCTCATCTGCTGACTACCGACACGTTTCAGCGGTTGGAGACAGATGAACGAAATCTTGACTTCAAGCACTATTTTGTCAAGTTTGTCTCCGCGCTTTAAGAAATTGGCAACAGTTGAGTTCCAAAAGAAACACAGCGGGACTGGTGACGCATTTTGTTGACACAACTATTCAACTGATGGCGCCTAGTGAACTCAGCCAATCTTCCGTTTATTGGTGTATAATAATATATAATTCAAACAAAAACACATATCGACGCAGACGGTTGTACCCTAATCAAATATTATTAAAATTCGTTTACGTTAATACTATTTGTTCTAATTGTAAGTCATGTCGTAATCGTACATCCTAACGTGGAACTAATAACTAACCAATCAAAGAATGTCAAAGAACTAACCAATCAAAGAGCGCCATCTGTCAATGGGATAGATTAAAACAAGAATTTATTACTATTTTCGGTAAATCTACAACAAAGTTTTCTAGAAATCTGTTATAATGAATCAGGTGTCTAGAATAACATAATAAAATCGAGTCAGAATATAGACTATAAAAATAAAAATGCTCTGCCTGCTTTAACTCTCAGTTGAGGCACATTTTTTACCGTACTTCCCACGCTTGGTTTGGAGTCTAGAAAATTGTTAATACAACCGATGATCACTCGTTTGGCGATTTTTCAGCTATTGAAAGCAAATTTCTAATGAAAATCCAGTTATTATTTAGTCTTTTAACGTTGTCTTAGGGATATTTCTATAATGCTTGTTATGAATATGAAGAATAAAGCGTGAATGCTATTTCTCTATTGTATTGTACACTAATGACAATGATAAAATAAATTCTTGTGCTTGAAATCATTTTGGCCGATTGCTTACATACTACTGACATACAGTAACGATACCTAATAGTTTTCATTTTTTCTCGTCATTCAAACAGGTACTTACACATGTTTTTTTTTTTTAATTTAGTAAGTCAATACATTTTCTGATGTGTTTTCACATTATTTGCTATTTGCTTTGGAATGAAAAGTATAAAATATTAATTCACAATTTATACATGTCTCCGTAACCTCCCTCTACGACATAACATTTTATCCAGTAAGTAAATGCAGAAAATTGTGATTTTTCATCTATACAATGATTTATAGGAACTGATTTGGTCAAATAATACTCATTTTAAGATCATCAAAAAAGATTCACTCTTTTATTTTTTTAACATTCTTAAACCTTATAGTAGGCTACTGCGAGCTTTCACAGGGTTCCCACTAAAAACAGCACATCAATTTCCCTGACTTTTCCCTAATTTTCCTGACATGCCAAAATATATTTTTCCGACTTTGATCTTTTACAATTTACCCCCAACAAGTGCAACGCTACACTACTACAAAATACAGTAGGTCATGGCGGAAAACACTTCCCCATTTCAAATACAAAGCGACCATTGAACGCACAACTAAAGAAAAACAAATATTGTGGTTTTGTGGAAAAATAAATCATTAAGTAAATGGTTCAGAATTTCACAAAAAGCAAACATATTGTTTCAATTATTTATCATAAAAAGGCAATAAATAATTTTTCCCTAATAGGGACAAAAATTCCCCGACTCTTAATCAATATTTTCACAATTTTCCCTGATTTCCCTGAAAAGAATTTTTCTTCTACAAATTCCCTGACTTTTCCCGGTTTTCCAGACGAGTGGGAACCCTGTTTCAATTACTACTGATTTTGCAAGTAATTTGTTTCACTAAGTGAAGATTAGAACCTGTGATGAGCACTGATAAGTACACTTGGAGAACCCAAATCACCACAACACCTCTTTTTAGAGATCTGAAGCTCACTTCACTAACAAAGTTAGCGTCATCAGAGGATGTAAAATTCTCACTGCTAGAATTTTTTATTCTCTGATGACTCTAACTTTGTTAGTGAAAGGATCGTCAGGTCTTTAAATAGATGTGTTGTGGTGATCTGGGTTCTCCAAGTAAACTTAATTTGTTTCAAAGATCTATTTTTATATTTAGTTATGGCAAGAAAATGATATTACGCATTGGTAAATACGAAATGATTTCTGTAAAAATTAAGCCGCAATGAAAAATAAATGAGTACAATTAAAATATAGCAAAAATTCTTATGCCACACATCTTTCTGTTTGAAAATTGCCTAGACAGCAGTTCACCCGGGTTTCCTTCCAGTTCAAAGTTATAATTCAATGTAGGCATAAACATAATAGGTTAGGACAAGTTGGGTAATAGGCTTGTTAATTGCTATTCAAAACAAACCAAACATGTACATTCTTCGTAAAATCGGCAATCGAGCAAATACGATTCGCGTTCCCTCGATTGTTATTTTATTTTGAGGTCCATAATAGTATGTTTTATGACTCAAGGGAAAATTTTACGCCTCCTATTGTAGTTTCCAAGATACTGCCACTAGCCACCTTTGCATAAAAAGATTTTATAACATAGGTACCTATGCCTACCCTAAATAAGTCCAACGATTTCATCAATTCCTGATTCTCTTAACAAAAATTCGCTAATAACAGGAGAAATAACTTCTAGTAAAAAATAGACATTTTTGTGTGATATGTCCAAAGTCACTTAAAAAATGGTTGGTCATATACAGGCAGTGAACTAAACTATAATTATAGGTTGATTTCATTGTGTACAGGTTCCCATTGCAACATGTTTGTTAACAATGGCCGAGTTCACTAGGCGCCCGCAGCTGTGTTTAAGCGCTTATCTGCTTACTACAGTGACTTGATAGATGCTTCACTCCGCGCTTTAAGAAATTGGCAACAGTTGAATTCCAAAAGAAGCACAGCGGGACTGGAGAACGCATTTTGTTTGCACAACTATTCAACTGTTGGCGCCTGTTGAACTCAGCCAATCTGCTGTTTATAGGTGCATAATATATAACTCAAACAAAAAACGTAACAGTGCAGGCGGCTGTATTCTATCAAAGAATATTAAAATTCGTTTACGTCAATACTATTTGTTCTAATCGTAAGTCATGTTGTAATCGTACATCCTACCGGGCAACTAAGTAACTAAACCAATTAAAGACGTCTAACAGCGCCATCTGTCAATGGGATAGATGAAAACAGGAAAACAGGAATTTATTAGTATTTTCAGTAAATCTATTACGAAGTTTTCTAGAACTCTGTTATGATGAATTAGGTGTTCAGAATAGCACAATAAAAATTTAAAAAATTCAGTGAAAATATAGACTATAAACGTGGTCTGTTTTGCTTTGGCTTTAATTCTCAGTTGTGACACATTTTTAACCGTACTGCCCGCGCTTGCTTTAAAGGATAGAAAATTATTAACACAACCGTCTTTATATGATCACTCATTTGGCGATTTTTCAACTATTGGAAGCAAAATACTAATGAAAATCCAGTTATTATTTAATCTAATAACATTGTCTTAGGGATATTTCTATAGTGCTTGTTATGAATATGAAGAACAAAGCGTGAATGCTATTTCTCTAATGTATTGTAGCTCTCACTAATGCCAATACAATAAATTCATGGGGTTGAAATCATTTTGACCGATTGCTTATATACAACTGACATACAACAACGATAAAAAAGCGTGTACCTAATAGTTTTCATGATTTCTCGGCATTCAAACAGGTACTTACACATGTTTTTTTTAAATTTAATTTCGCAAGTCAATACATGTTTTGTGGTGTTTTCACATTATTTGCTTTTTGATGTGGAATGAAAAGCATAAAATATTAATTCCCAATTATACTTGTCTCCATAACGTCCATCTTCGACGTAAAATTTTATCCAGTAAGTAAATGCAGAAAATGGTGATTGTGCACCCGCAATGATTTACAGGAACTGATTTGGTCAAAGAATCCTCATTTTACATACTGTAGAGCGATATCGTTATTAAATTTTGTGATATACACATCCAGAATATATACAAAGTGTATAAGGTGTATGAACTGTATAAGTGCTCAAAGTGTACTATATATATATATATATATATATATATATATATATATATATATATATATATATATATATATATATATATATATTATCATTAGGTTATCAGGCTATATCTATGAAAATCACCACTGGTCGGTCGCTGGGCTGTTGTTTCCTCTGCCTGATAAATAACACTAATTGATAGACATCAAGAATGACCATTATCCTCATCTTTGTTCAGATTGTTTATAGAAGATACAATAAACAGGCGGAAGAAAAATACAGAAAACAAAATAAAGGGACAACAGTTCTATTGCAGATGATATAGCACTGATAGGAGAAACGGGAAAATTATGTAAAACAAAATCACGTACCTTGGGAGTGTTATTGTAAAATGCAACAAAAAGCTAAAAAGGAGGATAGCGTTGGAAAAGGAGGCATTCAATGAAGAAAATACTTTTTCCACTAATAAGCAATCTAACTTTGACCTTGCGAAGAGACTCCTCAAATCATACGTATGTAATGTTATAATGTATGAGACGGTAAGCTTGACTCAGAAATACAGCACATCCACAAAATTAAAACTGAAATTTTTTTCGGAAAACCTTGTCCGATTTTTTTGATTAACGAACTTATCAAAACCATTTACAAAAGGAAGGTACATGCCAAATTTTATCAAAATCGGCCTATTATTCTCTGAGATAAAATTTTTTTTAAGAATGAAAACTCAAAAGTTTCCGGGAAAACCTCGTCCGACTTTCCTGACTAACAAACCTTTCAAAGTCATTTACAAAAGGAAGGTACATGACAAATTTTATCAAAATCGGCCTATTATTCTCTGAGATAAAAAATTTTTTAGAATGAAAACTCAAAATTTTCCCGGAAAACCTCGTCCGATTTTCTTGACTAACAAACTTGTCAAAGCCATTTACAAAAGGAAGGTACATGCCAAATTTTATTAAAATCCACCTATTATTTTTTGAGATAGGAATTTTTTTCGAATGAAAACTCAAAATTTTCCCGGAAAAC
Organism: Tillus elongatus; assembly: GCA_964006375.1. Classification (NCBI taxonomy): domain Eukaryota; kingdom Metazoa; phylum Arthropoda; class Insecta; order Coleoptera; family Cleridae; genus Tillus; species Tillus elongatus. Next base: position 81,364,469 of record OZ023267.1, read on the forward strand.
CTCGCCCGATTTTCCTGACTAACGAAACTTATCCAAGCCATTTATAAAAGAAAGGTACGTGCCAAATTTTATCAAAATCGGCCCATTATTTTTTGAGTTATCGGTGCATATATATATATATATATATATATATATATATATATATATATATATATATATATATATATATGTATATATATATATATATATATATATATATATATATATATATATATATATATATATATATATATATATATATATATAAACATATAAAAATTGAAACTGACCCCGGATATGGGTTCTAGGGGTCCTAGTTCTCGCTCATTTGCAAAAAATTTTTCAAAATTCAAAAGTCGGGATCTCCCCATTAGTGAATTTTTTCTACGAAAATTCACTAAAAAATAAGAGGATTATTTCAGAATTGTTTTATTTATTGTCACACTGATTCATAGGAATAACGCTGATGCGTGGTTCACAATTATTAATAAATAATTCTTTTAAAACACCAATTCTTTTTCTCATTAACGTAAGTCGTTCCCAAAAATTTAATGCATAAGTGAAACATATCTACATTTATCGGACGTTGCAATTTCTATGTCACGGAGTATCAGGTATCAAGTAAGAACGTTTGCTGAGAACATTTATTTATGGTTAGGATAGGTTCGTTATCTAAGTTTTGATAAGATAATATGAATGTTTTTACGTTTGTGAAATTGCGTTCAAAACAAAAGTTACGATAATGAAAACACAGTTCATAGACAGTCAATCGACATTTACCTTTCAGATAATCAGAACAATCTCTGGTGTACATCTACTTATAGCTTTCATTCTGGCTTTTCGTTTCTATTCTCTTTAGAATGTTTACAGATCTTTTTAATGAATTTTCAATAAGAAAATTCACCAATAGAGAGGTAACGATGTTGAGACTTTCGGATTTTTTTTAAAAGGTCGCGAATTAGGGCTCCTAGAACCCATATCCAAGGTCCGTTTGAATTTATACATATGTGTATATATATATATATATATATATATATATATATATATATATATATATATATATATATATATATATATATATATATATATATACCTACATACATACATATATGTATATATCCAAGCGATAACTCAAAAAATAGACAGCTGATTTGAACGAAACTTGGCACATATATTCATTGCGTTAAGACGGCGCACGAGTTTGTAAATCCGCTATAAGCTAGAAATGGTGTAAATAAACCACTGTTGTAAGTAAATTTTAAGTAGTAATTTGGTTCACAAAATTTTGAGTTGTTTCCAAATTAAAAATTAAATCTGAAAACAATTTACTAAAACTACTTAAGTGGTTAAAGTTCAATGCCTGACATAGACAGGGTAGTTAGCTGCCATGTGTAGATTGATACGTACTACAGGCATATAGCAAATTTTGCAAATGCACACTAGACCTTGAATATGTAGAGTGTGGAGAACACTAACGTTAGAAGCTAGGTTAACACATAATATCTGTAAAACATGCTATCCGAACTATCGATCTAGAAATCTTGGCTACAAAAATCTCTAAAACCGTTTAAATCGTTTGTCAACAAATTAGGACCTAGGAATGACAGATGACACGAAATTGAAAATTTGCCAAGTGATTGTTTTTTAAGGGGAGATTCATTAAAGTTTTAGACTGAAAATGTAGCTTATAGTGGAAAGATCGAGGTTTAAGGAAGGCAATAAAAAATATTTGAGAAAGTATCGCTTTTATAAAGAAAATATGACGTTTTTGCCAAACCATGATTTGGTAAGTGTCATATTATAAGAATATGAGAAGATTCGAAAGAATGAAATAAATATTGTAAACAAAATCGGCACAGTTTGCTTCTCGGTTTGTTCTTTTATCTTTAAACTTTAAATGTTCTTTTATCATTAAACTTAAAAATAAGACGTCATCTAAGATCGAAACAGTCGTCTAATGTGTTTCAAGTCACAATTCAATCAATTCTGTAATTAGCTATTTCCTTAGGGTACAATATAACATTTCCTGTGGCTCCAAGTTTCCATCTGTATAGCTATCACTTAAACAAATACTTTATTAGCTATCATCCGTGGTTTAGTGGTAAAATATTCGCCTGACGCGTGAACGGCCCGGGTTCGATTCCCGCGCGATGTTTGTAACATTTTGTTTTATAACTTTTTCACCTTTTGAGTCTAAAATTATAATTTTCGGAAAATATTTTTTATTGATATTAGCACGCGGCCGTAAAGTTTTGCTTCCTGCTCTGAAAAACTTACACAGCAACTTTAGAAATGTTAAAAACGGCCCACAAGGATGGTGCTATTGGGAAAAATCAAGTGTTTGAGTGGTTTTTCCGTTTGAAAAGAGGTCAAGTGATGACAAAACTCGCTCTGGTCGTCCTTCAACAACTCGAACCGATGAGTATGTTGAAAAAAAGTTCGTGACGCAGCAAGTGCGTTTTGGTAGTGAATTTTTATTAAATGTTTCAAATTTGAATAACTAAATTTTCTATGAACTTAGAAAGTTGAATTTTAGTGTGTAGTAAGGTATTTCCCAAGGCAACATATCCACCAAATTTCATTAAAATAGCTTTGTAATTTTCGGAGAAAAAAATTCTTTTCGAAAGAAAACTCAAAATTTGAATAACTCAATTTTCTATAAACTTAGAAACTCTAATTTTGGCAGGTAGTAGGGTCTTTCCCAAGGCAACATATCCATCAAATTTCATTAGAATAGCTTTTTAATTTTTGGAGAGAAGGTTTTTTTTTCCAAAGAAAACTCAAAATTTTTCCGGAAAACCTTCTCCAATTTTCCTGGCTAACGAACTCATCCAAGCCATTATTAAAAGAAAGACACTTGCCTAGTTTCATCGAAATCGGTTTATTATTTTTTGAGTTATCGGTTGGATACATACATATATATATATATATATATATATATATATATATATATATATATATATATATATATATATATATATATATATATATATATATATATATATATATATATATATATATATATATATATATATATAAAAGTTGAAACTGGCCTCGGACATGGGTTCTAGGGGTCCTAGTTCGCGCTCATTTGAAAAAAATTTTGCAGTCTCACCATCGATACCTCTCTATTAGTGAATTTTTTAAAAATAAAAATTCGCTAAAATTTCAAAATCATCCTTGAAGATTGGCGACGGAACATTGACGAAGTTGTGGAGCTGTCTAGATTTTTTTTAATATTTCAACAACACACCACCTGGGCTCACAGCCTACATACTATCGGACCGTGGGTGTCGACAAGGAGGAAAGAGGCAACTTGTTAATTCTGGACTTGAGGGTTTGGAGGTTCGGAGGAGAAGGATTGACTTGTAGTTCAGTTCAGCGAATTTTAAGCGAAGATTTGGGGATGGAAAGGGTGACTGCCAAATTCGTGCCTCGACATGTTGTGCTTTGAAAGAAGAATTGCGAAATGATCCAAACTTTTTCCAAGGTCATCACAGGTGACGAATCATTGTGCTACCATTGCGACCCTGAAACGAGTCAACAATCAAGCCAATGGAAGACTTGAAGCTCGCCTCGTCCCAAAAAAGCTGGTCAAGTGAAATCAAACGTTAAAACATTACTGATTTGTTTTTTCGATGTGAGAGGATTGTCTATTCAAAGTTTGTCCCACAGGGTCAGACAGTTAACCAGGCTTTATACCCGGAAGTTTTGAAAAGGTTGCGTTACAGTTTGCGGCGGAAGAGGCCTGATTTGTGGCAGTCGGGCGAATGGTTTTACCACCACGATAACGTCACTGTTCACACAGCCATGTTTGTGCGCCAATTTTTGACCCATCTGCCTCATTCCCCATCTTCACCCGACCTTGTCCACTCGCCTTTTCTATTTTCCCGAATGAAAAGAGACCTAAAAGGTAAGCGTTTTGCCGACGTTGCTGAGCTGAAGAAAAAACGACGGAGGCGTTGTCGGGCGTCATAGAAGACGAATTTCAAAAACGTTTTGAACATCGGAATGAAAAAATAGACAAGTGTATTGCCAGTGTAGAGTAGTACTTTGAAGAGGATTGAAGGTTTTTGTTTAACGACTAATGATTTTTTTTTATAAGTTCAGTTCCTTCATATACGTTGCTGTATCCTACAAACGTTTATACAATATGTCGCCAACAAGTTTTTGACTTACTCTAAATCTGTGTATTTTTTTTTTAACGTTGGTCTATTTCTGCGAGTATGGCCAATCACCGATGTCAGGGAGCAGCTTCTTCACCTCATTATCCTGGAAATTTTGCCGAAACCCTGCCGGTCTGTAAAGAGGGTTTGGGATGTTTGACGTACCCAGCATCGCATGGACACTGGACCGTGTGTGTGTGTGTGTGTGTGTGTTTTACACAACTAACTCAAAAAATAATGCGCCGATTTTGATAAAATTTGGTGAGTACCTTCCTTTTGCAAGTGGCTTTGATAAGTTCGTTAGCCAGGAAAATCGGACTAGTTTTTCCCGGAAAATTTTGCGTTTTCTTTCGGAAAATTTTTATATCTCCGGAAATAACAAAGTTAGGGCAACCATATTGGGTGCGAGGGATTATATCATAAAAAGAAAACCATGCACCAAAATTTGAATCTCTACGTTAAAATAAAACAAAGTTATAAGCTTTTAAGTTTTTATTCTTAAAACGTCAAAAAAGTCACAATTCTAAACGTCAAAATTGACATGTTCTAGATAGAGAACTTACATGAGCGGCTATGCAGCGTAAATGTCGTAAGAAGTTAAAAAGCCTTAAGTTTCAGCTACGGTCTGTATCTTTTCTTTATTTTATTAAATTATTTGCAGAAAATTAATTTAAAATAGACCCTTCATGTGATGCTTTGGTAGCAGTTTCAGTTATTTATTTAATTTTAAGGAATCAGATTACGCTTATTATGTAACTTTTTTTTCAATTGTGCAATGTGTAAGTTTTTTATGGAGAAACGGTGTTGGTAAGCAGTTTCTCCTTTCTTTGGACTTCTGCAAGGTGAGTTTTTTACAGTTTGCATTTGTAGCTCCGTTGTAGCATGTTTACCTTGCACAGAACCTCAAATTGACTTTAGGTCTCCTAACTGTATTGTGGAGTTGAGATCACAGCATTTGTCCGATGGTTAATGCTTAAAGGGGTTCCTCTAAGTATGTTACTGAATTATTTTTTTCAAAAAACGAACAATACGCTAATCTGCTAATTTACATATAAATGTTATTAATATAAAAAAAAAGAAACAACGCTCGTGCCTCGAATAAAGTTCTCTTCGTCATTTTAACTTTAAGTGAAATTTCCTTCTCCCGTTTCGCATCCGTTCAACACATTGGGCACAGAAAATATAGGAATTTACTTAAAATTATCATTTATAATTGAAGAAAAATACAATTTGTTCTAGGAATGCAACGAAAAAATTCACACAAAATAGAATAATTTCTAGATTCTAAAACCTACTATGACACTATAATGAAACAACGTTAAATGAAACGAAAACCATTTCAGGTTAAGGGATGGAAAATGTTTTTACAGTAAAATAAGCTTTCGTACTCAAAAAAAAAAACAAGATTCTTATAAGGTGTAATTAATACAATAGTGCTTAATAATAGTCCACGGCAACAGTACATGTCATATTAAACTGACAAATTATTTTGATAAATGTCAGATCTACTTTCAAAGTGACATGTACATAAGAATTTTGTTTTCAGACATTTGTAATACAAATGTAGACATGCTCTTCTTCTTACATTCATATTTATTTTGGGCATCACAATTTTACTCATAGAGTTGGATACAATTTTAGTGACTTTTGAATTTTGAAAAGATTTCTTTAAATGAAGTAGACCCCATAGAACCCATATCCGGGTTAGTTTCAGTTTTTATCTGTTTTCATATATACAGGATGACGCATTTCTAGGGTAAAGCTCAAAATATGCATTATTATACAAGATATGATAAAAAAATTATATGTTAATTATACGATGTCTGGAGCTGCATCTTATAAAATTATTTTTACAATCACATGTGGCCCATAAGTCGCTGCTGTTGCAATTTTTTTTCCTAGTCGAACACGCCTTATAGTATTACAATTTTTGCATTTTCCATCGAAAGATAATGCATGTTTGTAAGAAAATAAATTCGGGACTCAGCAAGTGCGTTATGGTAGCGATTTTTCATAAAATGTTTCTTTCGATAGCTTAATTTACTATTAACCTAAGGTTCGTTGGCCAGGAAACCAGTTTTTTGGGCACATTTTAAGTTTATTTTCGGAAGATTTTTGTATATTGTCAAACAATAAAGTTATTTTGATGAAATATGGTACATTGTTTCTCCTATATATGTTTTACTGGTAACCAAATTTGACGCAAGCTTTCTTAAAAAAATTATATTTCCTATTAAAAACATTTTTAGGGAAATTCACTACCATAACGCCCTTGCTGCGTCCAGACATTTTTTTGATACAATTTAGTACATAAGTGGCTGCGGCAGAGGTTATATCATGCACGAAAATTGAGGTTTCTGAATTATAGAGAAAGTGATAAGGATTTAAACATGTTTTATGAGAATTCACCATTATAACGCACTTGCTAGGTAATGACTTTTATTGAGAATATTCCTAGGCGTCAAGTAGTATTACCATAGATGTTTGAATATGGGTTCTGGGGCGATGACTCGTGCTAATTTAGGCGCGAGTTCGCCAATGGCGAATTTTGACTTCCTCCTGAAAATCGTTTAAAGTTAGCAACCACATGACCGCCCTAGACGTATTATAATTATATTTATTTTTATATTATGTGTTTTTATCACTCCCATCAATAAACTAGTTGATAACTTGACGACATAGGTTGGCAAACTACTCATATTTCTTGCATATGTATATCCAGATGGCTGTTGGATTCACTAACTTGTTGACTGAATACCTACTATGTGTGTCAGTGGGTCATACATTAGGTAATTTAGAAGACACACCGATGACTTACACTGTTTTAGATAAATACTTTATCGCACGGTTTAAATGATGTGAAAATAGAAAATATATATCATTTTAGAAAATTGAAAAAAAAATTGCACAGTTTTGATCTGACAAAATTTATTGATCTTGCAAAAATGTGTTAGTAACCTACACATAAATGGGATTATAACTATAATTGATACACTTTATAGCAGCAGCACGTTTTAAATATATTTTTAATGGCAAGAAGGCATGTACATTTGAATGTCAATGTCCAAAACACATAAACTAATGATTTACCGGTTTTATTTTGTCTTCTCAGATTTTAGATTGTATTCTATAACATTTTTTGTTCACAAATAAGTTGCTCTAGGTAATAAACGAAGTCTATGTTTTATTATTGCTCACTTTAGTACCCCTTTATAATTATATCTTGTGTTTTAGATTGCATTGGTTTTTAACATCAAACAGTAAGGAAATATTTAAATAGAAATTTGCCTTACTTTGTCAGCCATTGAGTTCATTAAACATAAAAAATTGATATAGGTAACATAAATAAGTTATGTTTTAGTCTGCGCAGAAAAGAGGAACGTACCTATTCTTATATGCATTTTTAACGACTTTCCAAAGTTCTTTATAGGTTACTAGCGGTTGCCCGCGACTTCGCCCGCGTAAAATTCAGTTATAATAATCATATTTTTCAGGCTGTATAGGCCTAGCATAATCATAAATACCTTACAAACTGACATACATATACAGATTAAACCTAAAACCACGGTTAATATTGCAGAAGAAGAAATTCAAAATTTCAAGTCAGCGAAAACAATAGCGATGAAGAAAATGAAAAACTTGGATATTTTTTAAATAATATTTCTTTATATATGACGTTCTTTGCTGTTTTAGAGGCTAGTGTCTGTACAGTTAGGCTATGGGGTGAGCTCACATGCGAACTCGCTACGTAAAATTGGCCATGGGAGAAACAATCCTGTCTTATGTCAACTCCTGCGAATTTTGGAGTTTTCCCATGTGACTTATTAATTGTCATTACGAAGCATACTTTTAGGGGAAACTGTAGTCTCTTTAGTTCAAAAGGTAGATCATTTGGAATCAATACTATACGCAGAATAAATACAATTTCTCCTTGAGCAGACCCGGTTATAATAGTTGCCTCTACTATATTAAGATGCAAAAATTTTAGCCTAGTACCACTACAAACTTTGAGTGGTTTTAAATTTCTAAGAATCATTCCGGATGTGCCCACACGTAACAGTAGCCGATGGTATGGAAGACCAGGTGGGTTTAGAGCGTTCAAAAATTGTACTGGGTAGTGAACGGCGTCGTCTTTATTTACTACAGATTATCTTGAACTGTAAAGCATTGCATTCCCTTTAGATGATTGCCGTAACACATCATTAATAACCGCTGCTTGCTCGTTTTAGTGAATTTTCTTTAACAAGTTTTAGTGAATTTTCTTTAAAAAATTCGTGAACTAGGCTCCCTAGAATCTATATCCAGGGTCAGTTTAAATTTGTGTGTGGGTGTATGCACGAGCGTGCGCTCGTGCACTCTCTCTCGCGCGCGCGGTTGTGTGTGTGTGTGTGTGTATCACACTCATAACTCAAAAAAATAATCGACCGATTTTGATCAAATTTGCTGAGTGCCTGGCTTGGATAAGTTCGTTAGCCAGAAAAATCGATCCAGGTTGTGTTTTCTTTCGGAAAAAATTATATCCCCGGAAATAACAAAGTAAGGGCAACCAAATTTGGTACGCGTATTTATACTAAAAAGGGAGAATCATGTGCCAAAATTCAGGTCTGTAAGTTTAGAGACAAAAAAGTTATAGGTATTTAAATAAACAAAATTGGGGTTTACCTCAAAACATCAAAGTCGCGATTTGAAACGTCAAAATTGGCAACATTTAGGCAAAGAACCTGAAACAAATACGGTTTATGTAAAAAAAAAGTCGCAAGAAGAGTGTTCTGCAAACCCTTCATTTTCAATTTCAACCGTCATTGTCTTTCATTTTATTAAAATATTTCCAGTGTGACATTTCCAGTGTGACAATCCAGTAAAGTAAAGTATTGATATCTAAATATATAAAAGAATAAACTGACTGACTAACTGATATAACAGCACACAGCCCAAACTACTGGGTCTAGAGACTTGAGATTTTGCACAGAGGTTCCTGTTATAACGTAGCCGAGCTCTAAGAAAGGATTTTTTGAAATTCAACCCCTTTCGGTTTTTCGGTTGTTAGGTCCTTACTGATTTATTCATCTATCTACCTGTTTAACTGTCAGATTAGTTTGCAGTTCATTAGGTAGTTAGTATTTTCCTACTTAATTCTCGATAATTACGTATTTAAGTTGTTTGTTAAGCGATATAAGATAGGTCTTGAGTATTGGGTGCAGTTATTAATACGTACTTTGTATATATTCGTACTTCATTATAGTATAGGTATTAAAGTTGGTAAATAGTTTAGAGATGTAAGATAGGTATTGGCTACATAGGTGTTAACATATAAAAAGCCTGGACGGTGTGATCCAGTGGTATGTCCTTTGTATTTGTGTAAAGGTCAAGTGTTGAAAGGCGTTTGACTATTTACTATTAGAGAACTAGGAACTGTTGGAAATGAAACAACAAAACTGCAACAGGGCGACATGTTTTGTTCTTTCGCAATTCTACACTTTTTTGTATAGTAACCTTTTTTATGTGATCAAAAAAATAGAAGTTACAAGGTCATACATTTATCCCTTTGCTAAGAAAATTAATCTTGTAAAATTCCTACACATATATTTTATCCATTTGAAAATTGCTAACGAACTCGTGGAAAATATAATATATGAGGACACGTGCCAAATTAAAAAATAATTTATAAACATTAAAAAGTGAAACATATAACCCATACATTTGCAGTCATATCCAATATATTTACTGTAGTGGGAAATTAGTACATATATTGTACTTACTTATTTACGCCTACCATAATATTTGTAACATATAGATACTAGCAACTAAAAATTAGTGGATGAACCATTAAAACAATTTAATTCAATTATGTTAGTTTTTACTTCAATATAACTTATAAGATTTTTAATGTGATTAGGTCATAATAAAAGTGTGAGGATATTCTTATATCTTTTTTTTCTATAAGTATAATTTTCTCTGTAGAAAATTTGTAAGCTTATTGCACGGGATTCATAAAATGCTTTATTTGAGAAACGAAAAGTTAATGTTTAAGCACCCGATTAAATTTTGTCCGTCAAATAATGCATTGTAAAAGTAATGTCAATGGCAAATTTTACCGTTATTTTCAGGATTGTTAAGTACCTCATTTATTTTACGTTGTCAAAAGCTTATGGTTATCGAAGTATTCAATTTCAGTCAGTTTTTATAACACTGACAACACTGCTTATGCCGGAGGTAGATAGTCATTGGATCCGATGCAAACGCCCTCTGTTATACAATTGCCCAACTTGTCATCTCTCAGCTCAGTGACAATACAGTTGCACTTGTACTGAATTTTCCTCGGGCAGCCGGACAAATCGTATTCTGTGGACATTTAATAAAAACGTAATTTAAAAAAAACTAGAAGGGCTACATACTTATATTTTATTGAAATCGAATCTTTACATGTTCCTGCAGGTAATGAATAGTCGAAGTCATCTCTTTTGGAACATGTTCGTATATATAATCTTATCTAAATCATTGGAATATTTAAGTCAATTTTAATTAATTATAACTAATAACACAAAACATTTTTTTGAAATTTGCGAACATTCATCACCACTTGTGGTTTGTCTAGATTATGCAGCTTTTTTAATTGTTCCCGTACACCTACTATTTCTTGAGATAATTACAATTTAAGGAGGCCTTGTTTTCCTATACTTAAGTGGTAGCTAAATGCCACCGAATTAAAAGGCATAAGAAGAAGATATGACAATGTACAATCCACCAATAAGAAGCTACAGAAACATTCCATAACACAAGTCTAGTGCAAACTCAAATCATGCGTTCCGTATGACCACCATTTTATTGGTGTGAGATTACCAAGCTCTTCTTTAAAATGTACACTGCATTATGTAGCATTCCTGATAAGTACACTTGGAGATCCCAAATCACCACAACACATCTTTTTAAGACTTGACGATCGTTTCACTAACAAAGTTAGCATTATGAGAGGATGAAAAATTCAGAATTTTTCATCATCCGATGACGCTAACTTTGTTAGTGAAACTATCGTCAGGTCTTAAAAAGATGTGTTGTGATTTGGGTTCTCCAAGTGTACTTATCACTGCTCATCACAGGTTCCAATCTTCACTTAGTAGCATTCCTGGTTGAATTGCACCAACTTACTCCATATTCCTGTATTTTAATTCTTGCAACGTTGCTGGTCTACTTTTAAACACCGATGTTCTAAAATAACCTTGCAGCCAGCAATCCACTGGGTTGAAATTAGGTGACCTTGGCGGACATGACTGGAAAATGTCTGTTTTAAACACTATTTTAACGAAAAACGGCTGTTAAAAATAATTATTTTACTGGTGGTACCAAAAATATCCATTAATAGAAATCATCCTTAAGTTTATTTTTATTATCTGATCTAGATCTTAAGAAAAACAATAGAAAACCTCATTTCCAGCTTACTTTTGAAGGCGTATAATTCCACAGAGACGGACGTAGAAAAACGTTTTTTTTTTGTTTGTTTTTGTTTTTTTTTTTTTTTTTTTTTTTTTCATAGATTTAGAGACACCTCTATGTTACGGTACGGTTGCGCTTATTTCTACTTGTAGTTTATTAAGAATATTAAACTTAATCGCAACAAGTTTCTTACCATTTCGAAAGTAGACAGTGTCCCGCGGAGTAAAATGTGCGACATTAGTGTTTGAGTTATTTAAATTCTTCAACTTAAATAGTAATTCCGCAATCACACACCAGTTTTAATGGATATTTTGTAGTTCCCTGTACTAAATAAATAATTTGTTATACTGCTATAGTATTGTTTTTTTGCTACATAACTGATATCCCAGTAGTGTAAGGTGGAATTAATTACATTCGTGGCAAGGTTATATTATGTGTTGGTAGCAGCTGTTCTTTAAAAGATGTCGATTGTCGACGTAACGTAGAACCGCCTAGGTAGTTAACTTTGTTATTAGCTAACCGTTACTTTCACTGTCAGGGCATGCGCGTCTTATTGCAATTAATCTATTTGTGTTTTCAACGGGCCACTGGTCTTTAAATAATGCAGCGGAAAATGTTTCATCGTTTAACATTTGGGATTTTTTAGAAACAGACTTATTGTGTATAAGCATGGTTTATGATTTTTTTCGCGAAGATTAACTACCCATTACAAATTTGATTAATGGCACCTTATCGCAAATACTCTCGATAAATCACCTCCACCTGATATATACCGATGTGTCTAATAGCGCTGCCGATCTTCACAATGATTTTATTCTTGTTGATAGACTGCGTGCGATCAGTTTCCCGCAGAACTTTCTTTTTTTGTCGCAATCTTATTTGTTTGAAGGGCAGCGGTTTATTTTAACATTATGGGTTTTATGTAGGGTAATAATGATGTTTTTTTCAGCAGCGCGGCAAGAATCTACACTCGGCACATTACTGTTTGATATATTTATCGATCAAACCAAACATGTTTTAATATATGGTCGTGTCGTGATATTTAATACTATTTATCAAGTGGACGACTGAGCACATGTTCAACAGAAAAATCGTGAGATCTTTGGTATATAGTGCTATCAGAGTAATTTCTGGATGAATGTTACAAAATAGTATGTGGTCTCTTCCTTTTCTCTTGGTGCAAGCAGCCAAATTTTTTTGAGTTAGTTAATAAATGGTGAAACCTTTGTGTTTTGAAGACATTACGAACTTCACTAGCATGTCACAAAATGGGTATTAACTTACACTGAAGATTATACAGGTGTTTCAAAAAACATGTGCCATCGCTAGTAGTTGGATTCCTCACGTAAAAATAAGACTTTTTTTTTATAATAACAGGTCCGATTTTGCCTCGTTTCAAAATTTTTCCAAAACGACTATAGCAATTCGAATGAAATTTGAAGGGTAAAAGTTATTTAAACTAGTACATATTTTACTGTTAAAAATGTATTCTTTACCAGGGCCGTGCGTATGTGCTATCACTACAATAATTTTCTAAACAAACCTTTGCGCTACTGACTTTTTTCTTATGTTAGTACAGTTATGTGGGTCGTTTAGTGCCTGTTAAAAGTTACCTCTGGATGTTTTGTGGATTTCGATCTCTTATGCGATAAATGCAGTTATGTAGTGTATTGAATTTTTTACATTTTTAAGGTCCTTAATTTAAACTATCTACTAATTAAAAGTACCTGAATGGAATCACAGCAAGTGTTGAAAATCGCCACCTGCAGCTGCATTACAAACCCTCAATCGTCGGTGCAAAGATCTTCTCACTCTGGTACAAATGAGGCGATTTTGCCTAACTCCTACAAATGCTAGTTCTATGCGTTGTAAAATTTCTTCAAATCTTTGTACTGGTGTCTTGTAAACAAGCTCCTTTATGTGCCCCCATAGATAAAAATCTAAGGGATTCAAATCAGGGGATCTTGATGGCCACGCTACTGGACCACCACAACCAATCTATCGTTGACCGTATGTTTCCGAGGGGTACTCCCTAACACCAACCGCAAAATGCACCGGTTCACCATCGTGTTGGAGCCACCTTGTATTTTTCACTAACACAGGTAATAGTTCGGGCAGATCATTCATCAGAAATTTTAAATATGATACATGATTCAGTCTATGTGGCAGAATAATTGGACCAATAATTTCATTTCCAATAATACCGGCTCAAATATTTACAGAAAACGGATACTGCGAGTTTCCTACTCTTAGTAGATACGGATTTTCCTCCGACCAGTTATGCAAGTTATAGAAATTTATAATTCCCATCCTTGTAAATGATACTTCGTCTGTAAAAAGAACACGACGAAAGAAATGTTGCTCGTTTTCCAACTAATTTAAAAACCAGTCACAAAATTCTTGTCTAGGCATATAATCCCTTGGTAAAAGTTCTTGAACACGTGTGTAGTGGTATGGTTTTAATTGTTGCTCTTGTCAGATCCTGTGTACAGGTGTCCTATTTTCGTTGTAAATGTGGAGTATCTCAGTTATTATTGAAGATAGAAACAAACGGTTTTTATGAAACGAAAAATGGCAGTGACAGAAAGGTCGCCGCCTTCTTAATTTCGTTGATACGGGGCACTTTTGAAAAGTTTGCAATTTGGGACCCCACTTGTGTTTTGTTTATGCAACAAGTTGAAAAGGTGAAAACCGAAAGTGGTATATTCAGATATTTTCAAAAAAATTAAATATTCGCGATATATGTCAAGGTTGTTTTTTAAATGGGACACCCTATATATTCTTAGCTATTTTAATAGCTCTATCTGAATATACCACTATTCTACGGCAAAAGTTCTAGCAGAATCCGTTTTCCCGTTTTCGATATCTTGTTGAATAAAGAAAATCTCTGGACGCAACAAGTGCGTTATGGTAGCGAATTTTCTTTAAAATATTTTTAATAGCAAATGTCTTTCTTTGATGAAAGCAGGCATCAAACTTGGTTGCCTATATAGTAGAAACAATGTATCATATTTCATTGAAACAAATTTATTGTTTGAAAATATATAAACATTTTTCAAAAGTCTAGATGGAGCAAATGTGTTATGGAAGTGATTTTCCATAAAAATGTTTTTAATAGCAAATGCGAGCAGGCATCAATCTGATTACCGGTATAGCCTATGTAGTAGAAACAATGTACTATATTTTATCAAAATTACTTATGGTTTGAAAATATACAAAAATTTTCCGAAAATAAACTTAAATGTTGGTTTTCTATCCAACAAAGCTTACGTTAATAGCAAATTGAGTTATTGAAATTTGAAGGATTTAATGAAACTTTGGTAAATTTGCAGATTAGCACCCGAACGCTTTTCAACAAATTGTTTTCAGAAACATTACTAGAACCTCACCTACAGGTTTCTGAACAGTTTTTTGAAAAACGTTCGGGAGCTAAACTGCAAATTTATCGAAAATTTGCTACCAAAACGCACTTACTGCGTCCAGATTTTTTTCTTGCAAACGCATCATATTTCGACAAAAAATGGAAAAATGCATTCACGAATTTGTTCTACGAAAATTAGTTTAAAAAAATTATACACCCCTACTCACTCCTGGTCCCGTAACTTCCTTGGGGAGTGTGAACAAGAAATTTTTCTTGGGGTTTGTGGATCCAGGGGGGGGGCCCTAGGCAGGTTTCTGAAAACAGTGTTTTGAAAAGCGTTCGGGAGCTAAATGCAAATTTACCGAAAATTCGCTACCAAAACGCACTTACTGCGTCCAGATTTTTTTCTTATAAACGCATCATATTTCGATAAAAAATGCTAAATTACATTAACAAATTTGTTCTAAAAAAATTAGCTAAAAACATTATGCACCCCTACTCACTCCTGGTCCCGTAACTTCCTTGGGGAGTGTAAACAAGAAATTTTTCTTGTGGTTTGTGGATTTGGGGGGGGGGGGGGCTAGGCAGGTTTCTGAAAACAGTGTTTTGAAAAGCGTTCGGGAGCTTAACTGCAAATTTACCGAAAATTCGCAATCAAAACGCACTTACTGCGTCCAGATTTTTTTTAAGATAAACGCATCATATTTCGATAAAAAATGCAAAAATGCATTAACAAATTTGTTCACGATAATTAGCTAAAAAAATTATAGGCCGTTAAACCATAAACTTCACTAAACCTACAAATAAATATCCAAACAGCTACCAAACTTAACTAAACTGACAGCCAAAGCACCAGAGAAAGGGTCTATTTGAAATGGATTTTCTGTAAACATTTTAGTAAAATGAAGGGCAATGACGGTTGAATCTGAAACTTAAGGGTTTGCAGAACAGTCTTCTTGCAACATTTTCTTTTCACAAATGGTATTTGTTTTACATTCTTTGCCTAAACATTGCCTATTTTGACGTTTAATATTGCGAGTTTGACGTTTTGAGGAAAACTCCAACATTTATTGCTTTAACTGCCCATAACTTCTTTGTCTTTAAAGCTATGGACCTAAATTTTGGTACGGAGTTCACTCTTTATAATACAAACACGCGTACCAAATTTGGTTGTCCTTACTTTGTTATTTCCGGAGATATGATTTTTTTTATAAAGAAAACACAAAATTTTCCGGGAAAACCTGGTCCGATTTTCCTGGCTAACGAACTTATCCAAGCCACTTGCAAAAGGAAGGTACTCTGCAAATTGCATCAAGATCTGTCCATTATTTTTTGAGTTATCGGTCGGATATATATATATATATATATATATATATATATATATATATATATATATATATATATATATATATATATATATATATATATATATATATAAACACAGATCTCCCCATAAGCGAATTTAAAAAAAAAATTCGCTAAAATACAAGTGGGGTCCCAAATTGCAAACTTTTCAAAAGCGCCCTGTATCTACGAAACTAAGAAATCATTGCAATTTTTCGTTTCATAAAAATCGAGCACAGTATTGCGAAAACCGTTTATTTCTATCTTCAACAATAACTGAAATACTCCACATTTACAACGAAAATAAGACACCCTGTACAGACCATGCGGAAATAATTCTTATTTCGATAGAAACGATTCTGGTACTTGTAGGGCTACTGCATTGAGAACTGACTCTTCAGCTTGAAGAGTTTGTCGGCATCTTTTGCGTCCAGAATTATATTTTAAAAGTTTTAAGGCACCCGTTTCCCTTAAATGTCTTCAGATATGTTCAAAAATATTTTAGCTGGGTGCTATTCGTTTCGGAAACCTATCATGATAAATTATTACTGCTTCGTTTCCATTTTGTCTCACTTCACCATAAACTAAAATGTCGGTTAATTCAGCCAAGGTACAATTGAAAAAGGAAATTGTAAAGCAATAAACAGCATTTATCACTTTGACAAGTAAATGACAATAACAACCAATTTTTTTGATTCGGCCCAGGGCATATTCAATACACTGCATAACAAAACATAATTGCATTTATCTCATAAAATAGATCTAAATCGCCAAAATATCAGGAGGTAACTTTTAACAGGCACTAAACGACCTACATAACTCTGTTAACAAAAGAAAAAAATTCAGTGGGGCAAAGGCTTTTTTTTTAGAAAATTATTGCAGGACATACGCACGGCCCTGGTGAAGCTGTCCACACTTTTTAGCAGTAAAATTGGTACTAGCTTAAATAACTTTCACCCTTCAAATTTCATTTGGATTGCTACAGTCGTTATGGAGAAATTTGGAATAAACAAACAAAAAATATTTACCTGTAGCTACGAAACGAAGCAAAATCGGACCCATGTTGATATGAAAAAAAAGTCTTATTTTTACGCAAGGAATTTAACCACGAGCGGTGGCACATGTTTTTTGAAACATCCTATATATATCTCTGAAATATCTTGCTCAAGGATTTGTAGTAAAATCTTCGATAAATAGATCATTTGACACGAATGCGTGTGCTTTTAGCTAAAACGCGAAATTTACAGAAGAGCAGAGATCTCCAACCTTTCTCTGTGAACAAGAAAGGTGTGTAATAGATGAATTTTTTACAAGACGGACACCTTGTGTTTCTAAATGGATTCTAAATGGGATAAAGTGATATTCGAACACCTCAGACATGAAACAGTAGGGCGTGTACGTACCTTATATAGGGTATCCCACCGGGAATGGCATCGGTCGTTTTCTCAAAAAGTAGCCGTTGAAAATTTTTGGAAATTTGGTCTTGTGCCAACACCAACTCGGCTAAAATATGGTGGAATTTCTAGTTATACAGGAAGTAAGTATCAACTTCGTTATTTCAAACGGAACAGCCTATATATTCTTGCATTTTTAGATTCTACGGATACATTTAATGTATAATGTCCTATACCTAAGTCTAACGGTTTTTGACATATGTCAAATTGTATGTTAAAAATGACGTTTGCAGGCTAAAACATAATTGTGACATTTTCCTATACGGACGCTTTTAGTGGATTTTATTTCAAAAAAATTCACTAATGAGGAGATAGCGACTTTTGAATTTTGAAAAAATTTCTTCAAATGAGCGCGATTTAGGACCCCTGGAACCCAAATCCGACGTCGGTTTCAGACTTTATATGTTTATATATATATATATATATATATATATATATATATATATATATATATATATATATATATATATATATATATATATATATATATATATATATAATTAGGTTTTTTCGTAGCGATTGTCCGAAAAAAGTAATTTATTTATTTAAGTGGTACAATTATTACAGTCTTAAAATTTATTATAAAATATGTGATTCAAAACAACATGTGAACAACTAGAGTTACAGCGATTGAATGAATTAATGTTCTACAGAATTAACATAAATGCAAACGTCTGCATCAGCACTATTACACAGGTCACTAAACTGATGATGCATGGTTTCAGGATTCGTCGTATTTTGTATGATGTTGAGAATATACAGGGATGTAACTCCTCCACCCTTAAATCTTTAACACGTCCTCGTGTTCGGACACTTCTTCTGTTTGCGTTTGCTTGTTGGACTTGTATAGGATGCTCTGAATTTTTCTTCTTAAAAGAAACAGAAGTACAATGGTAACAGCGATGGATATACCAATGGTAATGCCTAAGTGGGAATACTGCATGGACGGTCGGAGATGAAATGGATGCTGTTGTATTTGAGACAATGCTTCTTTTATCTTTTTGTTTTCTTTTAGATGAATTGGCTTAAAATGGATATGATGTTGAGGTGTCTGTTGCAATTCTTCGACTTCTATGGGTTGTAGCGTCAAATTGGTAGCAACGTCTTCATACATTTCCTCATTGATCTTGACTTTGCAGGAATTGAGGGATGTTACTAGACCGTTTCCCTGGAAGATTTTTCGTTCTAACGATGTTTCGCAATTTTCGACAATAGTGGTTGCTGAGCTAGTGGATATTAAGATCTGACCATTCTGCAGCTGAGTTGATATTTCGTAGGGGTTCATTACTTTGGCAGAAGTGCAATTTTGTAAGGTGTCAAGCTGACAATGTTCTTCTCGTGGGCGATTATTGCATATAACCACGTCTTCTATAGAGGGGCACTTCTCTTGGGTCCATAAGTTTGAAGAGGGTGTTTCTAAATAGTATGAGCTGGGTGGTACCAGGAGAATATAATTTTGTGGTACAGGATAAACACGAAAATAAGAACCAGGATTGGGATATAGGATAGGAACTTTTAAAAGGCATACAATCGTATCCTTAACCGATAATATATGAAATTTGGTAAATTCTACAACCTTAAAAACATGATTTTTGTCAAAGTCGATCAATTCATTTCTGTCGTGACTTAACTTTAAGTGATCAATAATATTTAACAGATCACTAGTGGTAAAGAGCTCTATATTAGTAATTTCGTTAAAACTTAAGGAAATAGTTCTTTGAATTATCTCTATATTATGGAGTAATTTAACAGCTACGTGAATTTGGAAATGAATTTTACTCGACAATTCTCCTTCGCTATCTAAAGTGGAAAAAGTCTGATAAATATGATCTAGATTTTGATTAATAATTTTTTGGTCGTTTTTGTACCTTTGTGTGATTATATTAGCAAATGAATTTAAATTATCAATTTGGGTAATTATATCTTTTTGATTTTGGAAAAGGTTATCTAAATTTTTATTGATTTCTTTTAAGTCTTCTTGGTCGAGATTTCCTGTTATCATTTTAATTAAAGAGCCTGCTCCGTTTATTAATCCGCGTTTAGTTCTGTGCATTGATAGTTTTTGTAGTTCATTACTTAATCGTGACAAATGGTCATCTAAAATTAGTAAATATCGTTCGTTACTTGCAGACATTTGTCCAGTGTTTAAAAATTTAGAATTTTTTAATTATATGTTATAATTAATTTCTATATCGGTAATATTAAAATAAAAGTAAAATTTATGATAATGTTTGAGTATTTTTGCTATGCCTAAATACTCTTTAAAATATCCGTTAGTTTTTATCGGTGTTATTTGAAGTGGATGGACCAGGTTGAGGGTCATCGTTGTTTGTAGTAGTAGTAGTTTTGTCCAGTAACGAAAAAGTCTTTCTTACTCTTTTTATGTTAGAAACGTGAGCTTTTGCTTTTGGTTTAGAAAATGTAACAATGTTTTCTTTTTGTTTAGGATGTGATCGTAATTTATAAAGAGGATTCGTTTTTCTTACTTTTGGTACTCTAATAGCTAGTTGTGTCGTTTCTTGTAAATCTGGTGTCGTTTGTCTGTCCGCATTTGCTTTAGAAATTCTTTTGTCTCCACTTACTTTTTGTTTCTGATATACACTGTCGAAGAAAGGCATTATTTCTTTGAGCCTATTGTTATTGTATTCTTCGTAAAGGGTAGTTTCAGGTGTGACTGTTGGTAAGTCGTCGTAGGGGCCGTATAGTAATGTAAAAGGTGAATACCCAGTTGTCGAATGAATGGACTGGTTGTAAATAAGGGTTGCTGTTATCATTAGGGTTGCAGGCCTCTCTTGTGGGTTTTGTAATTTAAGAATTCGCAATTTTTCTACAAGAGTTGAGTGCAGTCGCTCTACTGGTGAATTTGAGTTAGGATTTTGGGGGGTTGTTATGTGAAGATTAATATTAAATAAATTACAGTATTCTTTAAGGGTAGTATTCGAAAATTCTTTGCCAGCGTCAGCTACTATTTTTAGGGGATGATTATGATGGGAAAAATAGTGTCTAAGTTTATTTAACACGGTAATTGCGGATCCATCAGTTATATAATATGCCTGCGCATATTTGGAGAATAAATCTATGATAGTTAGGAATTTACAATTATCGAAACTGAAGGTGTCAATGTGTATCACTTCAAAAGGGCGTTTAGCTAGAAGGGGACCTGAAAATGGTGGTTTGTACGGATTTCTTTCGTATTTGGTCTGAAGGCAAATTGAGCATTTATTAATAAAAGCGTTTATATAATTTTTCATATTAGGCCAAAAATATTTTTGTTTTAAATGTTGATAAGTCTCGTTAATGCCATTGTGGTTTCGTGTGTGATATTCGTCTATAATTTGTTGTTGAGTTTCTTGTTTTTCAACGTCTTGTAAAAATTCGTTAGATTTTATTATTTTAACAGAACTATTAAATAATGTTGAAGAAACAGCAGTGAAATATTTGAATAGTCTATCATGTTTACAGTAAATTCCGTAAGTCAATTTTGGATCAATAAATTGTTTCAAGAAGTCATTTATTTGTCTTAATTCGTAATTGAGTTGAACCTTTACATGTATTGTTTCAAACTTGAATATTTTTAATTTGCGTGTGTCATATTTTGGTCCGTAATCTAAAATTATTCGTCTGGAAAAATAATTGACGGGATTTTCTGATATAGGTATTTTGAAAATTGGATTTTCTGCAGACGAGTGTTGTGTCTGTGAGTCATTGCTTTCAGGTAGGTTATTAGTCGTGCTAGTAGAAGCATTGTTTGCGTCGTTTTCTAGTTCGTTAATTATTTCTCTTTCTCTGTCTTCGTCAGGGTCTACGTTATTAATTATTGATTCCAGGTCAAAGTCGTCTTCAATCGCGTTAATTTCGATTCGCGATAAGGCATCAGCCACTACGTTATCTTTGCCTTTCTTGTATTTTATCTCGTAATTAAATTCCTCTAATCTTAGTCGCCATTTAACTAGCCGTGAGTTTGGTTCCTTAATTGAAAATAGCCAAACAAGCGGTTTGTGGTCAGTTTCTATAACAAATTTTTGTCCAAAGAGATATGGTCTAAAATGTTTTGTATTTTCTACTATGGATAATAACTCTTTTTCAATGGTCGAATAATTTCTCTCGGCTGAATTTAGTGTTCTTGAGTAAAACGCAATTGGTTTATTATTTTGTGACAATACTCCACCTATAGCTATATTGCTTGCGTCAGTGGTTAAATGAAATTGTTTAGAAAAATCGGGGTAGGTCAGGACAGGAGAATTTGTAATTAATTCTTTTATTTTTTGAAATGCGTCAACGTATTCCGGGGCGTGAATATTTATCTTGGTATCCTTTTTTAAATATTTATTGATGGGGAATACTACTTTAGCGTAATTTGGAATAAAGCGTCTATAATAGCCTGTTAATCCTAAAAATGCTCTTATTTCCTTACTTGTCTTTGGTATTGGATAATTCTGAATGGCAGTTATTTTTAATGGGTTCGGTTTGATCCCACGGACAGTGACCAGATGGCCTAAAAATTCGACCTCTTTACGCAAAAATTCTGACTTATCTAACTGAATTTTTAGATTACACTCTTTTAACTTATCAAATATATTTTTTACGTGACAAAGGTGTTCTTGAAGAGATTTCGAGAAGATAACAATATCATCCATATACACGAAACAAAACTTGTACAAATATGGCCTTAATACATTATCCATTAGGCGTGAAAAGGTACTGGGAGCCCCCTTCAACCCGAACGGCATTCGGATCGACTCGTAATGGCCATTATTTACGGAGAACGCTGTTTTTTCGATACTGCCAGGATCCATTTCAATTTGATGGAATCCTTGTGCTAGATCGAGAGTCGTGAAATAGGAGCAGCGTCCTAAATTATCTAAAATTTCTTCGATGCGAGGTAATGGGTACTTGTCATCGATCGTTTTCTCGTTAAGTTTACGATAATCGATCACTAAGCGCCATTTCTTTTTTCCAGAAGCGTCTTGACGCTTCGGGACAATCCATATCGGACTTGAGTAGGGTGATATTGAGGGTCTAATTATTTTGTTGTCTAAGAGTTTTTGAATTTGGTTTTGGACTTCTTCACGTAAATGAAAAGGGTACCGGTATGATTTGGTGTGAACAACTTCATCGTCTTTAGTTCTTATTTTATGTTTAATTGCATTGGTGAAAGAGAGATCTGAGTCTTCATGATAAAAAATATCATTATACTTTCGACACAAATTAATAAGTTTTTCATATTCTTCTGTATTTAAATGATCTGTTCTTAAAACTTTTGTTACATCAAAATGTTTTGAAATTTTAGGTAGTTCGTCAGAGTAATTTTGTAATGGATCGACATCTATTTGTTCCTGAAAATGTATTTCTACAAATTTTGAATTTGGATTTTTCTTTATTATGGGCACTCTACAATATCCATCTTTTGCTTCAGCTATTGACTCGTAAATTAAAACATTTGTTTCTTCAATACGTGGTAAAACTACTGTGCCTTTTTCTATATTTACAGGGACTGATACATAATTTTCACAAATTTGTTTGAAAGGTGTAAAATTCAGTGGATTAATTTCAAGGTAAAATGGTATTTTTTGGTTTCCTAGAGTTAAAATTTGTTTATTATAATCGATATTTCCTTTTAATTTTGTAAGATGAGCTGACCCTATAAGCGCGTCAAATCGATGGTGCCATTGCATGACACGCATTGGAAATTGGTAATTAATATTAAATTCTTGTAAAATAGGATACCTTACGTTGTCTTCACCATGGGTTATGTGGTTAACTGATTTCATTGAAAATGGTTCCTCATAAATACATTTTTTAAATAACTCGTAAGCCGGTCCTGGATTTATGATACTATCTGACGCTCCGGAATCAATCAATACTTTTAAATTTAGACTTGGTATGACAAAAAACGGTAATTTAGGGCTATTAACAATATTATTTATATCTAAATAGATTAGTTTTCCAAGGCTGTTTCGTAAAAATCCCGATTTGGATTGGTGTTGTAATTTGTAAAAGTTTCAGTTGGATCAGTAAATTCTAGTGGCTCTATATTTTCGTCAGAGGGTTGGTCGTCATAAGGGTATTCGTCAGAATGATCTAGTGGTAGGTCCTCTTGGTTAAAGAGTTCTTGATGTTGAAACGTGGGCCTAGATTGGGGTATAAAGTGATTTCTTTGGGGCATTTGTCGTGTATTTCTTAAGGGAGTTTGGTTGCTTATTGACATGGGTGTCGTTCCTCTACTTAATTGAGTTGGAACGTGTTGTATATTTCTATTAAAATTTTGAACGGGTCTTATGTTAGAAATTGGTCGAGAAGGAAACGGTTGCCTTTGTTGTGTGATTTGTTGTGGTTTGTTGTCAATTTGGGGAAATGCTGGAAATATTGGTTTTTGGGTATACGTCTGTCTATGTTGTACAGGTGTGTTATGATTTGTTTTCGTATTATTTTTGTTTCTCAGGCTATTAATGAAATTCGACTGTATAATCTCGTTATCTATCCTATTACATTCCAACATAAGTGAATCAAGAGTATTAACACTAACTAATCTAAGATGTGAGAAGTAAGGTTCTATTACACCCGCTTTAAATGCTGCAACTGCATTTTGTTGATAAAATTCTTTCTTGTACGTTTTTACATCGTTTACTAAATCTTGTATATCTACATGTTCAATTAAAATCTTTAGTTTTTCTTTAATTACATAGAAATATTCCTGAATAGTTTATGATTTAGTCATAAAGCTAGTATTTAAATCATTAAATAAAAGATTTTCTGAACGGGGGTCTGAAAACTGATTTTTTAAAGCAAATTTTATATTTTCCCATGTATGGTTTTCTAGAATAATTAACACGTCACGAGCGTTACCAGTGATTTTAGCTTTTATAAATTCAAGTAACATTCGATTTGCGTGTGTTTCGGCTTCTGGCCTTCTATAACTAGTAATATAAAGTTCGCATTGTTTAATAAAATAAGCAAGATGCTTCTGTCCACCGGAATATTCGGGGATCATAATAGCAGCTTGTGAAAATTCGGCAATGTGATTATTTGCCATTTCTAAATTATTTAAACTTAATTGATTAAAATTGTCTTCCTCTAATTCTAATATAGGTTCTCTTTTCCTAATAGGCGATCTATCTCTTATCATTACACAACATACATGAACAAGTAATGGTTGTTAAGTATTACAGGGTGAATTGAAAAATAGAGCGCGAATAGGAATTATTGAACAAAATTATATAAGGTATAAATGTAAAATAGATACGATATGAATGCACAGATAAAAATATTGGAGGAAACTTACAGGAAGCTCATTGGTACTTCTGCTATTGGTTTCTCGCTGATTTCCCTCTGGCAGTGTGGACTGACTTGCACCGGTGTGGATGTTCGATGTTGCACATAAACTTTTAGAAAAAAGACCGAAACTAATTTTACGAAGATTTAAAGCTTGCCAAAATCAGGTTTCGATGTGCAATACTGTTCTATGCAGCGCCAATTAGGTTTTTTCGTAGCGATTGTCCGAAAAAAGTAATTTATTTATTTAAGTGGTACAATTATTACAGTCTTAAAATTTATTATAAAATATGTGATTCAAAACAACATGTGAACAACTAGAGTTACAGCGATTGAATGAATTAATGTTCTACAGAATTAACATAAATGCAAACGTCTGCATCAGCACTATTACACAGGTCACTAAACTGATGATGCATGGTTTCAGGATTCGTCGTATTTTGTATGATGTTGAGAATATACAGGGATGTAACTATATATATATATATATATATATATATATATATATATATATATATATATATATATATATATATATATATATATATATATATATATATATATATATATATATATATATATATATATATATAGGGTGCTTCACGGTGAGTGGCCTATTAGACGTTTCTGGAGAACTACATCTATTTAAATTGTGAAAATTAGTATCCGTACGTTTTTGATACTGATCTTTCTAAATAAAATATTTTCAATTAGCCTGCACTTCCGGTTATACCCGAAGTCGACACAAACTTTGTTTTTTTAAATGGAACATCCTGTATATTGTTAGCTTTTTGAATTACGCGTTCAATTTAAGGGCCACTTTATAACAACACATTCGGGCTAGTTTGTACCGTTTCGGATTTATTCGCCATTTTGTAGAAAAAATTACGATTGGAGCGCTTTAGAAAAATTCCGATATCTTTCAAGACATGCAAGATAGAAACATGCAGTTTTCACTATCCCATAGAGCGTAAAAATTCCTACTTACTGTTATAAACATAATACGATTTTAAGATAACTGGTATTTATAACATACATTTGAATTTGAAAATTTTCAATAAGAGATAACTTGATTTTTTTTAATGGAACGGTATTCATATGTCTCCAGCATCTGATTCAGCGCTAAATTCCCTATCTTTTAAGTACACGTTACCCTATACCTATCTCTTATAGTTTTCTTAGAAAATTGATTTGAAAATAGTAATTGTACGTAACAAAAAAAAATACAGTAGAAACAACAATATTTCATGTTCAAGTAAAAAATTATAATAAAGAAATATTGTTACTGTGTTTGAAAATTATGTATTTAATATATTTAAAAAAATAATAAAAAAATTTCTAGGGATAACAACAGTGATATTATTACCTTACACAATCTTATAAATCCTATAAGTATTATTACAACACGAGTAAAAAAACAACTCACACCTCCTAAACTAGTAACTGCTCAAAATGTTGCCCACTCAAACATTTTAATATTCGTGTCGTAATGCCGCTAGTGGTTGCTGACAGAATCTCATTCCTATCTAACTCTTCAAACGCCCTTCTTACTCTGATCTCTAATTCTTCGCGTGAATTGACGGGCGTTTCATATACTTTGGTTTTTATCTTTCCCCAAAGATGGAAATCAAGCGGGGTAAGATCTGGACTTCTTGCGGGCCATATCCAGGGAGCGCACTTTCCAATCCATCTATCTTCAAATAGATCGTCGAGTGTGTTGGATATTTCTCGTGTAGAGTGAGCCGGAGCTCCGTCATATAGATACCAACAAGTTCTATATTCTTATAATGGTAAATTGTCTAAAAAGTCTGTAACTATTGTTCTTAATATTTCCATGTAACGATTAGAAGTTAAGGTTCCATCATAAATATGATAATAAAAGTTATTACCTTTCAATAAACAAAACACATCGAAACTAAATTTTACTTGAAATCCCCTTTCCCTAATAGCGTGAGGGTTTTGATTTGCCCAAACATGACTGTTATGTCTATTGAAAACTCCTTCATGAGAAAATTTTGATTCATCAGCCCATATATATATATATATATATATATATATATATATATATATATATATATATATATATATATATATATATATATATATATATATATTAAAAGTCATCAGCTCCTTGAATATGAATTTATATCGTTTCACAAAACTGGACCCTTTTACTAGCATCTTCTGAATGCAGAGCTTGCACTAAAGTAAACTTATAGTTGTGCATTTTGTGCTTCCACAACAGAGGAGTAGGGAATACCTATGTCGTTCACTGCAGTGTAAATAGAGGCATGTGGATATGCTTCGAAATAAGCCAGGACAGTTATTTCGTTATCTTCATCTCTAGTCACTGGACTGGGATTCACTTAGGGTGTTTTAAAAATACCAAATTCTAGGAAATTTGACTCAATCCTCCTAAACTTCTTTTTAGTCATGGGTGGCAGATTAGGATTTAACTCATTAAACCTTCTACCTGTTCTACTAATAATTCGGTTACATTCTCCATGGATGTAAAATAAATTCAAATAATCTGCATTAGAATAATGATTTTCCATCTTAACTGTGAGCATTAATACATTGACATTTATCGAATAATTTAGAATGACAAGTATGTAATATAAATTGTTCATCATGGCACACTTGCCTTAACGTTGACGTTCAACCATAGTATAAGGAAAAATTATGTTGTGTTATGTTTTTGAATGTCTCTAAATACCTCAAAAACTGTCCTTTTAGTGAATGTTCTTAAAAAAAATTCACTAATGAGGAGATCCCGACTTTTGAATTTTGAAAAAATTTCTTGAAATGAGCGCTAATTAGGCCTCCCAGAACACATATCCGAGGTCAGTTTCAATTTTTATATGTTATATATATATATATATATATATATATATATATATATATATATATATATATATATATATATATATATATATATATATATATATATATATCACACCGATAACTCAAAAAATAATGGGCCGATTTTGATTAAATTTGGTGAATACCTTCCTTTTGTAAATGGCTTGGACAAGAAAATCGGCCCAGGTTTTCCCGGAAAATTTTGTGTTTACTTTCGAAAAAAAATTATATCTCCGGAATTAACAAAGTAAGGGCAACCAAATTTGATACACGGGTTTACATCCTTATATGTAAGTTACCTACCAAAATTTAGCGTTGTAGGTCAAAAGACAAAAAAGTTATAGGCATTTAAAGAAACATAAATTAAGGTTTTCCTCAAAACGTCAAAGTTGCGATTTAAAACGTCAAAATATGCAACATTTGGGCAAAGAACTTGAATCTAATACCGGCTATGGAAATAAAAAGTCTCAAGAAGAATGTTTTACAAACCCTGAGGTCTTAGTTTCAACCGTCATTGTCCTTCATTTTACTAAATTATTTCCAGAAAATACACTTCAAATAGACCCTTTCTCTGATGCTTGGCAGTAGCCTTAGCTATAGAGTTTATCGTTTAATGGTATATAATTTTTGTGGAATTTTCGTAAAAAAATCCATAAAGCTCAATATATCCGTTATTATACAAAATAGTGTTACAAAGCATTTCAATAGACGTAGGTGCGGTGTTGCCACATCTCCAGAATTTCCCCCAACATCTGGGAATTTTTGCACAATCTGGCAACACCGCCTCCCCCCTGGGGTGCCTGGGGTGACCCCCCTCAGGCGAAGTCAACCCTCTAGGACCAGAAATAACGAAGTTACCAACTTGTACCCCGTCGGAACGGATAACTGAGGTCTGCACATTCCGAACACCCTGTATACACACCCTGTATGCGCAGAGAACCCTTACACCCTGGATACGCAGAGAGATCTTATATTACGATAAACACCTCTTGTGTAACATAGGGGTGATGACCACACCCATGTGTATGCGGGGGGATGCATATACAGGGTGTGTGCATCCCCCTGTATACACACGGGGCCGATCTGTATTCACAAAACCTTCTAGCAAAAGAAGGTCCTGGAACATTCTGGAATAGAACGCTCGAGAACAAACTGGAAGGTGCGACGGCTATATAAAGATGGAAGTAAGCCAGCGCAGTTCAGTTAGTTAGAGAATGTTGAAGTGACTTGAACAAGCAGTAATCAGTGTGAAGTGTTAGACTGTAGTTCCAGTATAGTAAATTGTGTGCTGATTAGTAATTGTAAGGCCAGTAAATTAAGTGTTTTGTGAGAGAGACATTCTAGAAATTTTATTGTATCCATATTTAGAGTGTAAATAAAGTTGTTTTGTTAAATTTTAAAGTCTCACTTATCCAGAACCCGGAGAAAACGCAACAATTTGGTGTCAGAAGTGTGGGATAAGTGAGTGAAGAAGTGAACAACTAAGCTAGCTGTAAATGGTAAACACCAGATCGACTGACTACGACGAGATGGCTGAAATCAAAGAGTTGATGGATTTACTAAAAAAACAACGCGAACAAGACGAACAACGGCGACAAGAAGATGAAAGGAGACGGCGCGAAGAAGACGAAAAACGGCGACAAGAAGATAAAGAAGACCTTAAGAGGCAACGCGAAGAAGACGACAAGAAGACAAAGAAGACCTCCGAAGTATGTTCCACAATATGAGAGCCGATGTGAAAGAAGAAATTGAACTGATCAACGAACAAATATAAAGTGTGAACAGTAAAGTAGAAAATGTAACAGAAAATGTAAAAGATTGGAACAAACGATGGGAAGAAGTTGAAGGGTTGAGAGAACAAATAAAGATGATCATGAAAGGCACAGAAATCACACGTAAAGAACTGACAGAACAGGTGAGGGGCCAGACTGATAGTACTCAACCAAGAGGAATTACTGGAATGTCCCCAGTTCAAAATCGCTTAGAAGAAGATATACCAGCCGTGCAGCAGCCTCATGGAAACTTAAAGCCGCCGACTTTTGACGGAGAAACATCGTGGCCAATGTACAGGAGGCAGTTTGAGGCGGCAGCTCTCAGCAATGGGTGGAGCGAACAACAGGCAGCAACTGCTCTAATTCTCTCGCTTCGAGGTAAAGCCCTAGAAATCCTCCAGAACATCCCGGAGTCGAAACAGCAAAACTACTTAACAGTGATACAGGCCCTAGATTTAAGATATGGTAACAAGTACATGAGCCAGGTCTACCAGACACAACTTAAGACAAGGGTCCAGAAATCAAATGAGACTCTGCAAGAATTTAGTGCCGAAGTGGAGAAACTTGTGCGACTGGCGTATCCCCAAGCCCCAGAAGAATTTGTCAACCAGATCACCGTCCAGACCTTCATCGATGGGGTACTTGATAACGAAATGCAACAAGCTTTGAGACTCGGAAGATTCAAAACACTTACAGACTGCGTCATTTACGGCTTGGAATTTGAAGCAGCGAAGAATGCATCTCAACCTCGCCGCAACATGCTGCGCGAAGTGAAGGAGAAAGAGGACCTTTCAGGCACGACTGGGGAACTTAGGCAAGAAATAAAGTTTATAAAGGAAGCCATAAGCAAGCTCACTGCAACGGTCGGAGCACGTAAAACGAAAGCAGATTGGTCAGACATAAAATGCTACAAGTGTGGTAGGAAAGGACACATAAGTAGGCAGTGCTCACAAACCCAACAGGTGGCATGCAGAAGACAAGAATACACCAACAGGGAGCGTCATCAGGGAAAGCGACCTGACGCCAGTGTAGGTGGGCGACACCTGGCATGCGAGACCCAAGGCCCCAAAGTCAGGGTCCGACGCTACCGCGAGAGCCTCGTTATACCTGGAAGCATAGACGGAAAACAATGCAGTTTCACCATCGATACTGGTGCCACTAGATCCGTTGTACGTCCAGACATGCTGCCAAACAGGTCGGCACTTACGACCAACAAACAGCCTGTGTTGGAGACGGCAAAAGGAGATAGGATACCTGTGCATGGAGAGGCCACTGTTTACATTAGGCTGGGCAGTACTGAGCTACAGGTAAGGGCTGTCGTCGCAGAAATCGTCGACGAATTTATTCTGGGCCTGGATTTAATGGAAGAGTTCGATGTCCTTTCAGTAGACTTCCAGAATAAGATTTTGAAAATCGGTAACGAAGAATTGTACTTATCTCCAACAGCAGGCGAAGCTAATCTCAGCGTGAGACTTATTGTCGACGAGGATACACGGATTCCTGGTAACAGTGAGAAGATTGTCAGAGCCAGACTAGAGAAGACACTTGATGGTATGTCTGCTCTCATAGCGGAGCCCCTAAAAGATAGACATGATGGTGCCCTCGTCGCACGATGCTTAGTAGACCCGAAGAGGACAATACCCATAAAAGTGGCTAACGTGCAAACTAACAGGGTCACATTGAAGAAAGGTGAGGTTATCGCCCCTTGCGAGCCCATTGACCGAGTGACGTTGTCAAGAAACGTGACACCCACTGCATTAGACAGAAGACTGCCAGTAGAAATAGTAGAGCGGTTCAAGAATTCATGGGGCCAATTGAACAACACGGAGATGGAAATGGCACTGAAGTTCATATTGGAGGAGGCCGATATATTCGCTCAAGATAAAATCACCGGTCGTACGAGTCTAGTGCAACACAGAATTAATAGTGGCGACGCAAGACCAATTAGACAGCCGCCGAGAAGACTGCCTTTTGCCAAGCAATCAGAAATCAAGGCGATGGTTAACGAAGTGCTGGAAGATGGTGTGATCGAGGAGTCTAATAGTCCTTGGTCGTCCCCAGTAGTTTTGGTCACCAAGAAAGACGGCACTATGAGATTTTGCGTGGACTATAGAAAGCTGAATGATGTCACTAAGAAAGACAGTTATCCCCTGCCCCGGATCGACGACACTTTGAACACTTTGGCCGGATCAAAGTGGTTCTCTACATTAGACGTGAAAAGTGGCTACTGGCAAGTAGAACTCCATAAAGACTATAAGGAGAAGACTGCTTTTTCAACCGGGAATGGGTTGTTCCAATTCAAGGTCATGCCATTCGGCTTATGTAATGCTCCTGCCACCTTCGAGCGACTAATGGAGTTAGTGCTGAGAGGACTGACATGGGAAACATGCCTGGTGTATCTCGACGATGTGATGGTGATTGGAAGGACTTTCGATGAACACCTGGCGAACCTGAAGCAAGTTTTCTCCAGGCTGAGAGGTGCCAATCTGCAACTCAATCCCAAGAAATGCGTCCTCTTCCAGAAGAAAGTGAGTTTCCTCGGACATGTCGTTTCTGAGAAAGGGATAGAAACTGATCCAGAGAAAATAAAGGCAGTAAGAGACTGGCCTGTGCCGAAGAACAAACATGAGGTCAGAAGTTTTCTGGGACTTTGCAGCTACTACCGACGCTTTGTGAAGTACTTTAGCAGCATTGCGAAACCTCTACATAGCCTAACTGAAAATAAGGCAGAGTTCATCTGGTCACCAGACTGCCAACAGTCTTTTAGAGAACTCAAACATCATCTTCTCACTGCTCCTGTACTGGCTTATCCTCAGGACGAAGGACTGTTTATACTGGACACCGATGCTTCCCAGTATGGCATTGGGGCAGTACTCTCGCAGCTCCAAGCCAGATGAGAAGTTGTGATAGGCTACTTCAGCAAAACGTTCGGAAAAGCAGAAAGAAATTACTGTGTAACCCGGAAAGAACTGCTGGCAGTTGTAAGATCAATCGAACATTTCCACAGCTTCCTGTACGGAAGAACATTCCGCGTGAGGTCAGATCACCCTGCTCTGCAATGGCTTCTGAACTTTAGAAATCCCGAAGGACAGATAGCACGATGGATAGAGAAACTGCAGAGCTACGACTTCCGGATTGAACATCGAAGAGGAAGAAGTCACGCCAATGCAGACAGCCTGTCAAGAAGACCATGTTCTGTGCATGAATGCAAATTTTGCGAGCGACAAGAGAACAAAGAGATCGACAAAGTAACTCATCAGATCAAACAACTGGTGACGGAACAGGAGAATAATACCGATCCAGACGTAAATCTTGAATACATCAGAGATGCACAGAAAACAGATCCAGACCTGAAAAATATTAGAGAATGGCTAGAAAAAGGGAAAAGACCTGAGTGACACGATGTTTCCCGGTTTGGGGCGGAGGTTAAAGGCTACTGGCTACAATGGGACTCCTTGTGTCTGAAGAATGACTTGATCACTCGAAAATGGGAAACTGCCGATGGTAGAGAGTGTATATACCAGACCGTTGTGCCAAGTGGGTGCATAGACAGTGTTCTTTATGAGTTACACAATAGTAGGAGTGGAGGCCACTTTGGGGTCAACAGGACTCTCGCCAGAGTCAGAGACCGCTTCTATTGGATAAATTGCCGAAGAAGCGTGGAAGAATGCTGCAAAAGGTGTGACCAGTGTGCTTCAAAGAAAGGGCCAAAGACCCGATCCAGAGGAAAGATGATGCAGTACATCTCAGGTAGACCGTGGGAGAGAGTTGCCGTAGACATCGCAGGACCTTTTCCAATCACAGAGTCTGGGAACAAATACATAATGGTGGCGATGGACTACTTCTCGAAATGGCCTGAAGTTGCGCCGATCCCCAATCAAGAGGCAACGACCGTAGCAGAAGCCCTGATGGAAAATGTCATATCACGGCATGGCGTACCCTTGGAGATTCACACCGACCAGGGCCGGAATTTCGAATCAGAGGTCTGGAAGAGCCTAATGGACTTGCTAGGCATAAAGAAAACGAGAACAAGCCACTCCACCCTCAATGAGACGGCATGGTAGAACGGCATAACAGGACCATCAATCAGTATCTTGCTATGTTTGTCGACGAGAATCAGAGAACCGGGGACAAGCTGATACCTCTGTTCCTCCTAGCTTACAGAAGCTCTCAGCATGAATCTACCGGCTACACTCCATCCATGATGTTGACCGGCAGAGAGATGCGGTTACCAATCGACATGACGAGACCACCACCGAACGAGGACATAGCGGACCTAGCTACGTTACCTGAGTATGTCGCCGACCTAGAAGGAAAACTGCGCACTATACACAGATGTGTCAGAGATAGGCTCCTCTTAAGCAGTGACCGGATGAAGATGCGCTTGGATCGCAGAGCAACACCCCATACATTCAAGGAAGGTGATGCAGTGTGGCTGTACCAACCAACAAGGAGAAAGGGCCTCAGTCCCAAACTTCAGAAACCATGGGAAGGGCCATACTTGGTGACTAAGAAAATTAACGACCTAGTCTACAGAATCCAGCTGTCTCCAAGAACTAAACCCAAAGTTGTTCACATAGAGAGGTTGAGTCCCTGTCGAGGCAACGAACCCCCAAGTTGGCGGCCGGTAAATACTGTTCGGGACGAACAGTCTTAAGGAGGGGGGCAGTGTTACAAAGCACTTCAATAGACGTAGGTGCGGTGTTGCCACATCTCCAGAATTTCCCCAACATCTGGAAATTTTTGCACAATCTGGCAACACCGCCTCCCCCCTGGGGTGGCCCCCCTCAGGCGAAGTCTCAACCATCTAGGACCAGAAATAACGAAGTTACCAACTTGTACCCCGTCGGAACGGATAACTGAGGTCTGCACATTCCGAACACCTGTATACACACCCTGTATGCGCAGAGAACCCTTACACCCTGTATACGCAGAGAGATCTTATATTACGAGAAACACCTCTTGTGTAACATAGGGGTGATGACCACACCCGTGTGTATGCGGGGGGATGCATATACAGGGTATGTGCATCCCCCTGTATACACACGGGGCCGATCTGTATTCACAAAACCTTCTAGCAAAAGAAGGTCCTGGAACATTCTGGAATAGAACGCTCGAGAACAAACTGGAAGGTGCGACGGCTATATAAAGATGGTAGTAAGCCAGCGCAGTTGAGTTAGTTAGAGGATGTTGAAGTGACTTGAACAAGCAGTAATCAGTGTGAAGTGTTAGACTGTAGTTCCAGTATAGTAACTTGTGTGCAGATTAGTAATTGTAAGGCCAGTAAATTAAGTGTTTTGTGAGAGAGACATTCTAGAAATTTTATTGTATCCATATTTAGAGTGTAAATAAAGTTGTTTTGTTAAAATTTAATGTCTCACTTATCCAGAACCCGGAGAAAACGCAACAATATGAAAAACACTTGTATATATTAATTATAGGGTGTCTTGAACCACATCTTAAAAAAATATTTCTACAATCACAGGATGGCCCATAAGTCGTTGGTGATAATTTTTTATTTAATTTTTTTATTTTTTTATTTTTTAGTCAAACACGCCTTATGTTATTGCATTTTTGCATTTTCCATCGAAATATATTGATGTTTGTAAGAAAAGAAATTCTGGACGGAGCAAATGCGTTATGGTAGCGAATTTTGATCAAATGCTTCATATTTGAATAGCTCATTTGCTGTTAACCTATAAGGTTGACCAAGAAACGAGTTTTTTCGGGAACACTTGAAGTTTACTTTCGAAAATTTTTGTACATTTTCAAGCAATAAAGGTATTTTGATGAAATATGGCACATTGTTTTTACTATATAGGTTATACTAGTAACCAAATTTGATGCCTGCTTTCTTAAAAAAACAGACATATTTGCTATTAAAAACATTTTTATGAAAATTCACTACCATAACGCACTTGCTGCGTCCAGAATTTTTTTAGCTATAGGAAATACCCAATATGGGTCGGAAAGTAATCAAAAAAGGAATCGGTTGGAATTGAAAGTTACTGTATGTCCCTTTTAAAATCAGACTCATTAAAGGCAGAAGTAGTCAAAAGTTGGCGCTACCCCGCTGACCATTAATATTTTCAAATCAATTTTCAAAGAAAACTATACGAGATAGGTATGGGGTAATGTATACTTAGAAGATAGGGAATTTAACGCCGAATCAGATGCTGGGGACATATGGGTACCCTTCCATTAAAAAAAAATCAAGTTATCTCTGATTGAAAATTTTTAAATTCAAATGTATTTTATAAATAGCAGTTATCTTAAAATCGTATTGTGTTTATAACAATATGTAGGAATTTTTACGCTCTATGGGATAGTGAAAACCGCATGTTTCTATCTTGCATGTCTTTAAAGATATCGGAATTTTTCTAAAGCGCTCCAATCGTAACTTTTTCTACAAAATGGCGAATAAATCCGAAACGGTACGAACTAGCCCGAATCTGTTGTTATAAAGTGGCCCTTAAATTGAACGTGTAATTCAAAAAGCTAATAATATACAGGGTGTTCTATTTAAAAAAAATAAAGTTTGTGTCGACTTCTGGTATAACCGGAAGTGCAGGCTAATTGAAAATATTTTAGTTAGAAACATCAATATCAAAAACGTGCGGATACAAATTTTCAGAATTTAAATAGATGTAGTTCTCCAGAAACGTCTAATAGGCCACTCACCGTGAAGCACCCTGTATATATATATATATATATATATATATATATATATATATATATATATATATATATATATATATATATATATATATTTGTGTGTGTGTGGGCGCGCGTGTGTCACAACGATAACTCAAAAAAATAATGGGCCGATTTTGATTTGGTGAGTACCGTCCTTTTGCAAGTGACTTGGATAAGTTCGTTAGCCAGAAAAATCGGTCCAGGTTTTCTAGGAAAATTTGGTGTTTTCTTTTGGAGAAAAATTATATCTCCGGAAATAGCAAAGCAAGGGCAACCAAATTTGATACGCGTATTTGTATGATAAAGAGTAAACCATGTACCAAAATTTAGGTCTGCAAGACAAAAAAAAAGTCTGGACGCAGCAAGTGCGCTATGGTAGTGAATTTTCATTAAAATGTTTTTATTGCAAATATGTGTTTTCTTTTTAAGAAAGCAGGCATCAATTTTGGTTACCAGTATAACCTATATAGTAAAAACAATGTACCATGTTTCATAAAAATAACTTTATTGTGTGAAAATGTACAAAAAATTCCAAAAGTAAACTTAAAGTGTTCCCGGAAAAACTCGTTTCTTGGTCAACCTTATAGGTTAATAGCAAATTGGGCTATTCAAATATGAAGCATTTGATCAAAATTCGCTACCATAACGTACTTGCTGCATCCAGAATTTCTTTTCTTACAAACATCAATATATTTCGATGGAAAATGCAAAAATGCAATAACATAAGACGTGTTTGATATTAAAAAAAATATTTGTACCAACAACGACTTATGGGCCAGCCTGTGATTGTAGAAATATTTTTTAAGATGTAGCTCAAGACACCCTATAATTAATATATACAATTTTTTTTCACATCTTGTATAATAACGGATATATTGAGCTTTATTGATTTTTTATGAAAATTTGACAAAAATTATATACCATTAAACGATAAACTCTATAGATAAGACTACTGCCAAGCATCAGAGAAAGGGTATATTTGAAATGAATTTTCTGGAAACATTATAGTAAAATGAAGGACAATGACGGTTGAAACTAAGACTCTAGGATTTGTAAAACATTCTTCTTGACACATTTTATTTCCATAGCCAGTATTAGATTCAAGTTCTTTGCCTAAATGTTGCCGATTTTGACGTTTTAAATCGCAACTTTGACGTTTTGAGGAAAAACCCAATTTATTTTTCTTTAAACGCCTATAACTTTTTTCTCTTTCGACCTACATAGCTAAATTTTGGTAGGTAACTTACCTATAAGGACCCGCGTACCAAATTTGGTTGCAATTACTTTGTTAATTCCGGAGATATAATTTTTTTCGAAAGAAAACACAACATTTTCCGGGAAAACCTGGGCAGATTTTCCTGGCTAACGAACTTATCCAAGCCATTTGCAAAAGGAATTTATTCACCAAATTTAATCAAAATCGGTCCATTATTTTTTGAGTTATCGGTGTGAGACACACACACACACACACACACACATTTATATATATATATATATATATATATATATATATATATATATATATATATATATATATATATATATATATATATATATATATATATATGTATATATATGTATGTATATATATTAAAAATTGAAACTGACCCCGGATATGTGTTCTGGGGGGCCTAAGTAGCTCTCATTTGAAGAAATTTTTTCAAAATTCAAAAGTCGGGATCTCCTCATTAGTGATTTTTTTTTTTAAAGAAAATTCACTAAAAGCTAAGGGCAGTTAAAGAAAAAAAATGGAGTTTACTTCAAGACGCCAAACTCGCGATTTGAAACGTCAAAATTCTCAAAATTTAGACAAAGAATCTGAAACAAATATGGATTATCTAAAGAAAATGTCGCAAGAAGAGTATTCTGCAAACCTTAAGTTTCAGCTTCAAAAGTCGTTGTACTAAAATATTTACAGAAAATTAATTTCAAATAGACCCTTTCACGGATGCTTTTGCTGTAGGGTCACTTAAGTTGATGCTTTGGCTGTGGGTTTAGTTAAGTCTATGGTTTAATGCCTATAATTTTTAGCTAATTTTCGTAGAAAAAATTCGTTAATGAGGAGACCGCGCATTTTGAATTTTAAAAAGATTTCTTCAAATAAGCGCAAACTAGGCTCCCTAGAATCCATATCCGGGTTTACTTTCAGTTTACATATATACAGGGCGACGCATTTCGACGGTAAAGCTCAATATAATTGTTATTATACAAGATACGAGAAAAAATTGTATACGTTATTTATAGGGTGTCTTAAGCTGCATCCTATAAAAATATTTTGACAATCACATGGTCCATAAGTCGGCGGTGTTCCTTACAATTGTTTTTTTTAACACCCTTATATTATTGCATTTTTGCATTTTTTTATTTAAATATGATGAATGTTTGTAAGAAAAATAATCGAGACGCAGTAAGTGCGTTTTGGTAGCGAATTTTTATTAAATCCTTCAAATTTCAATAACTCAGTTTGCTATTAACCTAAGGTTTGTTGGCTAGGAAACCAACAGATTAAGTTTATTTTCGGAGAAAGTTCGTACATTTTCAAACGATAAGTAATTTTAATAAAATATAGTACATTGTTTCTACTATATCGGCTATACCGGTAACCAGATTGATGCCTGCTTGCATTAGAGGGACATATTTGCTATTAAAACCATTTTTATGAAAATTCACTTCCATAACGCACTTGCTGCGTCCAGACTTTTATTAGTTAACTAGAGTTGATTTACTTGTAGAAAGAGACATGCTTTAGCAGTTAGCAGACTCCATATCATATTTTGATAACTATCAATACAGGCGATCAAAAAATGTGAAAAATTAAGGTCTTAAAACCACCAAAAGTTTTTTTTTTTTTAATCGAAACCCCCTATTTTTCTAATATTGTCTTATTTAGCATTGAAAATAAGGTTAACTTTCTATAAGGTTGTCTGGTCCGAAATGTCGTTTTCGAAATAATTGGCCTTTTCATGCCGGGGCGATTGAATTGTACGCACAAGATTGTTTAAATTATCTACAGCGAACGTAACCAAGTATTATCAAGAACATGTGAGATGTTTGCTGACAGATATCCAGATAAACAGAAACCGTCACTAAACAGTGTGAAACGAATAATACAGAATATTAAATTTTTTTGCATGGTCAAGGCAACAATCCACAGAAGAAAGCCCATTGTCAATGATGAATGCATGGAAATTGCTATTTTGGGATATAAGTAAAAGAACTACTAATACACAGGCAAACAATTATATTAATAAATGTTTAAAATGTGCACCCTGAGTTTCCAAATATTTTTCGCACCTCCGAGTTAGTTCGTCATGGGAATCTGAAGAAACACTTTCGAATACGTTCCCCACCCTTGCTATACAATACATTGTGGTCACTGGATTGAAATAAACGATATTTTTTATCGTTCCGCATATAAAATAATTCATGCCATTTCCGGTGGTACATACTGCATAGTGCAAAACTTGCTGTGATACAAACAAACCTTTAACCAAATACTATATAATTACAATACGGGACACTCTTATGCTTTAGCATTGGTGATATTTGTGACAAGTACACTAGCGCCACCTCGCGTGAAGTACTGACAACTAAGCGGGTAATTTGAATTGTATATTTATCTGCATATATTAATTTAGACAATTGGTTTATTATAGATGAATATAAAAACTTGTACATGACAAAACAGTGAAAATTTTCTGATTATATAGTTATAAATAGAATTTGTATCAGCAATCAGCTTGAAACCTAAATGAGTTCCGCATGAATAATTCTGCAAATTCCTCTTACCCATAATCTTATTTCATCATAACTTAAAGTTCTACCTTGAAACCGTCGTTAAACTACTATTTCAAGGGTATGTGTAGGAATATACTGAAAGCTGTTTCTGAGGATATTAAGTTACAATCTGTATTTACCTATAAATAATTGTTCTAGGTATAAATCGTAGCACAGTACTCAATTTGATATTTCTCTACATGAAAACTGTCTTATTAATCTGATATTTTAAAATATGTAACTGATATACTTAGTACATAATTAAGAAATTGTGCAGATGAAAGGTGAGACTCTTACTTCCGTGAGTAAATCTATTATAGGGCTAAATCTGCTATTTCTACTTATCTCTTTAAAAACTTGTTTTGGGAAGATAATTAATAGCCTTTACCAAGTAAAATAATTTGAAACGTGAAAAAATGTGACAATTTATGCCATACTGAAATAAAACAGGACACAGAAGAAGATAGAAAAAAAGTTTTCTTATATCATTTATTATTAATGCAACACTTTTTTTTCTTCTTTTTTCTGATGCACTGGAAGACAAGTTATGATTGAAGCCTTTCAACCATCCGTTTACGAAGTTTATCTATAAATAGGTACATGATGGTGAATATTACACAATAAATTATCTTCTGCGAACTGTACATATTGGCATAAAAGTGATTCTGAATTTGTCATCTGCTTCAAATCATATTCACCTTTCGCCATACGTTGGAAACCAACGAAATGTCTTTGATAGATTTAGCACGTTATAATTCGAACAATTATAGATTGCACACACCCAACCACTAACATTCATTGTAAAAAACACAGCTCAAACTTAATTATACACAGTTAAACACCCGCAATTGCTAGTGTTAGACATTCTCGAACAACGTAGCATCAGTATTATCCGCTAGGGGCGCTGATATTTTTGAAACATGAAATCAGCCGGAGTGTCCTGTATTGTCATTATATACTATTTGCTTTATCTGAAACATAAATACAAGCTTCTTCACTACAGCCTTCGGAATATTGAAAATAGTTTGTAACGAGTTACACGTTTCTCTTTATTTTCCACTGTTATATTGCCAAACACAAACAGAATT
This sequence comes from Tillus elongatus, assembly GCA_964006375.1. Taxonomy (NCBI): domain Eukaryota; kingdom Metazoa; phylum Arthropoda; class Insecta; order Coleoptera; family Cleridae; genus Tillus; species Tillus elongatus. Next base: position 81,405,671 of record OZ023267.1, read on the forward strand.
GTCACCTATGACGTCACCACTTTTGTCCATCAAATAACTGAGTACTCTGTGGTTTAACACAAATCTAAAATCTAAAGCTCAATGCCATTCTACTATTTTAAAAATAACTGACCTCACTTATCTCCAACCGACAGCTCTCTCTCTCTCTCTCTCTCTCTATCTATCTATATATATATATATATATATATATATATATATATATATATATATATATATATATATATATATATATATATATATATATATATATATATATATATATATATATATATATATAACTTACAATTTTCTTCTTTTATGGTATTTATGTAAAATTATCCCATTTAGTGTGCAAACGACAGAATGCTGCCATAGGATTAATACTATACTTTCATCCAGAACACCCCATTCAGAACACCAGCCGAAGCATCATCAGAGCAGCCTTCAAAGCATGAAGTAACCAAGCGTTCAGAGTGAGTCCATAGAATTTATCATAAAAGAAGGATATAGTACAGGAAAGATATATTAAAATAATGTGTCATACCGACAAATATAGTGTAATATATATTTATTTCAACTGGAAGCAATCTTACCGAAATGTGACTGTACGGGACACGGATAGTAAAATCTTCCACTGTTAAAATATTTGCCTAGCATAAAATATGTGTCAAACGAGAAATAGCTAAGATCGGAAAGATCTAGTACACGGAACATTGTATCACTACATTCTTCTAGACAGAGAAAGATACACTAAATGCGTTCTATTGTAAACAGATACTACGAGAGAGAAACAGATGTGGGTACAGCATACTGTGTAGGACGTTCCGGAAGTTGTATCGAGAAATCCCTAGTACACTAATAGCATGGTAAAAACAAATTTTTATTACATACTTTCATATTACAGGCCAACTGAACAATCTAGGATCTATGTACCTGCACTCAGCTGTTGCCGCTGTTCATAATTTTTACCCGCAATGGAAAATATGTCACTCCCTGTAACTTTATATGTTTAACTAATATGTATAATATTAAGCAAAATGTATTCGCATCACCAGTTATTATATAATGATTATTAAGTATTGCTCAAAAAAGCTATAGTTGTAAAAATGGTAATATGGTATTCCAGGAGAATAGGGTATTTCCAAGAGAGATATCAAAGATAATATCGGATAGTACCTGTTCACATATGCACAATAAGCCAAAGGCTGCGGTGCTATCGGGAGTTTGGATAATGCCCTTTTGGCACTTCAAAACAAAAAAACTTTATTTCGAAATTACAAGTTTAATTATAATTCTAAAACAAAGGAGAAATACACGATGTTTAATGTGAAAACACTCGTAATATATTCTAACATAATATTGTATCTTACTTGTATATATAAACTCTAATATGCTTAGCTATCATTATAAAGTAAAGCAACTTAAACTAAATAATTATGTTGACTATAATTAATCAGCGGTTTTATTATTTCCGCGGTGAACGACTGCTTCCATCCTATTACTATACTAACACGAGATATCAGTACAGCATTATACAGGGTGCTGTAACTTCTCCCTTGCCAGATTGAGATTTAGGGTACCTAAATCTTGAAATTGATGTCCTCCAGGGGAACTTCGTGGGTCTTCTTGAATTCATTGATGATTTTGGACTCGGCTGCGGAACTGGTTATTCTGCCTTTAAATTTCCAAAAACAGAAACATGCTACTGTTAATAAAAGAACACAAACAGTTAAAGTAAAAACACTTATCGAAGTATGAATTGCAGGAACACTTATTGTTTGTAGTAACTCCTTCTGATTCTGTAGTTGGGATTTCACTAAATTCAATTAATCTAAATTTATAGATTCTAGATGTAAAAGCACAATGTTAAGTTTTGAGTTCACTAAATTTAAGTTCGGGTAACGGCACATAGAAAAGTTTTTTACTTTCAGATTGATGAGAACTTACGGTTTGTCCTTTGATTTTTACCTCACAGCCTTATATTTTTACTACATAACTACCATCTATGGCCATGATTTTACGGTCATCGCTGCATCTGCAGTTGACTATAGTTTCTACTGGAGAGATGATGATACATTTACTTTCGCTGATCTTCTGAATCTTCACATATTTTATTAAAATTTGGTGATGCTCACAATTGTTATACTGGGTGAAGAACTTTATTAATTGTATTTCACAAGGGCGGTTTGGACTGATGTAATTCATTGTTTGAGCTTGACACAGGAATTCAGTTGGTCGGACTTCTCGACATGGTCCATCATGGAGATTGTAATTTTCATCATTCAAGGAAAGGTATTTTGAATGGGGAATTAATGTTAGGAATGTGTGGGTTAAACTATTACGAATGGAAAAGGCATATCAATGATAGTAATCGTAATATGCTGACTCAACCAAAGGTACATCTAAAATGAATATTAACTGAGTGGTTTTGTAATAGCTTTTAATAGTAATTATTTCTTCATAAAGGGCCATATTATCTATATTTACATTATATGGCAAATTTACTTTGTCTTTAAATTTTATTAAGCTCTATCAATAAATCATCTGTTTCTAAAATAGAAGGATGCATTGTTTTCAATTTGGCAAATGTTATTGCATTAACTAAAGTCTCCAAAATAGTTTTAATTCCCGTTATTTCGGTAATTAACTGAACAAAGAGCATTTGAGCTATGATGACTATGTCCATGTAATCCTGTCTTAAGTCTTCAGCTTCAAAATTTTTCGTTAGAAATTCAATACGGTCTACTATCTTTTTTTGATTGTTAGTCAAAATGTAAACTGTTTGATTAAATTTGGTAATAGCGGTTTCCGTTAGTGACATTTGATTTTTTTGAATTATTTCTAATTTATTTTGGTTAAAAGTTAGCTCTTAAATTGTTGAGTCATAACGTTTAGCATCATTATCATCTAAATTTCCTGTGATAGACTTAATTACTGTTCCGAGTCCGTTTATCAAACCTCTCTTTTTTCGATTTAAACTTGATGGTATAATTTGTTTGAAAATTTTGTTAGTTTCACTTATTTCATGGACTAACACACTTTGATAATTTCGTAATTCTTCATAATAGGATTCATTATAAGGGGAGTTTTGTAGAGAGATGTTCAGGTGATAGGATGTGTTTTGCAAAAAGTTAAAGTCTTGTAAAAGTGGTTGTAGTTCAATCGTTCTAATCAATGTCCATTTATCGATTGCGTTTTGCATAGTCCATATTTTTAGGGGTAGCAGTCCAGGGCTGTCATTCAGTCTGTTAAACTCTACCTGTCCAAATACATGGGTGAGGAAGAGGATTGACCTGAAACATTAGGTCGTTTTAGATTTCGTATATGTCGTTTAGCTATTTGTTTATTTTTTCTCATTAATGCAACATTTTTATCTGTAACTTTTATCAATTCAAATGGACCTTCGAATTTTGGATTATTTTTATTTCGTTTATCTACTTTAGTATAGACATGTGTTTCCTTATTAAATAAAGCGGTATCATCTTTGGAATTTCTGCCGGACACAACTCTTAATTTATTTTTTCTAAATTCTCTTTAATTTTTTCGTACATTAATTTTAGTTTATTTTTATGTTGTAATAGGTACTCTTGCAAGAGTTTTTGTTGATCGTTTATATCATATACATCTTTACTAGAAGTATGACCTAAGACTATATCAAACGGGGTAAAATTTGGCTGAATGAATGGTATGATTGTATGCCATAATCGCATAACACATAATTTTTGTTATCGGGTCTTGGATAAATTTGACGTAATATGCGTATGTGTTCTAATAAAGTTGAATGCAAGCGTTCTATGAGACCGTTAGAATTTGGATTTCTGGGGGTGGTGAAATGAATTTTTATCTTCTGCAAAGTAAATAATTGTTTCACAGTATCTGAGCATAGCTCTGAACCATTGTCACTTACTATTTGCTCGGGTGTTCCGTAGTAAGAAAAATACTGAAGTAAAGCATTACAGGCTTCAATCGGATTTTTACTACTAATAGCTACTGCTTGTCCTAATTTGGAAAATTAATCAATTAAAGTTAAATAAATTTGATTTTCAATTATAAATGTATCTATATGTAAAATTTGGAAAGGTTTACTTGGAGTTTCTGTAAGCATTAAAGGTATATTAGGTGGGTTACGGTCATATTTTGCTCTTTTACATATTTCACAATTATTTATAAACTCAGTTACTTTTTCTTTCATGTGTAAAAAATAATATTTATTAGCTATTTCTTTAAGTGTCTCATTAATACCACAATGATTAGTTTTGGAGGTGTGATACTTTTGTATTACTTCTTGAATATCAGCTGTGTCGGCCAAAGGAATTTTACGTTCGGACGGACAGCTTATTATTTCAGGGCCATTATCATTAAACAGTTCAATATTTACATATTACTAAAGTCCTTATATAATTTTTTTTTTTTTTTTTTTTTTTTTAATTTAATATTATTGGCTGCGGCATCTCAGGCCATTAGCACATTTTTCCCATCATTCTATATTTTTTAAAATTTTCCAGACAGAGTCAAATTGGCTCGCCCGGGAATCGAACCCGGGACCTCTCGCTTAGCAGGCTCGCACCTAGCCACCTGCGCCACGAGGGCGTCACCTTATATAATTGATCGGTTTCAAAATTAAAATAATAACGTTTATTTGAAACGGTATAATCTCGTAAAAATTTAACAATATGGTCTCTATTATTTTGTCGAGGAATTTGCACTAAGTATTTAGTTTGATTATAAATTTTTACCTGTTTTACTGGTCTGGGGTTATAATTTACTGGGGAAATATAATATTGATTCGGTTGTTTTTCAATGGGATTTTCAGATATTTGTATACCTTTTTTCGGTTCAACACTTACTTGAGAATGATCACCTTCGTCCGAGTTTTCAGTTGATTTTTGTGCGAGTAAATGACGTCTTAGTTCACTTAAAGGAATATCTTCTGAATTTGAGCTACTAGGAATTTCGATTGGGATAAAGGGCATTTGAGGTGGAGTCATAGGTGGGATATATTAGTTTGTCGACTGACAGACAACTCAATGCAGAATGGCAGGTTATGGGATATGTCGAGAAACACCTGTCAGAATTGTCATGTTAACATAATACAGAAATTCCCAATTCACATTACTGCGTGTGTCTACTATAAAGACTGCTAAATATCAAATTTCATATTTCTTAGTTAAGCAAAAATTAAGTTACTGACATTTAAAGAAAATTTTATCTCAACTCGCAACTCTAACGCATGAATTTTATATTATTTTCCATAAACGGCTGGAGTTCAATCAGCCTATATAATATTTTCTAAATCGAAAAGTAATTCTGAAAACAAATAAAATTATCTTCCGTACATATTTTCCTGAGAAGCTTGAGAGTATTTATTTTTCCTTAGAAAATATATTTCTGAATATGCTGTGAGAACCATAAATATAGATAGATTGGAAAAACTACGTCGACTTCACGGTATCATACGTAACTCCCATAAAATCTACTGCATGATTTTCCCCATTACCCGCATATAGTAAATCTTACGGCCAGTTATGTATATAGGCCGTGCTTGTAGATATAATAATAGAGAGAGATTATGTCTATTTGGATATATAATCATTATAGACAAAGCAAAAGTTTTTGCGCAGGCACAGCATCGTCACCTTCATGCATGATTACACCTTGCCAATTCCGTGAATAATGTGTTAATGTAAAAACAAAAGAAATTACATGAAAGATTTGCGTATTAAGTTCACAATTCTTCTAATACTCAACTTCTACTTTAGAAACAGCTACATTGATAATATGATAGACGCTTTTTCTTGATTCACGCTTCTTTCTTAAAAGGTTTTCTTCAACAGCTTCTCAACTTGATAAACGCCTTTTAATAGGTCTTTGGCGGCACGTTTTCTCAGTATTTTACTCATTATGATTAATTGAAATCTATGACCTACATGCACCTGTCTATAGATCTATGTATCACGTGTCGCTTGCTTTTCCATAATGATTTACATCTTACCTTATTATCAATAACAAAATAAAAACGGTCCATCACCGCAATATGAATGTACGAGGACGGCTAATTAATTCGCGGCCTATGGCATTAAATGAAGGGGTCTTATCAATTAAAAAAAATAATTTCTTATACAATTCTGTGAAGGGAGATACATTTTTTGCATTTGGCGTACAGAGCCCAAATACCGTTAAAATATTCTTTCTTTAATTTAAAATGCCTTTCCACGGTCACTTTCATCTCATTCTCATCGGCGAATCTCCTGTATAGTAACTCCTTTTTCAAATTGGACAAAACGAAGTCACTATGGTCCAGATCTGGACCTTAGGGTGGGTGGTCAATATCTATAGAGTCACGCCGCGCGGCAGTGTGCCTCGTTGCTTCTGAACCCCTGCCTTTAGTGCCACCAATAACGTAGCATTGATCATGCATTGGAGCACCGTTAGGCAGATAATCTAGTCACAAAATACCTTCGCTCTTCGAGAAAAAAGTCACCAAAACTTCAAGTCTACTTTTTCACCTTGAATTTCTTTGCTGGCATTTCACCGTTTTCGTCAGGGGTAATCTTCACATATCTCTCGTCCTTATTGAAATAGTAATAGTAATAATATAGTCATATATTTTAGGAATATAAATTATACAATGTATCATACATAGACGCATGTGAACATGGAAAAGATGGTTTGGGTAAATTACCCAGTCGACTGCCAATAATATCCCACACATGTTCGATTGGTGACAAGCCTGGGGAGCGAGAAGGCTATGGAAGCAGGGTCACGTTATTTTCTTGCGAAACCTTGTCGTAACCCTTTCTGTATGTAGACGTGTGTTGCTTTTTCGGAAAATGGGTTGAAATTAACCCTCGTAAGTATGGTAGTGCAACAGGCTGCAGTACGTTTCGTATGTAATCATTTGCATTCAAATTTCTGTCAACGAAAACTAGAGGTGGCCTGCTACCGTTTGTCATTGCACCATAGAAAGTGGCTGCAACTTGTATCATTTCAGTAACATAAGATAGTTTCGGCTACTGTCATTTTCTACCTTCAAATTCCGGGAACTTTTGAGTCAATCTATGAGTAACGAAGACGTTCCTAATACCTTGAAAGCAACTAAGAAGTCGCATAACTAAAGTAGTTAGAAGTGGTGAATATTCCGTAATTGTCACTGTAATATTAAGTTAATTATACCACAGAGTAGCAGAATTAGTATAGATTAGGTAATAACTACTGATTTTAAGTTCTGATCCCTGTTGGCATCACTTTAGTGCGAGTTGGGTACTAGTTTATACTAAATACACAAATGGTAAAATGTACTTCTTTAGGTAGCGGAAACGTGAGTACCACCAGAATATATTACCAAGAAGTTCCACAACTATGAGGTGTAATATGAAGAGGTCGGCAACGTCGCGGCAACTATTAATTGCTCTTGAAAGTGGCTACCACTTTGATGTTCCATTTGAGTAACATAAGATAGTTTCCGCTACTGTCGTTTTCTACCTTCAAGTTCCCGAAACTTTTGAGCAACTAAGAAGTTGTATAACTGTAAAGTAATTATAAGTGGTGAATATTACGTAATTGTCACTGCTAGTGTGTAATATTAAGTTAATTATACCACAGAGTAGCAGAATTAGTGGCGATTACGCAATAACTATTCATTTTAAGTTGCAATCACAGTTGGCATCACTTTGGTGCCAGTTGGTAGTGAACCTTGGGAAAGCGAAAGTGCCTAAAGTGCGTACCAATGATTTGGAGGGAACCACGAAACCATCACAATGACTGCTATTTTTGTCTAGTAAATATCAAAGGTGTTAATAGGAACAAAAGACACAAATGGACATATAATCTAGATTCAGCAATAAGACCTCTATCGCATTCTGAAGAAATATCCATTTCCTCCTACAGCAGTCTTCCTGCGATGCCGGAAGATGATACAGAAACGTCAACGTCCGATGAAAAAACGACGGTGACTTTGAAGCAGATTTAACAATTCCTCAACGTTTTAATCAGCAAGAACTGAACGATCTCATAAAGAGACCTAAACCGCTCAAAGGAGTTTGCCTAATTACTTGCATCCAGGTTAAATGACAATAATTTATTACATGCAGGTACCAATATTACATTTTATCGTAAAAGATATGAGGATTTGCTGCCCCTTTTCTCTCGGGAAATAACCTGGTATTCTGTAACGATATAAATAGGCGCTTAAAAATGGTTATGTATTACACACCATACAATTGCACCTTTTTATTGACAGTTCAAAACGTAGTTTAAAATGTGTCATTTTACACAACGGTAACAAATATGGCTCAATTCCCATTGGTCGTTCCACCACCATGAAAGAGAAATATGAAACAGTAGCACCAGTCATGAAACAAATTAAGTATGAAGAACATCAGTGGGCAATTTGTGTTGATCTAAAAATGGTTAATTTCATCCTTGGACAGCAAAGTGGATATAAAAAATAACCGTGTTTTTTATGTCTTTTGAACAGCAGAGCTAAGAATCAGCATTGGGTTAACAGAAATTGGCTATTAATAAATGTCATGATTCAAGAAAAACTTTGGTTCCGAGAGTAAAAATCTTACTTCCACCCATGCATATTAAATTGGGGCTTATGACGCAATTTGTAAAAGCTTTAAATCGAGGTGGACTTTGTTTTGATTACTTGACACGTAAATTTCCTGAGATTAGTACGGGAAAATTAAAAAACCGGCATATTTGATGGTCCTCAAATAAGCAGCTTATCAAAAATCCCCAATTTACCGCATCAATGAACGAGATTGAATCTAATGCTTGGTGTTCCTTTGTTCAAGTAGTACAAAATTTTCTTGGAAATCATTAGGCAGGGAATTACATAGAGTTAGTGGAAACTATGCTTTCAACTTTAATGTTCTCGGTTGTATAATGAGCATAAAAGTGCCCTACCTCCACAACCACCTAGATCGCTTTCAAGAAAACCTAGGTGACTGTAGTGAAGGACAGGGAGAACGATTTCATCAGGACATTAAAACTATGGAAGATCGATATCAAGGGCGATGGGATAGCAACATGATGGCCGACTACTGTTGGAGTCTTCAGCGAGACTGTCCAAGTTTATTCCATGCTATAAAGTCTTATAAAAGAAAAGATTTAAGTGATAAGTAATGAATGTATGTATAACTACTTTTTGAAATACATGCTTAACTCTGTATTTTTGTTGCTTTTCAGTGAATTTTTATTAAAAAACTTCATTAATGGAGAGATATTGATGGTAAGACTTTGCAAAAAAAATTTTAAATGAGCGCGAACTAGGACATCTAGAACCCATATCCAGGGCCAGTTTCACTTTTTATATGTTTATATATATATATATATATATATATATATATATATATATATATATATATATATATATATATATATATATATATATATCTTTTGGAATGTTGCACTACACTGTAATCACTTTTAAATGTACACTTTATTTGTTTCCTGTGCTTTTTGTGATTTTTTATTTCTTTACGTGGACTGCAGTTTCGAACCGTACTGGTTCATCATCAGCACGCTACTGACTATGATCGTCAGCGTGTTCAGCTTCTATTGGTCGGTTTACTGTTCTCTGATTGGTTGTGTTTTAGGACTGTGTCGGAGTGTATCGGTTTCTTGTTTTGATTATTGTGGTTTGATAATTTGTCTATTTGTATGGTTGTTATTAAGTTTTGCTTAAATGTTTGTGCTTGGATTTGTTCTGGGATTAATTGTTTCTTATTGTTTGTTTGTTGAATGTAGTATTATTCCCAGATTTCCATTTTTTGTGGTCTTTAATATGTTTTATTAGTTGTAATTGGTTGATATCTGGTTTTTGGTGTTTTCTGTTGTGAATGTGTGTAGCTACGTTTGATTTGTAGCTAGGTATGTGGATTTTATATAATGCTGCTATATATTCCTTGAATCTTGTTTCTATTGATTTTTTTGTCATTCCTATATATTTTTTATTGCATGTATTACATTCTTTTTGATGTATTCAGCTTCATTCATGTGGGTTGTGTTCTTCTTTTTTATTTATTTTGTTTATTATTTTGTTATTGGTTTTGTAGCTTATTTTTAAGTCATATTGTTTGAGTGTTTGTGTTATTTTTTTGATGTGGTGGTTATAAGTGAATATTGTGTATTTTGTGTTTGTTTCTGGTGTATTGTTTTCTTGTTGTATCCATTTCTTTGTGCTATTTGTATTATGATGTTGTATTCCTTTTCTCGTTCGTCATTATGGAGTGGCACATTTAGCATTCTGTTTATTAAGTATCTGTATGCGGCCATTTTGTTGGTGTTTGTGTGGGTGTATTGAGTGTTTAGGTATAGTGATGTCTGTTTGTGAAGGTTTTCTGTATATTTTGTATTCGACCTGGTTTTCTTTTCTGATTAGTGTCTTATCCATTTGATGTTTAGGTCTATTCCTTTTATGATGGTTTTGATTTTATCTTCTAACTGTTGTATGTATATTTCTGCCATGATGCTTGATAGTGGAGATCCCATTGGTAGTCCGTCTTCTTGAAAGTAGTATTCTCCATTGAATTCAAAGTAATTTTGTTTCAATATGATGTTTAATATTTCGTTGATTTGTTGTTTTTTGTTGTTATTTTGCATTTTATTTTCGATTATATTTGTGATTTCGTTAATTGCTTTATTGGTGTACATACTTGTTATGTCGAGGCGAGTCTTGTGTTTTTGTTTATGTTTATGTTTTCTAATTAATGCACTAGTTCTATGGAGTTTATCTTAAATTTGTTTTCTAGTTTTATTTCTTGTTTTAGTACTTGGTCTGTTTCTTTTGCTATTTTGTATGAAGGTGCATCTTTGAAGGTGATGAGTGGTCTTATTGGGTATCCCGTTTTGTGTATTTTTATTATTCCTGTCATTGGTGGTGCTTGAGGGTTGTTATAATAATGTGTTGTTTTTCGGTTGAATATTTTCTTGTGTTTTTAATGATGTATAATATTTGATTTCGGAATTTTTTCTACTAGTGCGTCACTTTTTTCTGTTTTTGCTATTGTTATGTTGTTATATGTGACTTTGTTTCTTATTTGTTTGATAATTTTTTATGTGTATGGTTTTTTTATTTAGTTTTGTCAATAATTCTGTTTATTTCTAATGCCAGTTGGTTTTTTCAGTGGTTCTAAGTTTTGGCTATCTATTGAGTTTGGACACACAACACGCAATAAACTCAATAGATAGCCCAAATTCACAAACACAAACATTATATTGACACATGTGTAAGTCGACCGTACATGCATGAGCGTGAGATATATAAATATTACCACCTGTAAACAAGCATAAACAATACTTGAATATAAATTACTTTTCACTTATACAAAGGTGTTATAGGGCATTAAACAAAGCCTTTATAACGTATCACTCCTTTTTTAATTATTAACCTGTTGTCTTTTCTTTTAACATAAATCAGTACCATATTTCAGCATTTTATCAATCTTTTGTGTAACTTTAACTTTCATTAAATTCATGCCGTCTCCTAATTTTTTTGCGGTTAGGTATCAGATATATTAATATAAGTGACATTTCGATAGATTTCATTTGACGTGACATTTTATAGTATTAGGTCAACTGGTGGAAATCATTGGTGCAAAGGATCTACCATACACCGCGTCTTCTCATACGTAACACTCTATGTTACCTACCATTAAGTAACAACAATTGGTTGTTGGTTATTTAATTCTTTATTACGCGTCGTTTACGCCTATTAGGTATCACTTTTGCCAGTTTAATTACAGGGTTTGTGGGCTTCTTGAACAGAACACAAGAGCTTTCTGGTTTAAGCGGTAAGCCAGTGGCGCCTCCTCAGGCTGGATGTGCTTTTTTTGTACCCACCTCCAGTCTCTTCCTCTACACGGGCTAATCGATGTAATTACGCCGCTCACTACCAGCTCACAGCCCTCTTTGTCGACTATATTTGTCTCTGTTTCCTCCTTCTTCTTTTTCACCCAAAAGGCAGGTGTAACAATTTATCCAAATTTAAAATTCCACAATTGTTCAAGGAGAAAACGAGTATATCAAAAAAGGATATATTGACAGTTGATTAATTGGTCAGGTCAGGTCAGGTCAACCAAATTTCCTAAAGCAAAATGTAAACAACAATCTAATGATAAGAGAGTGAATGTTTGGTTATAAATTTTTGTTTTGAATTTTGTTTGAGTTTTAAAGTGTAACACCGAAAACAAAACACCAGAAACAAACACAAAATACACAACATTCACTTATAACCACATCAAAAAAATAACACAAACACTGGAACAACACGACTTAAAAATGAGCTACAAAACCAATAACAAAATAATAAACAAAATAAATAAAAAAAGTTCGGGACGCAGCAAGTGCGTTATGGTAGTGAATTTTTATTAAATGCTTCAAACTTGAATAACTCAATTTTCTATAAACTTAGAAAGTTTAATTTTGGTATGTAGTAAGGTCTTTCCCAAGGCAAGATATCCACCAAACTTCATTAAAATAACTTTCTAATATTCGGAGAAAAAAAATGTTTGCAAAAGAAAATTTAAAATTTGAATAACTCAATTTTCTATAAACTTATAAAGTTGAATTTTGGCACGTAGTAAGGTCTCTCTCAAGGCAACATATCTAGAAAATTCAATTAAAACAGCTTTGTAATTTTCGGAGAAAAAAATTTTTCTCGAAAGAAAACTCAAAGTTTTCCCGGAAAACCCTGTCCGATTTTCCTGGCTAACGAACTCATCCAAGCCATTAATCAAAGAAAGGTACTTGCCGAGTTTCATCGAAATCGGTTAATTGTTTTCTGAGTTATCGGATGGATATATATATATATATATATATATATATATATATATATATATATATATATATATATATATATATATATATATTGCTATGGTATTTTGTGTGGTTTCCTTATTATAGCACTTTTAATTGTAGAGCATGAGAATTCAATTTGCGTCTTTATTTAAAACAAAAAACGCTAATATTGATGATCCTGAAATTATGCCAAAGATTGTTTACTTACTGCTGTGATTTTAAATTTTTCTCTCATCTCATGGGTAGGGATCTGTGCTTGGGCTAGCATTTTTGTTTAATATATGGTTTTTATAAATTATAGTACTCCCGAGTGTTTGGAAGTTTCAAAAAAAAATTGATATATAATGGGTTCTTTTGATTTTACTTTTAATTAACTGTGAAAAATAGCCTTACTTTATCATATAACTAATATTTGTTTGATTTGAGGTCAAAATTAAACAGATTATGTAAGTACAATCTAGTATGTTTCATTTCTGATTGATTAAATTTACAAATTTCTATTAAAAAAGGTTATATCAAATTAATCATCGCTGATTGTCGATAAATCAATACAAATCAACTTAATGTAAAACAATGAATTACCTAACTATGATCTAGTGATTCGGCCTTTACCTAATATCCCCCTTAATGAACTAAATATACATTAAAACCATCAATGGGACAAAAATATTCTTAAAAACTATTCACACTATAGAAAAAAGAGTCTGCACATTTATTACGATATAGTTCATAAAACGACTTACTGAATGATGTCTTAATTGCTTCTTCCATTTGATGTATACTTATTGCTTTCCATTTGATTTACTGTTTGGCTTTTGTAGCTTGCCTGCGATTACTAATTAATTTCCATTTTATTTAAAACGGTCTTAAGAAACCGTGTACCAGGTATTCATTTTTATTTTCTTTGCACAAAAATTGAATATGATTTTATTATGAGGCACTTGCCTTTCACGTTTAATTCTCAACTTCCATATTTACAGAGACGCCGTACGTCAACTAATTTCAAGTTTCACTCGCCGCAGTTCAATTACGATTCCTCCTCTCCGACCTGCCGTGGTCTCCTTAAATAAATTACACCTGTCTTACAAATACCTTTTTCTCGCCGTACATCGGGTAAAACAAAGTTCATAGGCCTTGCGTTTTCCCATTGTCCAACTTTTTGTTCGTTGCACTCTTTTGAAACAACTACAAAAAAAAACTATCCTTATCAACTAACACTACGTCTTTTCTTATTATTGGTATTAAAAAAAAACTTATTTTTAACTTAATATTATAAATGTATAATATAGTAAATGTACTTACTGCCTAAGGATAAAATAAAATCGTTATATTCTATTAAAACTCTATAAATATAAACAAGGCTATTGTTCTGCGTTCCATTGTATTCCAACAACGTTTGTTTAGTGAACTTAAAATGTACTACATGTAAAAAATATATTGTTCTGTATTCTTTTAGCTGTCTTGCTATTCCTTATTCAACCTTAAAATATTTTACACTCTCAATTATACAGGGCATTTAAATATTAGGACGTATTAATGTAGATGGCCCGATTTACTCCACAATAATGTTTCTAATTTTCTGACATATTTGCTATCTATAGCAATATATATATATATATATATATATATATATATATATATATATATATATATATATATATATATATATATATATATATATATATATATATATATATATATGTATATATATATATATATATATATATATATATATATATATATATATATATATATATATATATATAGAAACGTATAAAAAGTGAAACTGGCCCCGCATATGGGTTCTAAGGGTCCTAGTTCGCGCTCATGTGAAATTCTTTTTGCAAAGTCTCACCATCGATACCTCTCTAATTTTTTAAAAATTAAAATTCACTAACAAGAACACAAGCCACATGAATTAAACAGAATATATAAAATAGAATGTAACACATGCAATAAAAAATATATAGGAATGACAAAAAAATCAATACAAGCAAGATTCAAGGAACATATAACAGCATTAGATAAAATCCACATACCTAGCTACAAATCAAACGTAGTTACACACATTTACAACAGAAAACACCAAAAACCAGATATCAACCAATTACAACTAATAAAACATTAAAGACCACAAAAAGATGGAAATCTGGGAACAATACTACATACAACAAACAAACAATAAGAAACAATTAATCCCAGAACAAATCCAAGTAAAAACATTTAACAATAACTTAATAAACGCCATACAAATAGACAAATTATCAAACCACAATAATCAAAACAGGAAACCGATACACTCGGCACAGTCCGAAAACACAACCAATCAGAGAACAGTAAACCGACCAATAGAAGCTCAACGCGCGGACGTCACGTACAATTTCAGACATAGACCACACAGGAACGATCATAGTCAGTAGCTTGCTGATGATGAACCAGGACTGTTCGAAACTGCAGTCCACGTAAACAAAGTATATATATATATATATATATATATATATATATATATATATATATATATATATATATATATATATGTATGTATGTATATATATATATATATATATATATATATATATATATATATATCTGTCTGTGTGTGTGTGCGCGCGCGTGCGTGCGTGTGTGTGTGTGCGTGCGTGCGTGCGTGGTTGTGTGTCAATTACTGGCTTCAGGGATGGGATCCGCCAGCCACGGACTTGCATAGTTTATATGTAATTGTTCATTCTATAAAAAAAATGAAGTAATTTTCCCTTTCTTTCTAGACGAAACTTTATTTGCAATCAATCTAATCATGTGTTATAGATTATGGATTTTTTTCATCAGTATTCCATCTGAACGTGAGGGCCTTGTAGGCCACTCTTCGTAGATAAAATGTTTTTTAAGCATTAAACTCTAAATTTCTTTAGAACTATATTAGTGCATAATTGGTGATTTGGCATAGCAGACACTAAATATACAAAATGCAATACAATAGGTACATTATTATGTATTACTGTAGCATTCAGTCACTATTAACCCAAGGGGTCGAAGTGAATTTAAACTGCAATAAAAAAAAACTACTGACTTTAATAAATCAGCCAACAAATTATAGATTGTTTGAATATGTGGTTTTTTTATAAAGTTTCGGGTAAAACTTTACGTCTATTATTCACTGAGACCTCTTTTGGATTTGTCATGTTTTACCATACATTGCAAATTTTATTTTAAATTGAATAATAAAAGGCAATTGGTACAAGACACTTGAAGTTGTTTTAAGCATAAATTATAAAATTCAATTAGGGTACTAATTTTACAATATTTTACTTACAGTTTAACACTGAGGAAGAGGAAGCAGTTGCAACCTGCTGTGGACCTCGCTTATAGAAGTTTATAAAAATGAGGTCACCGCCAAAGATGGCGGATGATGATGATGATGATATGTTTGGACCACCACGTTCTCATCCTATGGGATTCGCACCTTCACGGAGCCGTCCTATGATGATCTCTGCGAAATATCGCCAGAAGGAGGAGCGTAGAAAAGTACTTAAGATAAGTATTGGCAAGCTAAAAAAAATCGAAGATCCGGAAACTAGTCTTTGCAGATCGGTACTAATAAATAATACCCTGCGGATGTTACAGCACGAAGTTAAAGAAGAAAAATTACAAAAGCAACAACTTAATTATCCAAGATGTTACGATAGTGATCATTTACTTAATATTAAAAATGAATTCATGAAAAATGAACTCAAGATTATTCCTTTTGTAGAAAATGAACATTTTAGTAACATTGAGCTGTCCAAATCAAATGTATCTGAGGATAAGGACTTTGATCAAAAGTTAGCTGAGGAGTTGAAAACAGTAAAAGACTTGACTGATGAAAAATCAGATCAGAATAGTGGTGAAAATTTAGATAAAGCTGAAATGTGTTCAAATTCAATGTCAGTTGATAGTTCAAGTTACTCCAAAGCATCTGTCTCTCCATTTTCAGAACAGTTGACAAGTCGGAAACGTATAATGGAAGAAGTAGATGATTGTGATGTAAGTGATGTATTATCTCAGTTCTACATGCCACCGACTCCGAGGATGTTAACATGCATTGATGAAGAAGAGGATGTAAATGTAGTGGATGATGAACCTTTACCAAAACGTGCCAAAAAAGACTCTCCAGCAAGTAGTGCGACGGTGCTTATAGAACGCAGTACTCCAGAAACGTGTAGTGCTTCCTTAAAAGTGGATCTCAACCTTCATAGCAATAGACAGGATCTTAATGTTGACTACTTTCTTAATAACAATCTGTCTCACGATTCCCGACCTAGGGTTCAAAATGATGAAACCAATTCTTTTAGTTGTGCCAGGCATGCTTCCAATATGTTCAATGAATTTCAAAACAATGTTTATCGAAACTTAATTGCATCTCTTGAAACGTAACACTACATATTTTTGTACATTAACATACATGGAGGTGCAAACATGCATGTATGTTTTAAAGAGTAGCATCTCTGTGATTTTTTAAATAGCCTCAATTGACCATATACCTACACAAATTAATCCGCTGTAAACAGCCTAGCCTAATTTATACAACTTGTGTTTGAAAAAGAAAAAATATATATTTAGTAACTTAGTTTTATTCTGAGGGAAGACCACTTTGTTACTTTTCAGCGGCTTCAGTTTATAATGGGGTAATATATTAATTAATGTGTCAATAATGAACCAGTCTACAATATGTATTAGGTACAATTTATAAATGTGCACTGTTTTATGGAGAGTAATAAATAGTCTGTGTAAAAAAAACTATTCAGTGGGGCCTGTGTACTACTTGGTGAATGTTAAAAAAGTATAAAATACATACAATTTTGTGTATTAACGAATTTTTTTGTTGGTTTAATATTTGCCACTACTAGGCATACTACCTCACATTTGGTAGCTGTCATGGCTGTAGCTTCGTACTCATACTTATAAAAACATTAGAATGAATAACTAAAAATTTGCTTTTTTCATAAAATGTTTAGAAAAAGAAAATTTTATTACTTGATGAAATATTTTTTAGAAATTGTCGGTCGAAAAGTTACCAGGAAATAAAAAGCCAAGAGAAAAGTAGAGCACACATATTTCTGCATTGTCTGTGTCTCAGTGGTTTTCTGATGAACCATTATAAATGGTATATTTCGTTTCTGAAGTTCTTCCTAAATCCGATGCTTACCTTAACTTTTTTGTATTTAATGACACTGTTACAAAATGTGCTGGGTCTGAAGACAATTTACTTCCTTATATCAACTCTTTAAAATTGTGGAGATTTACCTACATTAAATACGTTCGTTGAGATTAGCTCCACCCCAAAATATTAACTTTCTTTTTTTTTTTTTTTGCTCTAATCATGCTGGATTGTTTCTCTCAGCTGCCTCATGTCTTATGCCTCCATATAAATATGTACCTATCCAAAAATACTTTGAGGTCAGTAACTCATGCTATAAATTACCTCTGACCGAATTTTCTATTGGCAACTTTAGTCAATAGAGTGATATGGCATTTTTGTTACATTAGATTATTACCCAAGGTTTCTAAATAATAACTATAGGACTTCAATATAAAAATTCAAGATCAAAGCTGCAGATGCAGGAGGCCATTGTGCCAGGGTTGATCGACATTGTAAGTATATAAGGTAATTGTACCTATTGTCGGCACCTTAAAAGACTAGTTAAATGTTGATGATGATATAAAAATATGAAAAGCAAACATAGATTTACCAGATTTTAGCAGTGTGTAAAACGAAAATTGAAGGTACCGACTCAAGTTTGGTTTTCACTCAAACCCAATAGGGTTTGTTTATTAATAAATAAATAAAAAACACTTAATAAAATATAGAGAAAATACTAAATGTACCTCATATCAGCAATTCAAAATCAGGCAGGTATGGAATATCGGCACATGTGAGTATGAATTATCGGCATACAAAGAAACACAAATTAAAATTAAAATACTTAATTCCTTTTACGCAAATACATACATATTGATTATAGGGAGTGTAAATAAAGAATGTATAATTTGTATTTTTTTATTTTCAGAAAAAAAAACATCTAATAAACACTTAGTTCAAATCCTAAAATCGGAGACTTCATCTACTACAAAGGGCCCCTTTTATTTTTTAGCTTCAGTGCAGAAATTTTGTTTAATATTTGCTTTTTTTTCATAAAGAAGAATATCAGGTTTCTCTGGGCAGAACCAATTGATTCCCCTTTTTTCCATGAGCAGTGGCGGATTTGCCCTAAGGCCCAGTAGGCCCGGGCCTAGGGCGGCCAGATATTAGGGGCGGCCAATAAAGTAAATTCATTATGTGGTCTATATGATGGGTGCTGATAAAGGGGCGGCTGGTACTTACTACATGGCCTGGGGCCTAGGGCGGCCAAGACTGCAAATCCGCCACTGCATATGAGTTACTTCATATTGAAGGTAATCATTCTCATATTTAATACCAATTAATTTTCGTAGATAGTGTTGACCGTTATATATTGCCACCACAAATCCATTTAACTTGTAATCTTGATTATTATCTGTTGGTTGATCGGCACTGGTCTTTTTTTCTTATTGTTTTCTTGCACTTGTTTTCTATTTCTTTCCTCCTGCCTTTGGAGTTTCTTTTTCTCTTCATATCGTTTCTTCTCTTCCTTGGATTTAAAATATTGTTGCTATTGAAGGGATGTTGCTACTGCTGGAGCCTTTTTTTAATCTTTCTTTTCACAGAGACTATTTTTGGGTCTGGCCAAAACAAAGATTTTTTAAATGGCGTGGGAATTTTAATATTAGAAATTACAATTTCATTCTAATTTTCTTTCTCCGCAGTTGGAGTGGTCTTTTTGGGTAGAGTTTTAGGTATTTCGATACTTAATGTTTGGCCTTTATCCGAATCATTTTGTTCTATACAGTTCGCTGTCGTTTCAGTTAAAGGAGAAGCCTGAGTAGAAGGTTTGTTAGTGATAATGTCAGCAATCATACAAGTAGCTTCTACTACATGAACAGGACCAAGTAGATGTGTTTTATTACCTTCAGTAGCTACTTCTTTTGACTGCAGTTTCACAAGTGTTAGTTTCATTGATCGTAGTATCTGCTCCTTTGATTCTTTCATCGGATTCACTTCCGTGACACAAATGTATGTTAACAGCGGATGGTATATTCAAACTTTATCATGAACATCTAGGTATATAGGGAAAGGATAACTATCTAAGTTGAAAACCCCTCCTGTAGCGTCCATCTCATCATTAAATTCAAGAATGTCCTCGGTGGAAGCTGGTGCACTAGGAGCTGTAGCAACTTGGTTATTTTGAATTGAAGTCGTTGGAGTTCCACCTTGTTTAACTCGATGTTTAATATTTCTCGATACAAAAAAACTTTTGTCTTTAATAGGACCATCCCTGTTTTTACCTGAAAATTCAAACATTGCAAAAGTATCTCCCACAATTTCAGATTCCAAACATTTGAGCACTAAAATGTCATCTACAGCTTATTGCACGTTTTCTGTGCCAGTATTGTCTCCTACAGTTTTCAAATATTTTAAATATCATATATTGTCTGCATTAAATGGTACTAGCCCACATGTCTGAAATCCGTTTTTTTTTTAAAATAATGTCATGAAACTTCTCCATTTTTTTAAATGTCATTTTCAGTATTATTGGATCAAATACCTCTATTCATTTTTTTGTCCAGCTAGTTCCATGCGCCAACAGTGCACACTTTTTCTCAATTTCATTTTTAATGGCCTGAAGACTGCAATGTCCAAAGGCTGCAATATATGCGTTGCGTTTGGGCGCAACGCTATTAGAATTAATTATTTTTTGAGCAATACTTGCTCAATGCTGTGGTAAAGAGAGAGGTATGGCCATCTAAAAATAAAATGACTGGAAACTTAATTTTTTGGCCAACTAGGCAGCAATAAAATGTTGGCGACATATCGAAGAATCGTTCTCCCATCATCCAGCCATTTTCGCTTGGACCTATACCCCAGATTTTAGGAACTTTGTCAACCGCAGCTTTAGCGATTCTCTTATAGCTGTAAACAATAATGGGAGGTGGTAGTTGACCAATATGGTTAAACACTCTTTCTCATCATTATTTATAAAAGTGTAGACTGCTTTGTCAACTCTTTTCACCAAGGCTTTGTCGGATTTAGGGCTTAGGAAAAAAGCTGTTTCAACGCAGCACCCTACTAGGATCTGGTTATGTTGAAATTATCTGTGCTTCTTAAATATATTTCTACTTCTTTAAACCATCGCCTAATTCGGTTTTCAGTTTAATTTGCTCGTGAAGATGTCAGGTTTTACTACACTCTTCTTGTCAGTTCTGGATATCGTGTCATGAACCCCTCATACCATGTTCTACCTGGTCGCCCAGCCGTAAAATTATTGGGTCTTCCTATATTCTTCACTAACATCTCCACACTATCGAATAATCGATTTTTCGTTCCAGGAAATCCACATCTACTTACATAGAAAAGCAAGTTGACAAGTAACGTTTCTTCGTCTTTTGTTACAACAGTTTCCGGTCCAGTTTTTCTGCCCATTGGAGTTCTACCTTTTACCTTATCTTGCAGGGTAGCTCGGGGAATTCATTATGTTTTACTTGCAGCTTCAATAGCTTCTACAACTTTTTTAAGATTTTCATGTATAAACTGGTTGTTTAGCACATTTCGTGTTCATTTTTAAGCTGTAACAAACAATGTCTAAATTGACGGGGTGATTACACTAGTTTTACAGGCACTTTTAGTATACCCATAGTAACAGTTTTGCTTTAGGGATTCTCTTATAGCTGTAAACTATCATGGGAGGTGGTAGTCACCAGTATGGTTAAACACTCTTTCTCATCATTATTTATAAAAGGGTAGTCTGCCTTATCACCTCTTTTTACTAAGGCTTTGTCGGCTTTAGGGCTCAGGAAAAAAGCTGTTTCATTGCAGTTATTTTCAGTTACATTTGCTCGTGACGATGTCAGGTTTTGCGACACTTCTTGTCAATTCAGGATGTCTTGCCATGAACCTCTCATACTATCTTCTACCCAGTCGCCCATCCATAAAATTATTGGGTCTTCCTAGGTTCTTCCCTAACATCTCTACACTATCTAATAATTGATTTTTCGTTCCAGGAAATCCACATTTACTTATATAGAGAAGCCAGTTGATAAGTAACGTTTGTTCGTCTTTTGCTAGAACAGTTTCCAGTCTACTTTTTCTGTCCACTGAGGTTCTACTTTTTACCTTATCTTGGAGGGTAACTCGGGGAACTCCATATGTTTTACTTGCAGTGTCAATAGCTTCTACAGCTTTTTTTAAAAGAATTTAATTTGTAAACTGAAGTTGTTTAGCACGTTTTGTGTTCATTTTAAGCTGTAACGATGAATGTCTAAATGAACGGGACAATTACGCTCCTTTTATCAACACTCTCATTATACCCATAATAACAGTTTTGCTATTGCCAAACTGGGGTGCCGAAAATAGGTAAAATATTCTAGGATATCTGCACACAATGATACCATAATAGTTGTATTAAAGCTAACTGACTAACGAAAATAAACCATAAACAATAACAATACATTTTACGTATCTTCAGCACCGGTGCTGATAATTTAGCCGCATATTATTACAGGTGCTCCAATCTCCGGTACCCCATTTTTTCAACAATAAAGTTTATAAAAAGAAAGTTTATGGCAAATATAAACATCGTTTCATTATAACTATGAGATGAAGTCATTAGCAAGTACTGATAGCTGGTTTATATTTATTTTAAAAAAATCAATGTCGTTGACTCACCTGATCCTTAACCAACGTAACAAAAAAGCTGTCACTTTTAAAACATCATCTGCACTACCGTTACAAAAGTGGTCCTTTAGTTGGATTATTTCATGGCGCATGTACATATTTTTTTTTTGTAATCTAAGAAAAATGACTAAAAAGCCACCTTATGATATATTCCTATAAGGATTTTAATACATAGTAATTCCATTCGCAAAAATGTCGCAATATTATAATAATAATAATAGTTACAGTTACCTTATGTAGAGGATTTTGTTCTGGTTTCAGGCAATGTAAGGAATGTTTATAAGTGACTCATAAGTATCAAATGCCAAAAAAGTCATAAAAAAGCAGATCAAATTGTTCCACATCTTTATTTTAGTTGACATTTGTTTTATACAAATTATTTTACTGGTAATAATAGCATCACTTCAAATTAATCCCCACTCGTGTCAATTTTGAGATCCTTTATTTGATGGTATATTTTCATCACCCTAGTCCTTGATTCCTGTCTTCATTCACCATTGTATACAGGTGTGTGGTGTGTGTACAGCCTAATTTTAGAATTTGTTTTACAAGTTATTTTTTTACTTAAGCTGTTTTGATTATTCAAGTGAATGCCTGACGTGTTTGGCAAACTGTGAAAAATCAAGCAAGCCTTGAACTTTGCATTTATTGGTGGGATTTTTTTTAAGCCCCAGCCCCGATTTAAAAATAATGTCACATATTTTTTGCATTAATTGTTTTTATGTGTAGTTATTTCATGTTGAAGCTGTATAAGTTAATGGTCACTTTAATAAATTGGTCAACCAGTTGCAAGTCTTCAAATTCAGTTAGTTCCTGATAGTAGATTAGTAATGTGATTTTATCGTTTTGATGAAAGGTCTTATTTGTGAACTCATTCAAATATTTGCCATTTTTATGCAACAATTAGAATATCTGAATGTAAGTATATTAAAAGGTTGTATTTTCCCAATTAAATAATCTTAAGTTAACGGTCAAAAAATGTTTTAAGTGAATGGTGTCAAACTTTTTTTTAAAATTTTGGATAATTTGTTTTACCCCATAGGAGTTTCATTGAAATAGTGAATTGCTGAAAACCCTTAATTAATTTTAGTTACTTAATGAAGGTTTAACTAGAATTTGTGAAACTGTCTATAAATATAGTTACAAGTCGGCCATTTTCTTTGCTTTAAAAGATTTGACGAGTTTCAACTAATTTTTTTATATAAAAGCCAAGCATCAATTTAAATATGGTTTTACGAAACAATATTATATTGTAAATTTCATGGTTTGACTTGATTTTGTATTGTATGTCTGAATTAATACATAATAATATGTAAGTACTTACTAGTAATGTAGTCAAAAAGCTGTCAGGTAAATAATGCGAAAACTTTAAAGATTATTAAAAGGAAATTTTAATAATATTGTTTAATTTACGTTAATTTGAAGCAGATATTTAACACTTCAAAGTTGTTTAGTGTTCTATAAAGTCTAAAATTTGCATCAAACTTTTAGTCAATGTGAAGATAAGTTTACATATGCCATCTTTCACAGAAAAAATTAAGTTTTAGGAAATGTAATTCTAGTATAGGAGACGAGATGGTCAATACAAGTTTT
The DNA here is from genome assembly GCA_964006375.1 of Tillus elongatus. Classification (NCBI taxonomy): domain Eukaryota; kingdom Metazoa; phylum Arthropoda; class Insecta; order Coleoptera; family Cleridae; genus Tillus; species Tillus elongatus. The sequence goes on from OZ023267.1 coordinate 81,429,831, forward strand.
ACATATTTTATCATATTACAATTTTTTCAAATTCTCTTTCTGCCAAAAGTTGTTGAAAATGATGTTCTTTTAAATAAATGCACTATGTGCTAATCAAATCAAAACTAATAATTTTCTTTTTACATTAATTATTTCGTTATTATATCAAACCATCATATATAAAGTAAGCTTAATACACAACCATGGGATGATTGATACTCACAAAAAACATTTTATTTAAATTAAATAATATTTAGTTTTTTATATTTTATTAGGTATTACCAACCTTATTGACTTCAAGAGGTATGCTAACATTTGTCTGTCATTTTAAAAAGGTTTTAAAATGGAAAATGAATTACAGAAGTAATGATCAACTTAGAAATCTCTTTCTAATGGAATTATTTTATTTATTTTAAGAGCCTGTGCCACATAATGACATATACTTTTTCTAGTGGCGAAACAAACTCACAAAGTCATCTACAAATATTTCTTACAAACTTTTCCATTGGCATTCTGCACCAGACTATTGATACCAGCAACCTGCTCATCTGAGCTGTATGAATTATTCAAATAATTGGAAGTTTGCATGTAATTTTCATTATCATCTTGTTTAAATTCTTTTCCCGTTACTAATTAATATTCCTCTGATGTTTTCACCCTCAAGTACACCATTGTGGCGATTTTATATTTCTTTTTATCAAAAGATTGGCCTTTCAATACTTTTTGTTTCTACTTGCTTCATTCCTTCTTGCTGCTTTAGTATGTATTAGTATTAGTAAAATATTTTCCTGTGTGTCTATCAGTATTCTGCTTTCCTGCTTTTTCAGATATTTTTTTTACATGGCAATGTTTCCAAAATGTTTTAAGGGTTTCGAATGCTTTTGATATTGATGAAATTCCAATGTGTTTGGCATGGGGATGATTTGCAGTTCAAATTTTTCTGTCAGATTAGGCCTATTTTTGGGGCCAGCAAAATCAGCCTGATAAAAAGATCTGAATACTTCACAAGTCAAAAACTTATCTGTATAGTGTAGACATGCTGTATGATTGTGATGAATAAATATTATTATTATTGCTGTCTGCAAAAATCCTGTAATCTTACTTACAGTAAAATGTTCGAGTAAAAAATCTAGACATAGTGAGTTTTAGTAGCGAATTTTCATTAAATCCTTCAAATTTCAATAACTTGTAACACGGTAATAATCGTTAATGGTTTATTACTAGTGTTAAAATATAATATAACAATTATAATTATTTTGGGTTCAGGTTTAACATGTCTAATTTCAAAGTTTCGTGAAGAGAAAAGTTTTCTAGGATGAACACTTCATTATTCTAGTCAGTACTGCCAGCCTTCCCGTCGGAAATGTCACCAACACAACAGCTGCACGTCCTGCTCTGACCATGGATGGCGTGAACGGGGATGGGGGTTTGTTACAGTCTCCCCCTTTGGTTCCGAAGACGGCCCGGCGAGAGAACCAGAATCCTCTTGGGTTAATCTAGGTCTGCCTCTCTTGCGTATTTCGACCACTGGAGCTTCTGCTTCATTACCATGATACTTAGTGAGTGCAGAAATATGATATTTTCCTATTGGGGTATTTGGGGATCTCGGATTGGCTATTTCATAACTGGAGATGGACACCTTTCGAAATATGACATAAGGGCCATCTCTTTTGGGATCGAATTTGGCGGTGCGACCCTGAGCTTGATTACTATGAGTATGAGTTTCTACCCACACAAGATCTCCAACCTTAAAATCTGGAGCTGTGCGTCTTTTGGTATCAGCATACATCTTCTGACGATCTTGAGCTGTGTCATGTGTTTCTCTAGCTTCGAGGAACACTGCTGCAAGCTGGCGCAGATATGGTGTGATCTGCGGTATGAAGGCATCTTCAGCTAAAATGGACTTCACATCATGGGCAACATCATCTGGAGTCCTCAACTCCCGCCCAAAACTTAGAAAAGCAACACTATTGCCTGTGGTTTCTCCTACCACTGTGTTCATGGCAAATCTAATGGTGGGAAGTTTGGAAGACCAACTGGTGTGATCATTACCTACCAACATGGCAAGTCGTGGTTTAAGATCTCTATTCTTGCGTTCCACCATGTTTGCTGCGGGATGATACACTGGAGTGAAAGTCTGTTTTATATCCAATACATAACACACCTGCTGCATAATGTGGCTAACAAACTGTACACCATTGTCACTAATGATTTTCCGTGCAAGACCATACCGAAGAAACACCTGGTCTATGAGGGTGCGGGCGCACTCTTCCGCAGTTGCGCGAACTAATGGGATAAGCTCGTCCCACTTGTCGCGATTCACCAACAATTTAAACATGGCAAGTCCTTCAAAAATAGTTTCCAAGTCCTTAAATGTGCTTCAGAAGAAATCGACAAAACAATTAAATCGTCCCAAGTACACGAGCACTAGAATATCCCCGATTCCAGCGTACAAACGGTCCATGAGACGTTGAAATATCATAGCCGCAGTTTTAAGCCGTATTGGCATGCGCATATACCGGAAAGTACCGAACAGTCACGAAAGCAGTTTTGTCACGATCTCATTCGCGCACTTTCACTTGATAATACCTTGATTTCAAGTCTAGGGTAGTCATAAAAAAGGTTCTTGTGGCCGCGTGAAGTAGATCATCCATCCGCGGTAACGGATAACTTGAGTTCAGTGTCACTTTGTTCAAAGCACGGTAATCGATACAGACACGTGTGGTTCCGTCTTTCTTAGGCACGAGCACCACGGGTGCAGCCCACGCACTTTCACATTATTCAATAATGTTGGCTTCCAACATGCGATCTAGCTCCTTCCGTAAGACAGCCTTCTTTGCTGGGGACATCCTACATGGAGGAACAGATATTGGTTGGTGATCTCCTGTGTCAATAACATGTTCAGCAAAAGGAGTTGCCTCTCCCCCTGGACAGAAGATATCGTGATTCTTATCAAGCAAGTCATCCACCTGTTACTTCTGCTCTGTGGGAAGAGTTTGTCTGATCTCAAGGTTGAAATAAAACTGATATCAACAACACAACATGTATTCTCTGCAGCTTGTTCATATACCAATTCGTACGTTATACCTGGCTCATCGGCAAAACTCCAGGTTCTGTGATTAAAATCCAATAGCAATTGAGCCTTCTCAATGAAATCCATTCCAAAAAGAGTATTATTACTGGTAGCTTCTGGCAGAACAATAAATTCCGTTGAGATTCTCTTTCCCTGCAAGAAAACATCAGCTGTTCCCACTAAAATTTTCTCTCGTCTCCAAGCTCCATCAGCAAACTTTAAGCAGACGGTCTGAGTTTCGAACCTAATGCCACTATCAGAGAGTATCTGGAAAAGTTTGTAACCTGCAACACTCTGTTTAGAACCTGTGTCGATAATTCCTGATCCATGTGCACCTGAGATGTCAACAAAAAGCAGTGGTCGAGCACTAGGGTATATCTTAATATTGTGGTCTACGTCTAGATTACAAAAATCCATAGAGGCAAGAGGCTTCTTGCAATCTGGACAATTTGCTTTTATATATCCCGGTTTTCCACAACCATAACATGAAATAGGTGCTACTCGGGTAGATGCACTGTCTTTGACACTACTACTACTAACCATTCTTCCTTGCTGTGAAGAAGACAAGTTATTCTTCGCTATAAGCTTGCGACAGTCTTCCTTGGTGTGGCCAAAATTTTTGCAATATGCACATCTCGGACGTACAACACCCCTATCTGACTCTGCCGGCACATCTCTCTCTGGAAGAAATGTTTCCACAGCTAAACGTGCCTTGGTGAGTAGTTCTAAAAACGTAGAGACACTGTCCCTCGGAACCTTCTCTTGAAATCGTTTATGGAGTAGTCCGTAAATCATATCCAACTGGATAATTTCTGATAGCTGATTAATTGGCAACTCAGACAAAATAGCTCTGGCCTTGCACACAAAAATATCAGTAGGTGTGCGATTATCTTGCTCACATGCAAATAAATCTCGATAAGCTGGTTTGCGAGGCCCATATGTGCTCCTTAATAAATCTATAGCATCCGTCCAGGATGTCGTAGAAGCTTTAACTCCTTGCCACCAGGTACATGCGAGGCCATCTAGCAACATAGGTAACCCGCGGAGGGCATTCGTATCAGACACATGCAAACAATCTTTATAAATTTCCACAGAGTCAATAAAAGCATTAACGTCTGCTTCTTTGCTACCATCAAATTTTGCAGAACAATTGGCGAGGTTTCCTTCATTTGGCTGTGAAGCTGAGCTTGCATTAACATGGGCATTCTGTAAGCTTCGTAGAAGAGTATTAAACTGCTCACTGGTTAAAGTCACCATCTCTGATGAAGGTTGTTGCTCTGTCTCCATTGGAGTCAGCTGTCTCACAGAACTTCTCAGCCAATATGGGCAATTATTGTTTGCCGTGATGGATGCAGATGACTCAAAACATGCAGGAGAACAAATGCTACTCACCAGCTTTCTTCCTGATAGTTGTCAATAATAGATTAATAAGATCCTTTGATCAGTATGTAGGATGTGATGAAACTTGTTGAAGCAATAAAGATGGATCTCGACGTCTTTGCAACTTTCCACTTGGCTCCAACATAAAGTTCTAATAACTGCACATCCGTTAATAATGATAACAAACTTTTGGCGCGATACGCGTGAAATAAAAAAGTCCGAAAAAGTGCTTTGCAGTCAGCTACTGAAAAAAAACACTTGTGTAATGAACAACTGTCCCTAGAACAATGTTTGCAAGTTCTCGAACACTCACAGCGTCTTTTGGAGACGAAAAAATGAATGTTTTTGATTGTCCACCAACCCGGTTGAGAACTGTTTTATTTTGTTGAAAGAAAAAAAATATTCAAATTCAAACATAAACGACCTGTTAACCTGTCAAACCAACTGTTCCAAGACTTCGAACACACGTAAGCTCAACGTTAGGCGCCACTGTAACACGGTAATAATCGTTAATGGTTTATTACTAGTGTTAAAATATAATATAACAATTATAATTATTTTGGGTTCAGGCTTAACATGTCTAATTTCAAAGTTTCGTGTAGAAAAAAGTTTTCTAGGATGAACACTTCATTATTCTAGTCAGTACTGCCAGCCTTCCCGTCAGAAATGTCACCAACACAACAGCTGCACGTCCTGCTCTGACCATGGGCGGCACGTGGATGGCGTGAACGGGGATGGGGGTTTGTTACAAACTCTATTTGCTTTTAACCTAAGGTTTGTTGACTAGGAGACCAGTTTTCTCGGAAATATTTTAAGTTTATTTTCGGAACATTTGTGTACATTTTCAAACAATAAGTAATTTTGATAAAATATGGTACATTGTTTCTACTATATAGGCTATACTGGTAACCAGATTGATGCCTGCTTCCATTAGAGAGACATATTTGCTATTAAAAACATTTTTATGAAAATTCACTTCCATAACACACTTGCTGCGTCCAGACTTTTTAGAGATGGTTTATTTATACCTTTTACGATGACTATATTCTACTGACCTATTTAGCCATTGGAGCTTGTGGTTTGTTTAAGATAGCAAAATCAAAAGAACACCACTGTTACTTTTACATATATCATTATACTAGGGAAATGTTGCTGTAATACTGCATCCTATGTGCCTAATAAGATGCAGTATGTATTTCTCGAAGTTTTTTAGAGTCACCCAACCAATATGTATTTCTGAAAATTTTCAAGTCATCCAGCAGCTTGGATGTCTGACTGAATCTGCTTCCTTTGACATATAAGCTTGCTTTCTGATACAAGGCAAAAACCACAAATAGTGGTACCGAATTGCCAGTTGCACTTATGGTAAAGCAAACTGTTACAAGAGCTCTTCGTTTAGCAGATATTGACATGGATACTTGTTTTTGGGTTTTTTGAGCATTTATTTTGAAGTTTATATTTAAACATTTTTTATGCTTGTTTCATTTACTTTATAAATTTATTTAGCAACAAACTTATTTCTCTCTGAAGCAATGCATGTTGTTAAAAGACTCAGCTAATGTATACTTATTAAAAGCTGTGCTGTTTCTCGGCTTGTGACATATGGTTTTCGTAAGGGGTGGCATTTATTACAAGACATAAAACCTATTAACCAATCATAGGATGCTGCTTTGTTCTGTTTGGACTGATTTTCGATCCAGGGTGTAACTTGTCTAAAATCAGTAGGTAGTCTACTAATACTGTTTACTCTTTATTAGTGAGTATTTGTGTAGAAACCCATTGGGCATAGAATTACGTATCATTGCTGTGCCGCACTTTTTAACACATCTCGACAGCTTCATTTTGTCAATTCCATATTTTTTCACAGTTGCCTTTATCGTTCTGTTCACAAACTGATTTTACCACAGCCTTCATGGCCTATTAAGGTGAAAACACAGGAGGCATACATTTATATGGCAGCTAAAAAGTAAGCATCATATTGAAATAATATTAAAATATCTAAAAAAAATTATTTTGAACGATGCTGACATGTGTATCAACCCTCCTCAACAAACTGTTGCAAGCCTCCCAAATTAATACAAATATTTTCAAGCTCACCCTTTTACTTAACATAACATTTCAATTATATTTGTTAAATGTAAATCAGTTACAAAACATACCCACATTTCAGCACGTTTTGCATGCCTCTACAAGCTTCTTGAAATTAAAAAGATAATAGATACTCATATTTTATAGTGGCAAAGGCAAAGTGTTAAATTTTGCTTTAGCTGAAATAAGAATTAACCTAGCATGCTTTTTTGAACAGTGTCTAACTTGTATTAACCGTCTTTAGTCTTCACGATTTGAAAACACTGATATGTTGAAATTATGATAATATCTTTGCTAATATAACTGAAGTGATTATCGTTTTATGCCTTTGTTTGTTGTTGTGTAAGTTTATAGGTATAAATGAGAATACTGTTAACATTCCCAAAAATCGTAAGTAACAATAATAATTCTAAAATGGTACCTGTAGTATTGTGCAAACTAATGTAAACACATGTAGATTTACGTTAAATATATTTTATTAAAAAAAATACAAACAGTACTAGTTTCTAAATCTTTATGTATTATTCAATAGCATATTTGTCGCCCTTTGGCTTTTATTACAGGTTTAACTCGTTTTGGAATAGAATCAATTAATTTTTGCAAATCCTACTTTTTATTGTACAATCCACTTTTAGCAATCTGGCCTTGCATATAGACCACAAGTTCTCAATAGGACTAAGTTCCGGTGAGTTTTCAGGCCAGTCTAGAAGGGTAATCTTTTTGTCCTTGAAATATTTCACCATCTTGGAAACATGATGGGGTGCTGAATCTTGCTGGAAGATTGGTTGACAAACTGCTTAAACTTTTCAAGTTCGCGGGACAAACATGTTTCTAACATCTCTTTATATTTTTTACTGTTCATCATGCCTTCAATAGGTATAAGTTTCCCTGTTCTCATATATGAAAAACAGCCATGACACATCTTTTTGGCTGGATGTTTTATTGTCTGAACCAAGTGAGGTGCAGTTAACTTTTCATCCACACCTTTTCGCATGAATTTTGATCGGTACTCCTGCAACAAAAACCGTGTCTCATCTGAGAACAAGATCTCGAGTGTTCTTCTGTCCAATGAGCATATTTGTGTGCCCAATCTTTTTTTTTTTTTTTTCATCGTAGCCTTCCTCAGAAGCATTTTCTTTTAAGGTCTCGCAGCTTTTCTTCCTCCCTTCACAAGGCATCTGCGAATTGTAGAGTTGAGACTTTCACTCCAGCCTTTTCAAAGTCTTGCTGAAGGTCATAGCTTGTCTGTATGGGGTTCAGCTTGGTATTTCTCAAAAGAAAAGATTCATCTCGAGAAGGTGTCTTCCTTTTTTCCCATATTTCCCCTTCCGCTGAACTTCAACTGATCCAGTCTCTCCTTTTTGTTTAATTATCTTATTTACAGCTCCCAAACTCACTAACAATGTATCTTTGCATCATGGATGTGTGTTCACTAAGTGTAATTATCCGTTCTCTTTTCCTTTGCGTAATGTCCATGATGCCACAAGCACGTAAAACTAACTAAAACGTGTTATTTCTCCCAGAACCACAAAAACACGTGTAACTTACTCACAGTAACAGGCAAAACGACTGACTGACACACAATAACTTAATGCAAAATGACAGGTTATGGGATATGTCGAGAAACACCTGTCAAAATTGTCACAGCAGTGTTTCCATGTTAAAATAATAGAGATACCCAACGTTTACATTAATTGGCACAATACTGTATTTAAAACCACATTTAAATGGTATTGAATTCCTGTTAGGGATGTGGAAAAAAACAAGAATTTTAAACAATACTGATTAGATTTTTTATGGTACTGTTACTTGCCTATTCTTTACTTTAAGTTAATTAAACATACTCTAGAAGTGACTTTCTTTTCTATTAGAATTTTAAATTTCAACCACCTAGCATTTTTTCATACCTTGAAAATTATACACTACTATTAGTAAAATGATTTGTTCATGTAGCATGTAATGACATAGGTAAACTTGTCAAATGTATTGTACTGATATCCTCTATTTTATAACCAGTTTTGTAGAGTTTACGAACAAATTTTAGTATATTCATGCCACAAGACTACAGAAGTAAAAGAGTCACAATGTAGTTCATACTTAGTTTTTCGACAGCTTCACTCAATACAAACTACATACCTAAAATAGGTAGCTACAGATGTAGACTTATTTGCATTTTACTAAACCTTTGTACATTAGTGTGGAAACAAGCTATAAATACCCTTTGTTAGCAGTAAAACATTAAATATAAGTTGCAAACGAGTAAAACACCTGACTGATTAAAAGCAAGAAGCATATGTTTTTATAATAAAATTTTCTGTTACATGCATGGTTTACTTTTAATCTTTTATAACTTTTTAATTATTTTTTGTGTGTGTTAAGAAATGTGAAAATAATTGTAATAATAAATACCTACTAGATATATGATAAGTTTTGGAGAACATTAAAAATCTGACATGTCTGAAATTATTGTCATCCCAAATCGGCTTTATATCAATTAGTAATTAATTTTACTTATAAGAGGTGATCACGGCAATCTGAACTTTGGATCATCATAAACACTGAATCCTTGTTTATAGTTTTACTTGTAGTATTATTAGACTTTACCTCTATGTGGCCCTATCTTCACCCACCATTTTTTTTTAGTGTTTGCCTTTGCATTTTAAATTACTTCCTTCACTAATCTAAGTAGTGGTCTTCCACTAGTTCGGGATTACACTGCTCTACTGTTGAACATTTGTTTTGCTAACTCATTGTCTATGGTGTGCCAGCACATACTATAAACCTCTGTGACTAGTATTCCAGACAGAGTGTTGTATTATTTTAAGTAGAGGATGTTTTACAGCATCATCCATTAAAAACACATAATTTCTTTAATCTATATCTGTACTAGTACAGTGTTCTTCTATAAGATCTATGACAAACTTTCATAAATGATGATGTTAATTTTATAAACAATTTTTAATGTATTAACATGTGTCCAGTTCTGTTTTGTTTAGAAGCTACAGACATTTTAAGTTTTAAGTTAGTAAAAGATTGGCTCCAAGTACTTAAATTTGATATCATTATCAACTTTTCACATAAAGTTAAAGAGATCAACAATAGATCCGTTAAAATGGCAATTGGCAATACAACAATTGTTGGTTATTTATTTGATAGATGAATGTTTGATTGTCAAAGTTCTGAATAACAACGCATTCTTTTAGAGGTGTGGGAACCCATGTTTTATTTCAACGAACCCAAGCAAATATGTTGCCTCGAACTTCAAACCTCTGAAATAGTATGTCTTCTTAGAAATTCAAAGTTCTTAGAAATTCAAAATCGAACATCGAACTACTCAAAATTCTTCAGTGTTCATATATCATTTCCTTAAATACAAAATTTAGGAATATTGTACCATACAATATTTTATATGTAAAAGATTCCTATTCTCATTACAAAAAGGAAGAGTTCGACAAATTTGCAGGTTAATTGGGTGAAAATGCCTTCTGGTGCTGATCGTTGTGGAAATGGGTCAACGTTAAATCAAAAATACATTAACAAAAAATATTTAAAACCTTCGATTTCTAGATCTATAGATAAGCTCAATTTTAAATATATTGTTGTTGTTTGGTATTGGCCAGCAAACAGATTGCGATGGGTCAAAGTGAGCATGATAGGTATAAAATAACCACTTAAAATTTGAACTGTCTCCTGATTGTGAATAATTAACTGTTTTGGCTCATTGTGAAATAAAGCATTTTCAAACCAGTGTCCAAAGTCAATCTGCAATTATCCTCATAAACTCTGAAAATTTACGTTACAGATCGCTTTCGAACACCGCCATAATAATGTTGTTACTGAAAAAGGTGTTGGGGGGCTAGGATATATAAGAATAATAATTTTGTGATTACTAAATGGCTCCTGGCCCCGTCGTGTCTCAATATATTCCACCAACTGTCAAAAATATGCCTAAGTGAAATCTCCTAAAATTACGCTATCGACTCAATGAGACCGATAACAAGTTTAAAGCACCGCTGCTGAGTTAACGGGGCCGCAACTTCGCTACATTTCGCAGCATTCAATGCCTGTAAAGTTAAATTTCAAAGTATTTTTGAGCAACGAACTTCGAACTATTTTGGAGAATTGCATATTTCGAACTTCAAACTACTTCAACATCGCTAGTGCGGACATTTTCGAACCGAAGGTTCGAGTTCGGGTTTGGTTCGAAGCTTGACACACCTCTACATTCTTTTGCAACTGAAGAATATGAAGATATTGTTTTTGTGTATGGGTTTTCAAATGAGAACTCAAGACAAGCAGCCAAAGAATACGGACTCAGGTTTTCCACTAGACCCAACCTGTGCATACTACGTTCCTCGAAGTCTACAAATTGACACACCCATTTGTAGACTTCAAGGAACACGTAAACTCTTGCTCCAGGAAAGGCAGGAGCATTCTTATGTAGAGGATGTTGAAGCCGGAGAAAATGTAATCGTTTCTATGCTACACAAGCATTCCAAAAATACTCTGGTTGTAGCGAGAAATTTAAATGTTTTGCAGAATTTGGATTAAACTACTTGCTAAACATTCAACCAAGGAATGTTACATACCTTTCATAGTCAGCATGTAGAAGCATTACATGCCAGAAGTGATCAACAATGATTAGTATTTTGCAATTGGCTGCTTCAACAACACACATGAAATAAAACATTCCATTCTCACATCTTGTGGTCTGATTGAGCATGTTTTACTGTGGATGGTTTTAATAATCGTAATAATGAGCACATTTACTCATTGGAAAATCCTAATACAATTAAACAACGATGGTTTTCAGCATCATTTCAGTGTCAACATTTAGGACAGAGTTTTTAACGATCATTTACTACCTCTACAGGGATCACTCAAATACAGAAATTTCCTGGAAAACACCATTTTTAGTTTAATTAATGCCATACCCCTTAATGTTAGGTTGGTTATTATGTGAATGGTTCATTACAGCCCCTCTACTGCGGCCTTAAGGTCTATTGTCGCTCGTGTCTAATTATCTTATATTTCAGCTATCAAGTCCAGCCTCTTACAGAGGTCGATAATTTTTTAGGGCAAAAGTTGATCCAGATCATCTGCAAGTTGTGTCTTGTCAAAGAGCTGGTGTATTGTCCTGTCCTCAACCGCACAGGGGGATAACACATGCTTTGCCATTTCGTCACTCCATACACAGCCGGTACTCAGTTGCTTGTCCAAGCCCAATTCTGTGCATGTGATGATGTAAGCGGCAATGTCCTGTATACAGTCCAACCAGAGTTCTCAGTTGTTGCCTGTTTAATCCTAGAAGTGTTTTTACCACTTAAGCCCATAATGTTATTCAGAACATGTACCAACAAGATAGGGATCCACCACATTAAGGAAGAGAAATAAATGTTTGGTTAAATAAATATTTCCCGAATAAATGGATAGGGCAATAACATGGCCAACTCGATTCCCAGATTTGAATCTGTTAAATTTTTATTTATGGAGACACATGAAACATCTTATCTACTATATCGAAGACACAAGCCTTGAACAATCACTCGACAGATAGGAGGTGCAGCAAATAATATTCGGAATGATCCAGATGTTATATGCCAAGTGATTGCATTCAAGCCAAGGGTGCACATTTTCAACACTTATAAGATTTAGATCTATTATTTTGTAAACAACTGTTTGATCTTTTACTGCCTTAAAAACTTCAGAGACCTGTAGTTAAAAAATAATAATCAGACACCTGTCAATATAACATGTTTTTTTTAAATTAACTTATCTATCATTTACCAATGTTCATCATATAGCTTGTAAACTACCTGTATATATTTTTTTTCTAAAGGAACCCTGTTTAAGATCCTTTTTGATTGTCTAATCTAAGGTTTGTAGCTTATCTCCATAAATATTTTAATTACTGTGCACAGAATATTTTTTACATTTCCTCATCGAAATATTTTGAGAATATGTTGATGGAGCTGCATTTTAAATGGTCGGAGTTCCCATTTGCACATCTTCTGTTGTCACTAATTATGTAGCTGAAGCCTATAATGTACTTATTGGCTTTTAGTTAATTAAATCCGTTTCTTAACCATGCAAAAATGAATGTTTCTAAAAATGTCTTAAATATCTTATAGTTTTTTATCATGAAAAAAGTATTTCAAAAACTGAGAGTTTAATGATAAAATCGTTTTTAATTACCTGTTTTTGGCTATTTAAGAAGTAAGATTTGCTTGTTATGCCATATAAACATAGGTTGGTATAATAGATCGCAAATTTTGAATGTATGTGCTGTCTAGCAAAGAATCAGCTTGTATCTGTATCTGTATATAACAAACGTTAAAGGGGTTACACAATATCTGTGATATTATAATATAAAATGTATTACAAAATGATGTTGGTAGATTCTGTAGGAAATTTTGTTAATAGTCTATTGAATCAATTATGCTGAGTGTAATTATTGTGATGTAGTTTTGGTGTTTGAAGGTAAATACTGGGTAATACATGTGCAACAGTGTGTCTTTGTGCTGCTTTAATATATAATATATTAGCTTCCCCTATCCCGTATTAATTTTTAAGTCATAAAAGTAAAAAATTTACAGATTAGGAATTGTACTTAGATGATACATTTTTGAACAAGATTTTTGATAAAATTTTTGAATTTTTGTATAGAGCTGTCAAGAAATATTTTTGAAAGATCGCCTCAAAACTGATGTATGATATATTATTTTTGTACAACATTAATGTTAATAAGTAAATATCTCCTTCAATTTCTACTTATGTATATGCAAACATCCTTATATTTTTTTAAAGCAATGTATATTTGCTGGTTCTATGTTATATTATTTATTTGTTTTATGTATCCTGTGTTCTTTTTATAAACATAATAATCTTTACAATTTTTTGAACGAGTCATTTATATTAATGTTAATAATTGATTATATATTTGACGGTATATAAACCAATTAATAGTGTTACCACTAATTTGTACCATTTGTATATAAGAGGAGTAATATGACCTAAATTAGTATTTTATGTAAATTAGGCATTTCTCTCTTCATGATGCAATAAAGTACCTGAAAATATAATTGTAGTTTTTTCAGTTGCCTAGTGTTTCCAAAGAAGAAAGCAGGAGTCAAAATAATGGACAGCAGTTCCATTACATTGATAACAAAGCGCTGACAAGAGAAACAAAAGAAGAATTACACAGTATTGTCAGTGTGATAGATAGTGTGCTAAGAAGAATCAAACTAAAGTTGCATATAAAACCGAACCGCCAATAACTAGAAATATTCAGGTACCGTGGGAGTATTATAGACAGAAATATTTTAACTTGGACCTAAGAAAGAGTTTCCGGGAGCCATTAATGAGGCAGAAAACTGGACTTTAAATAAACGGACATGGAGAATGGATGTTTATAAAAGTCAGCATAAAAAATAAGACTATGTACATGTTAACTGATAGAAAGACGAATAGAAGCGTGATAGAGAAGAAAACTGCTAATTGGAAGACATTTGAGATGAGGAACGGACATTTTATAGACATATTCAGAGACACGACAGCAAAGGACACATAGTTGGGAGAGTGATAGTTGCAATGACAAGGTGACATCACCTTTAGGCTGTGATGATGTTGAATATTTCCAAATGTAAACATTAGAAACACTTTCTCAGATGCATTTTCCGTTAAACCAATTGTCGTCACATATTTTCTTTAAAGCTTCCTAAACTTTTAACAGACTGTAGTAGTAGTAGCAGTGGTGGGGAGGCCAAGGCCAAGCAAGTAGGCCACAATGGGCCCTTTTTGCCAACCCCAGCAACCATGCTCCACTCTTCCTCGGTTCCGTCGCCAAACCGCCTCGACCTCGAGATGAAGGCCGTGACGGTCTTCAATTGGACGGTACTTACTTGATTCCTCTGCAGAGTCCTCGATCCCAACAATTCTGCTCGAAGACTCCCAAAAGCCTCGCATTCACACAAGTAGGTGTCTAAGGCGGCAGAGACTGTCTTCGTACTTATGCCTATCGCAGGCTCCGGGCCACAGAACGGCCGCCGGGAACCGAGTCTTGCGAGATTATTCGCCACCTCATTCCCCGCTACGCCCCAGTGTCCCTGAACCCACACCAGTTGCACCTCCTTCGTCCTGGCTAGTCCTCTGAGGGCGTCAGCGCACTTCTGAACCAGTGTTGACCTGATTCTGGCCGCGCAGACTGCCCAGAGGACCGCCTGGCTATCCGAGCAGATGTACACACATTTCTCGGGACTCCTCTTCACATCCTGTCTATTGGCCACAGACAGGATAGCAAACACCTCTGTTTCGAATGCTGTGGTATATGCGCCAAGAGCATAGCTCTCGCGCACCCCCAGGCCCTCGATGTATATTCCTGGTCCTCCAGCCGCGATCCGTCGGTGAAACAGACCAGACTTGCGGGCTGGAATGCAACCTCATTTTCCCTCCACTGATCCCTACTCGGATCCTGAAGGTGTATGGCCTAGTCAACTTAATATCGTCCTCGGCATTCCGCACCTTTATGGCGGAAATCGGAATTTCCTTTTCCACCTCCTTGACGACTCTTGCATGCCCTATTACTGCTCCTTCTCCGCACCAGTTTCCTGAGTCTCGCATTCTAAGATGCGACGCCATAGCCTCCCTTCTGATACAGATGGGAAGCGGTGGCAGCATCAACAGGACCTCTAGCGCGGCTGAGGGTATCGTCATCATAGCGCCCTGAACCCCTCTACCTTCCTCTTCTTGGTAAATAGGATCATCTCCGTCTTCGCCGGGTTTACAGAGAGTCCCTGCTCACCACACCACCTTTCTATTATGCTACAGGCAGCTTGCATGCACTCACAGACGACGCCGACGAATTTGCCGGTCACTAAGACCAGCCCATCATCAGCGTACGCCTGGGCGTAGAAGCCATTCTCAGAGAGTCGCTCCAAGAGGCCGTCCATGACCAGACACCATAGATGGGGCGAAAGGCAGCTGCCTTGAGGACAGCCGCCCGTCACCCCAACGTCCAGCCTCCGGCCCCTCAAGTTCAGCGAAACTCTCCTGTCCTCCAGCATGCTCGCCACTCAGCCTATTAGGGACCTCGACGTTCCCCTATCGTGTCGGGCGGTACAGACGGTATCCGTCCTTGCCTTATCAAAGGCCCCATCCACATCGAAGAACACAGCTAATGCGCTCTCCCCGTAATGTAGGGCTCTTTCCACCTTCCGTGTCGCAGCATGGAGCGCCGTTTCCGTCGACTTCCCCTGCTGGTACGCGTGCTGACCTTTATGGAAGGGGTGATCCTTTAGGATCCCTCCCAACATAAACCTATCTACTATCCTTTCGAATGTCTTAAGCAGGAATGATGTAAGGCTGATTAGCCTGTACGCCTTGGCCAGTGTGTAGTCCTCCCTTCCCGGCTTGGGAATGAAGACCCTCTTACCCGGAGCCAGGCCTTTGGGACGTAGCCCCACGCCAGGCTGTCCCGGAAAACCTCCTTAATGTTGGGGAGCAGTATATCCAGGCCCCTCTGGAGCAGGGCCGGAAAAATCCCATCACAGCCCGCGGACTTGAAAGGAGCGAACTCGCCCACCGCCCAGGCTATAGAACCTCCTGCCGGATGTGATTGACAAACGTTGGAGCTGTACCACCATTTAATACCTCTAGGTTCGTCGTAGCCAAATACTCTAGTAGAGCCTCACCGCGTGGTATTTGTGCTGCCCCACAATCTGTGGTGAGAATTGGCATCGCAGCCTATTATCAGTTGTAACCCATGTTTCCTCGCGAAATCGATGATACGCACAACTGTGGCGTCCCTGGACCCGAGCTGCGGCAGCAACATCGAGTCCAGCAGTTTTGAGCGACACTGCCTCTATGTTTGCAACCCTCCATACACGTACTTACTTAATAAGAATCTTCAATAGTAGATTGGTCGACTGTAATGTGTAATGTATTCCCTTGATAGGCGTGGTTTAGCTCGAGTAGCTCTAGTCAGAACTGAAATAGGCAAACAGTTTTGCGGCATTGTGTTTTGATATAGTATAGGGGAGGGTGGGCCACAATAAGACGCGGGGTACAATGAGACAAATTGTATAAATTTCAAATGCGCGCGCTTTTTTCTCTGCCTTTTTAACAGAAGTTCAAGTTTGCCATGATTCATTTTCTATCCAACTTACCGGCAGTTCACAGCACATACGACATTGTTATTTGCTTTTCGTTAATTTTGGGTATGTAATCTTTTTCCATATACTCAATTTAGCATGTAATAACTGTGGTATCTATTGCCTTAAGTTTTCGCCGTTTTATTTAGTAATTACTGCAAGTTTTTTTTATCATCACGCGCTAGGTTACGTTGAGTTAATTTCGCTTTTAAGTAAAATGTGAACCATTTTATTCCGACTTGCGTTAGGGCCACAATGAGACACAATTTAGTGGGCCACAATGAGACTTGTCTTATTGTGGCCCATGAATCCGTGTTAAATGTAGGTACTTAGAAATTTAAAGATTATTTAACAAAGCTTGTTTTTTCCCTGAAATAGCTAGCATCATGTTCAGAGGAAGGAAAAGAAAGACTGAAAAAGGAAATTTCACAGAGGAACAAATGAAAAGTGCTGTTAGGCAGGTGATTGTAGAAAGATTGTCACTACGTGAAGCAGCTGAACGGAATGGTGTTAAATTTCAAACTTTAGCACGATATGTTAAGAGACAGAAAGATCAACCTGAAAGCAAAATTAGAATGACCCCTAAATACAATTCCCGTCAAATATTCTCTAAGGCAGAAGAACAAAGTTTGTGTTATTACATTCTGGAATGTTCGAAAATGTGTTATGGAAAATCCACCAAAAATGTTCGCGCTTTGGCTTATGAGCTAGCTACAGCCAATTCCAAACCTATTCCAGAGAGTTGGAGGAGAAACAAATTAGCCGGAGTCGACTGGCTTAGTTCATTCATGAAAAGACACCCCATACTCAGCATCAGGCAGCCCGAGGGTTGCAGCTTATCCAGAGCAACTTCTTTCAACCGACATAATATTTCAAAGTTCTTTGATAACCTTTATGCAATTATGGAGAGGTCTGAAAAACTTCGAGACCATTCAAGGATTTATAACTTGGACGAGACGGCAACAACAACTGTCCATAAACCAAAAAAGATCATCGCAAAAAAAGGGACGAAGCAAGTCAATAAAGCTACTAGTGGTGAACGAGGAACCCTAGTTACCACGTGCTGTTTCATAAATGCAGCTGGGAATAGCCTTGCTCCAGTAATGATTTTTCCAAGAAAAAAATTTAAAGAACATATGTTAATTGGGGCTCCACCAGGCACTCTGGGCTTAGCAAATCCTTCTGGATGGATGAACACAGAATTATTCGTTGAAACATTCAAGCACTTCATCAAAAAGAGTGCAAGTTCTCTAGAGAATCCTTGTATATTAGTGATGGATAATCACGAAAGTCATTTGTCTGTCCAAAGTATAACTCTAGCCAAAGAGAATGGAGTCACAATTATGACTTTGCCACCTCACTGCTCTAATAAGCTTCAACCATTAAATGTCACAGTTTTTTATTCATTTAAAGCTTTTTATAATGCCGCTGTAGATAGTTGGCTTTTAAATCATCCCGGAGTGCCTTTGAATATCTATGGGATAGCGGGATGTGTGGGCCAAGCTTTCCAACGGTCCATGACACCAAAAAATATTATAGCCGGATTTAGAAAAACAGGCATCTATCCATATGATCGAAACATTTTTACAGATGATGACTTTCTCTGTAGTGAAGTGACGAATAGAAACTTAAGACGGCCTCCAGAGCCCAATAATCAACCTGTTACCGGACCAAGTCATGCTTCAGACGATGAGCCCAATCGATCTGTCACGCCTACTCCCACTACACCACCTTCTAAAAGATTCATTACTCCAGAAGAATTAGTTGGTTTTCCAAAAGCCAAGGAACTGAAACTAGAAAGGAAGAGGCGAACTAAAGGAAAAAGTGCCATAATGACTGACACACCTGAATTGTTAGTTATAAAAGTAAAAGAAAGAGAAAAACTTAGAAGAAATTCACTGAAGTAGTCTGGTCTCAAACAGAAGAAAAATAGATTGAAAGAACTACAGTCATCCGAATCAGAGAGTGAAGGTAGTTTGCAGGTAGAGACGGATAATGATGATGATTTTGACATGTCAGAAACAGAAAATGAAATTAATTTGGAGCCGTTGTCCAAAAACCCAGATGTAGGAGATTTTATTCTAGTGGAGTTTTCTACTAAAAAGAAAATTTACTACATAGCCAAGGTTATTGACAACAAAAGTGAGATTGAGGTGAGCTATCTGAGAAGAAGTACAAAATGTTTAGATAGTTTCATTTTTCCAATTATTCCTAATGACGCTTTTGTTCACTTGTCTGACATTAAAGCGATTTTGCCACCTCCGCAGCCTACTGGACGCACCAAGCGACAAGGTCGTTTAATTAAATTTTCTGTCAATCTGGACACTTTGGAAATCCGCTGAAAGTGTTATTGTGTATTTTTTTAGTTTGATACCTCTTACGTTTAATTTACTGTTGTATTTCAAATGATTTTATATTTGTTCTATATTAAAACTGTCAAAACAGTAATATTTTTAGGTAGTCTCATTGTCCCCTTACCTCGGGCCACAGTGAGACAGAAATATTATTTTTATAAAAAATTGCTGCCATTTTTATTGTCGCATTTCAACAACTGTATAGTCTACAATTTGTTCTTAAAATATAAACATATATATCTGTTCATTTGTTTTGATGATATAAATAAAATAAAACTTTTTATTTTGAAATATGTATTTTTTGTCTCACTGTGGCCCACCCTCCCCTATACCAATGCATGAATATATTATATTTTTTTGTCTCGTGGGGTCATTTAGATTCACTAATTACGTATATAAATGAGAAAGCTCAAATTACCGCTACCTATTCCAAGTAAAAAGAGAAGTAAATTAAACTTTAAAAAAATACAATATATTTTTTAGGATTTCTAAGTCCATTTTTAGGGAGACCTAAAAGCCAAACAAAGTTTTTTGCGATATGTGAAGAAAAAACAAGGCTCCTATGAGAGTTGTCCGAACGCGCTGAATTTCAATTATTATCTTTAGCAAATGCGCAATAGTAGCGAATTTTCATAAAAAACTTGTTTTCATAAATCTGCAAGTTAAAATAGTAAGTAACCCAGCTAACCTTTAATGCTGGCCCAGTATTGGCGTCATAGCCGGTACCCGGCACTTTACTTGCTGGAGAAGTGCTTGAATACAATGCTGGGCCGGTAGCTATAGGAAACTCTAGCCAGCATCCGGCCAGGCACGTTACCAATGCTGCAGAGTTACTTGATTTCAATATCAAATCTGCATTTCTCAAGCACTTATATCAAGTGCTCAATTTTAGGTGGCCCACTACTATTTTGAAGGACCAGCACTACTCTGCATATATATATATATATATATATATATATATATATATATATATATATATATATATATATATATTAATAGTCCAAAAATCAACATGATATAGGAATAAGTATACATAAGAAATCTATCAAATTGTTAAACGATATTGGTTTTATAAATAGAACCCATCAATACAGACCATTATTTTCATCGATATTCAATTTTGTGGGTTATATAATTACATAAAATAAATCAGAATATTGAAACGGTTTTCTTATATTATAGGACATAGAAAAAATGAAATAAAAACCAAGTGCCCATATATATTAGACGTTTTAATGTCATAAAAATGAAATCTTTGCAATTAAGAATAAAGTATAAATGTGTCAAAATTAACAATAATGGCAAATAAAATAAGAATAAACAAACTCATAAATGAAACAATAATCTGAGAATCCATTTAATTAACAATATAAGTGAATATTAATATTGTAGTATGTACATATCCACTCGCACAAACAAACTTAAAGATATGAAACACGACCTGTATAATATTTATCGCTAATAATTGGTGAAAATAATAACAAGTGAATATTTGCGAGTATGTACACTTGACTGCACGAACAATTCCCTAAGATGTCTTTTTCAAGAGACGCTGTGTCCATCTGGTTTGTCCACTAATTGAGATTTGAAATTTCATCGAAGGTGAATACTAAGTGCATATTTTAAACTGTGATGTGTACTGATGGGTACACTTTTGGAGACCCCAAGTCATCACAGCACATTTTTAAAGATTTGGCGATCGTTTCACTAACAATAAGGTTAGCGACATCAGAGGATGTATTATCTTTTACAACTGTAAACTGCTTAAAACATTTCATGTAGCACTTGAGTTATATTTCAGGCTTAGCTTACAATATTTTTCCGAAAACATATTTTTGTCTCCTATATTCTTCACTGTCTGCTGCATTACGAAGGCAAAACTTTAATGAGTCACCTTTTCGTTGTCTGGCATCTTCACACAAAGGGTTCTTGCTCACTGTTCCTGAAAATCAGACACTATATCAACGAAAAATGTTCGACTGTTCCACAATGCAACATTTACAAATAATAAGTTTAATGATGCTTGTCAAGGCGTAATACTAGTTATATTGAATTAATCAATCTCGATAATGTTACTTCCTTTCCTTAATTATGGAGGAAGAATGGTGAATAATACAAGAGCTGACACACAAAATCAGTTACCAATATTTGCGTGATTTACAAACAAACTATACATTCAAGTGCTTATGATTTGCATACTGTGAGAATACTACATTTAGTATAATGCGATAAGACTATAAATAAATTAAAAAATTATTAACTTACCTATTGCCTTGCTACAGATAATTTCTTGCGTTTATCATTTATCATTTTACTTTAATTAAGCTCCAAACACACAGCACTACAACACATAAACATACGCCATGTTGTTTTAGTTTTAATGTTTTCTTTTGTGCTAGCGCCATGGACATGCGCCAACACTATCGGCTCACGATGATAGACGAGCAGACGAGGGCTATTATGGCTACCCTGCACTTCTCCAGCGTTTTGCCGGTACTACGAAAAAGCGATAATTCTCACCGCATAGCCAACATTGGTTAGGTACTGCGGAATACCGTAAATATTATTTGCATTTTGCCAACGCCAATAAGGTAAGGGTAAAGCGCCTTTTCGTCGTTGCCGTTACTGAACCAGCACAGACGGCATTATCCCGGCAGACGGCTGATGGTTGCGTGTTTGCTGGGAAGTATTGAAAAAAAGTAAGCAGGCAACGCGTTTTTGCAGCGAATGTTCATAAATATATTTGAAATGTTATAATAAGTCAATTTCCCATTATTAAGCTAAAATCTTAACTTTTAATATTTAACAGTACAATTAAGTGTCTATAATTGAGCAACATTGGGTACCTACAATATTTTATAAAAATAAAACGTAAATATTTAAGTCTGACTGCCTTTTGAATAAGTAGCAGGTTTAGCAAAAGTAAGTACAAAAAATTATAATGTTTGTAGAGTTTTTAAGAGCATTCCAATTCATACCTTTATCTGTCCCATTATTAAGCAGATTTTTTTTGTTAATAATTATTAAAAGTCAAAAAAGGCATATCTTAGTGTATACTGCACCACGAACATCTTACAATAAATGTTGTTGTAATAAAAAAAGGCACTGAGCATGGCTTAACCGAAATATAACGCGAGGATTGAAACAGCCGGGATGTCTGTTATGGAGAATATATCAGCCAATAAAACCGTCCGGATCGCTTCGCGGCAATTTCAAAATGAAGTATAAGTCCCACTATCTCATAGGTTTTGTAATTGACGAGGCAAATTCATTAAACAACTGTTTTATGTCTGTGCCTTTAATTTGTAGATTTTTTTAGAGTTTATTTGTTTGTTAGTTAGTGTAATAGAAACACATATCAGCGTATAATGCGTTATTATTTACTATATTTGCCAAGTAAAGCAGCATAAGAATATGATGACTGTGGAGAAAAGAGTAAGGTAGGTAGGTACTTATATCATGGAAACAACTATTAACCAATGTCAAAGTTTGTTGTGAAAGTGTAGGTAAATTATGTTTAATGTCAGACATCTGTAATGAAAAACTAGGTATCAAATTATTATCTTTACCAAATTCCAAACTACATTTAGATCGTTAGAGTAGGCCTATAAAAAGTTCGCAATTTGTTTCCAGACTATGGTGGCTTACTATAATTATTTGTGAACACTATCTATTTTCACGGGTTAGCGCTCAAAATCGAAAATAACCTTTTAATGAGAATGAAATGTAACATTAAGTAACTACTTAATGATTCAGTTAGGTATAAGAAAAAACTTCAGTGTGATGTCAGGACAACTCCAGGCGAAACCTTGTTCTTCTTTTAGACTTGCTCGTGCATTTATTTGATTTATTTTCTATTTTCAAAACAAAAAGAAATCATTGCCCTTGAATAACATAATTTTAAATTTCGTGCGTCTTTGTACTTATTCTACTTGACTTTCTAATATTGGCCAAATCGCCTTCCAAAACACTAGTCTGACCAATGACATAATAGATAGGTCTATGAGCCTGACTTTGTGCCATGTTGCCAAATGTAAAAGTTATCAACGATTTTTGTGACTAGTCTATGACCTAGCGTCTTTCAGTTTTTGCTGTTTTTAAAATACTAAATTTGGTATTCTTCTGGCAGCTAATTTATAGTAAAAAAATTAAGTTTGAATAAGCTAATTGTTCTTTTACTCAAAAACATCAAATTTGCGGTGATAGTATTATAATCTTTATACTAGAAACCTATGTACCAAATTTCATTCAAATAGCTTTATATTTTTTCGTAAAAAACGAGGTCCCATTTACCTGGCGAATGAACTTATTCAAGCAATTTGTACAAATAATAATATACCTGCAAAGACATAAAATATCATACATACATACACACACACACACAAATATATATATATATATATATATATATATATATATATATATATATATATATATATATATATATATATATATATATATATATATATATTCGGTAAGTCAACGAAATGATAAAGTACGGCGTTGCGCCCTATACTAATAGTATAGATATAATTAGATTATGCTTCCGCCTGCCTAAAGCACATATTTAGAAAACATTTATCAATATACAACCTGCCCCAGCGGTCCGTCGCGAGCTTAACATAAGTTTTTAAATAGGACACGGCATTTTTTAATCCATTGCTACTATTCTCTGTAAAGTTTCCTCTATTTATTGACCAATAATATCGTATATGTTATATATGGACCGTTTCCGAAATATGTAACTTTCTCAATTATTTTCTCTCAAAATCGTTATACGTTTTAAAACTAATATCAGGTCAGGTCATTGTTTTGAAGATTTTAGAAATAAATAGTAAACGTTATTATTACCACACCACTCGGATAACTACTGGGATAATAAAACTTCTATATAGTGTTCAATATCGTCCGACAGATTTGGATAACTTTATATATATATATATATATATATATATATATATATATATATATATATATATATATATATATATATATATATATATATATATATAATGAAAGGCAATCTGCCTACTCCTTAAAGCGGTGGCTAAGGGTAGGTTTAGTTGTACCTCGATTACGAGGCCTCAATCTGCCTACCCCCAAATCCCGCCAGTGATCGTCTCTTAGGTATCAGCACAGTATAAGGGAGACCTTAGATTTCATATTTTCTTAACTTCTTGAAAATGGCTCCAAAACAGGAGCCAGAACGTCGAGTTTTCGTAAATTCTAGACGTACTTCAACCCAAGAACCAAGTATATCTCACACTAATGACCGCGGAAACCTTTCCGTATAAAGTTTGAAAGTGAACCCGCATACAGGTTTTATGGGAAGGGGATAGTTCTCATTCATTTTAGGAATTTTTTTCAAAATTGTAATGCAGGGGCTTTGAAATAATGAGCCAAACCACCTTCTAAAGACTTACCGACTATATTAAAAGCCTTTATTTGTTTATTTTTCGAGTTATCGTCGTGACACTAATACACACACATATATATATATATATATATATATATATATATATATATATATATATATATATATATATATATATATATATATATATATATATCTGTGTGTGTGTGTGTGTGTGTGTGGGTGTAAAATAAATCACAAATCAGCTAAAATTGCAAATAAACAAGGTAGGTACAGACGTGGAGACTATTTCTCTGCTGCCTTGCAAATGTTAGTTTTATTTTCTGTAACCGGTTTCGCTGCTTGATAGCTTTCTCAGACAAAAGATGTCAAGCAGCAAAACCGGTTACAGAAAATAAAACCAACATTTGTGAAGCCAAAGAAATAGTTTCCACGTATTTATTTAGTATGGAACGGTTTCACCAAGTAAGGGCATTAAGAGTTGATGAAAACAATTAGGTTTTTTTTTCTAATGGCTTTTCCATAATTTTTAGTATTCTACGACGAATTAGTTACAGTACCTATCTCTATTCATTAACCTATAAAGAAAAGTCATGAAGTGCGTGTTCAAAGTTAACGGTAAGAAAAATCTTCGGTTTTCTCTTTGTTTAACCGCATCCCAGTTTCCAACAATAATATGCTTTTTAAAACAATATTTTATAATTTTACATTTCCATGATAAAAAGTTGGCATTCAAGTTATAACCTATATTCTTTATTTTTTTTTAAGTTTTAAAATAAACTGTTATTAAATTAAATTCACTAATAGAGAGGTATCGATGGTGAGACTTGACAAACATTTTTTTCAAATGAGTGCGAACTAGGACCCTTAGAACCCATATCCGGGGTCTGTTTCGATTTTTATATGTTTATATATATATATATATATATATATATATATATATATATATATATATATATATATACATGTATTCATCTGATAACTCAAAAAATAATTAACCAATTTCGATGAAACACAGCAAGTGCCTTTTTTTATTAATGGCTTGGATGAGATCGTTAGCCAGGAAAATCGGGCAGGGTTTTCCGGGAAAATGTTGTTTTGTTTAGAAAAAAAAATCCTCCGAAAATCACAAAACTGTTTTAATGAAATTTAATGGATATTTTGCCTTGGGAGGGACCGTAGTACGTACTAAAATTCAACTTTCTACGTTTATAGAAAATTGAGTTATTCAAATTTTGAATTTTCATTCGAAAAAATTTTTTCCTCCGAAAATTACAAAGTTATTTTAATTAAATTTTGTGGTTATATTGCCTTAGGAAAGACCTTACAACATACCAAAATTAAACTTTTTAAGTTAATAGAAAATTGAGTTATTCACATTTGAAGCATTTAATAAAAAGTCACTACCATAACGCCACTGCTGCGTCCAGACTTCTATAAGATATAACTGAACCACACCATAATAAGTTTATTATGGTGTGGTTCAACATAATAGGTAGTTACCTATTATGTTCTGACTACACTGTTACACAGAACAGTTATTTAGCGTCGAAGACAGCAGGTAGCAGGTAGGCATTTACGATCGTTTGATGGCCTTCTATACATGTGTTGGCTATTATTTCGAACATTCTTCTAAATCAGCCCTTGCCCTTAGAAATAAATAAGCAGGTAGGTTAACTTAAAAACGCAGGCTTTATTAGTGAATTTTCTTTAAAAAAAATTCACTAATGAGGAGATCCCGACTTTTGAATTTTGAACAAATTTCTTCAAATGAGCGCTAATTAGCCCCCCCAGAAAACATATCCGGGGTCAGTTTCAATTTTTATATGTTTATATATATATATATATATATATATATATATATATATATATATATATATATATATATATATATATATATATATATATATGTTTATATATATATATGTTTATATATATATATATATATATATATATATATATATATATATATATATATATATATATATATATATATATATATATCAAAAAATAATGGGCCGATTTTGATTAAATTTGGTGAAAAAATTCCTTTCGCAAATGGCTTGGATAAGTTCGTTAGCCAGGAAAATCAGCCCAGGTTTTCCCGGAAAATTTTGTGTTTCCTTTCGAAAAAAATTTATATCTCCGGAATTAACAAAGTAAGGGCAAGCAAATTTAGTACGCAGGTTTATATCCTTATAGGTAAGTTACCTACCAAAATTTAGCTATGTAGGTCAAAAGACAAAAAAGTTATAGGCATTTAAAAAAAAATTGGGGTTTTCCTCAAAACGTCAAAGTGGCGATATAAAATGTCAAAATTGGCAACATTTAGGCAAATAACTTAAATCTAATACGGGCTATAGAAATAAAATGTCTCAAGAAGGATGTTTTACAAACCCTAAAGTGTTAGTTTCAACCGTCATTGTCCTTCATTTTACTAAAATATTTGCAGAAAATTCATTTCAAATAGACCCTTTCTCTGATGCTTGGCAGTAGCCTTAGCTATAGAGTTTATGATTTAATGGTATATAATTTTTGTCGAATTTTCGTAAAAAATTCATAAAGCTCAATATATCCGTTATTATATAAGATATGAAGAAAATTTGTATATATTAATTATAGGGTGTCTTGAGCTACATCTTAAAATAATATTTCTGCAATCACAGGATGGCCCATAAGTCGTTGGTGATACAAATTTCCTTTTTTTAATCAAACACGCCTTATGTTATTGAATTTTTGCATTTTCCATCGAAATATAATGCATGTTTGTAAGAAAATAAATTCTGGACGCAGCAAGTGCGTTATGGTAGCGAATTTTGATCAAATGTTTCATATTTGAACAGCTCAATTTGCTATTAACCTATAAGGTTGACCAAGAAACATGTTTTTTCGGGAACATTTTAAGTTTACTTTTGGAAATTTTTGTACATTTTCACACAATAAAGTTATTTTAATGGAACATGGCACATTGTTTTTACTATATAGGTTATACTGGTAACCAAATTTGATGCCTGCTTTCTTAAAAAAACACACATATTTGTTACTAAAAAGATTTTTATGAAAATTCACTACCATAACGCACTTGCTGCGTCCAGAATTTTATAATATAAACTCGTATTTGCTCAGGACTTCAACTTTGTTTTTTCAAAGGATAAAATAACTATATATAAATAACAAAATAAATAGACAAGGGTTCCATTGAATGTTACGCAGATGACATGATAGCGATTATTAGAAACGGAAAAAGAATTACAAAGGATGTTGAGTGTGCTAGATGTTGTTTTAAAAATATCAAACTAAACATCAGTACGACGAAAATAAGGGTACACAAGATAAGTAGAGGACAGCGAAAATGAATACAAAGCTTAAATATGCAACAGCTTGAACAAGTAAAATGTTCATGTACTTTGAAAGTATTATTACGGATGATGATAAATTTAGCAAATCTGAGGAGAATCCCAACATTCAATAGGTAGACAACATACCTACTTTTCTGGCAGATAAACATTCAAATTTGGGTCTAAGGAAATGGTTCAAGTCAAACGTAGAGCATAGCATACCGTACTAGTTTTAGTGACTCATACGCTGTTCCATGCACAAAAAAATGGGAACGCAGTAAGTGCGTTTTGGTAGCGAATTTTCATTAAATGCTTCAAATTTCAATAACTCAATTTGCTATTAACCTAAGGTTCGTTGGCTAGGAAACAAGTTTTCTTGAACACATTTAGGTTTATTTTCAAAAAATTTTTGTACATTTTCAGGCGGTAAGTTATTTTGATAAAATATGGTACATTGTTTCTACTATATAGGTTATACCGGTAACCAAATTGATGCCTGCTTGCATTCAAGAGGCATAAGGCACTGGCTGCGTCCAGGCTTTTTTTACAAACATGCATCATATTTCGATAAAAAAGACAAAAATGCAATAATATAAGGGATGTGTTCGGAAGAAAAATTATAGGTATCATGAACGACTTATGTGTCATCCCGTGATTGTCAAAATAATTGTATAAGATGCAGCTCAAGACACTCTTATAATTAACGTATACAATTTTTTCTCGTATCTTGTAGGTATAATAGCAATTATATAATTGAGCTTTACCGTAGAAATGCGCCATCCTGCATATATGTAAACAGATAAAAACTGAAACTAAACCCGGATATGGATTCTAGGACGCCTAGCTTGCACTCATTTGAAAAAATCTTTTTAAAATTCAAAAGTCGCGGTCTCCTCATTAACGAATTTTTTCCACGAAAATTAGCTAAAAATTATAGATCGATAAACCATAAGCTTAACTAAAGCCACTGCCAAAGCATCAGAGAAAGTCTCTATTTGAAATGAATATTCTGTAAACATTTATGTAAAATGAAGGACAATGACGGTTGAAGCAAAAAATTAAGGGTTTGCAGAACCCTCTCTTTGCGACATTTTCTTTACATAAACCGTATTTGTTTTAGCTTGTTTGCTTAAATGTTGCCAATTTTGTCGTTTCAAATCGCGACTTTGACGTTTTGAAGAAAACCCCATTTTTTTCCTTTAAATGCCTATAACTTTTTTGCCTTTAAACTTACAGACCTAAGTCGTGATACATGATTCATTCTTTATAATACAAATAAGCCTACAAAATTAGGTTCCATTGCTTTGTTATTTCTGGAGATATAATTTTTTTCGAAATAAAACAAAATTTTTCGGGAAAACCTTGGCCGATTTTCTTGGCTAACGAACTTAAGCAAGCCACTCGCAAAAGGAAGGTACATATGGAATTTGATCAAAATTGGCCCATTATTTTTTGGATTATCGGTGTGATACAATCTAAAAGTCGGGATCTCCTCATTAGTGAATTTTTTTTAAAGAAAATTCACTAATAAACTAAAGCTTCTGCTCATATACACAATCCTCAAGAATATAGGATAAACTAAGTGAAGATTGGAACATGTGATGAGCACTGATAAGTACACTCGGAGAACCAAAACCACCGCAACACATTCTTAAGGCCGAAACGATCGTTTCACTCACAAAGACCTAATGATAATCTGCTACTGGAATGTTGTAATGCATGGGAAGTAAAGTTGTACTTTGACCAGCAGGTTACAAAGAGAATGGAACGTTTCCCCTTTCACAAGTATGTGTCTTTCAAATAATGTTATCCGAAAGTTATTATGTTGCAGTGTTATGTCCAATGAAGCTTTTCCTCTTTCAATAAGCATTTTATTCTCCATCCTCTTCCACATAGCATACTTATTAACATTTCTGACATATTCCATGTCTACATTTCAAATACATATGAATTGATGAACATTTACATCAGGTCCAAATTAAAATGTTTATCAGTGTGAAGACAAGGCTTTTTGTTTATTAAATGGTTACTTTGCCATCGAGATCCTTCTTGCCAGTTCTCATTGTATCATCAACAGTAATAATACTTTCAAGGTACATACATATTTTTATTTCGTCAAGTTGTTGGCCATCCAGCTTTATATTCATGTCCGCAGTTCTGTCCTTACATATCTTTATTAGTTTTCTTTTCGCAATATTAATTTTTATTGACTGTATGGCAATTTTTAACGTCGGTCTATTCCCGCAACTATGGCCAATCTCCGACGCCAGGGAGCAGTTTCACCTTACTACCCTGGAAATGTTGGCAAACCTCGGCCCTTCTATAAGAAGGGTATGTATCTTTAACGTGCCCAACATCGCACGGACACGTTAAAGATCCGTACCCCTACTTGACCATTGTCGCGGACTAGACCGATGTTAAAAAAAGTAAGTAATGCAATCATCTGTGTGTGTAAACTATAAACTGAATATTTATTTGATTTAATTATTTTCACTCATCTAATTATTCATTCTGGAATAGGAAGTGGCAACGCGGTGTGAAATTCACACAACCAAAACGGCTACGCAGCATGCGCAGCGCAAATATGTGCGGTGCACGGTTAATGTTTAAAGTCTCAGAATGTCCTACACGTTTTTCTCTAATTTCTAACCCAAGTAGGTACACTTCGTTTTTCAAAAAATAAGGGAACAGCGAAGCAACAGAAAGACAAGTTGTATTATTTGAACTGTGACCTGGCTCTTTACTTCAGATTTTAAAATGGGTAAGTCAGTTGTAAAATTTGTTAATTAGAATCAAAATATAAGTAGTTTTAGATATATGTGGGAAACTATAACCCCATTATTTTCATTTGTAATAAAAATGTCTTGTTTTTCAAGTCTTTATATATATATTAGGTAGCCTATCGAGTTTTACTCTTGCAGTTGTGATTTCTTTATCAAAAAATAATGTGTTACAAGAAATGACTCTTAATTTTCTTAACATGGATGTTCTTCAAAATGTTAGGTTTACCTATTCAATTTCACTTCTGCTTGTATAAAAAAAAAGTCTGAAGGGAGCAAGTGCGCTATAGTAGCGATTTTTCATCAGTTTTGTTATAATGTACTATAAGTGAAGAGAAGTATGCAAAAATTGAAGTTGTAGGAACAAGAGCCAGCAGGTAGATATATTTGTAAAGTAGGAGCATCCTGAAGAAGCTGAAATTTTAGCAAAATTGATAGTGACAAATCTAGAAAGTTTGATACAGCATTTTTGAGAAGGAAATTTGTAATTTTCGATGGAAAAACTTGACTCGCAGAACTGACCAGTGTGGTGAAAAAATACCGGAAGTCTCTAGTTGGCCTAGAAGCTTCACAAACCATGATCTACATATAAAAGAAATATTTAATGTTGTTACCTCTTGAATAGCGAAATTGTCTTTATGAAAATCCGCTGATATTGCACAATTTATTACAAAATTAAGAAATATGTGGTAAATTCAATATTCTCATGCAACATTTTTTTCAATTTCAGAGCAAGAACAAACAGAAACCGAGCAAAGTGACAAGGTTGCTCAGATCTTATCCAAGGTGAGCCAAGCAGTTGATGGCTTGAGGGAACACCTGGTCCCTCTGTATGGTTAGTGTTAAATTTCAAAGATTTATATTATTATGTTGAATATAATTTTGATTTTGTTGAAATTTTGTAATGTTTTGTATGCAATATACACGCACTTGCCTAGCCTGATGCTGAAGAAGAAGAGTTTGAAGTTATATCAAAAATGTTTTATATAGATGTATATAATTTACTGTTTATAATAAAAGGCAATAAAAAAGTTTACTTTTTGTATGCTCTTACAGAAGGGTCCTGTAAATATTTATGTTGTCTTGCAACCAGAAGTAAAGTGTTACCAGAAACAGGTGCAGCATCAGTGGTATCAAATGAAAGCAGTGGTATTTGCGACTGTTGAAACAGACTGTGGAAAATAATTGTTAGTAATACATATACTGATAATATTAATCATCTATAAACTTTTTAGTTTTATAAATTTTTGTGTGCATTTTTTGCGTAAGTTACAAACACATTTGTTTTTATACTATGTTATGTGTGGTGTGTGTTGGCATGTTTTGAATTCAAAGACATGAGATGGCAACTACCATTACCTACACTATAACCATAAAAGTATTGAGCTAAGGACTGAGGTATAATTTTTTTAATCATTAAATTGTACACTTACAGTAACCATTTTCTAAATTTTATTTCGCAATAGATTTATTGTATATTGACTCTTAGAATGCAGATAAAGGTACTATGTCTGGTTTCAAGTTTTTATTAAACTGTTTTAGCATTTGTGCCTAATCAAAAGCTTTTTTGTAAGACTCATACAGTTTATATTATATTACATTACATATATATATATATATATATATATATATATATATATATATATATATATATATATATATATATATATATATATATATATATATAAGAAAACTATTCATATTTGGTCTGTTAGTGGAAATTCTTAGTCAATATAAAAAAAAAACATGGTTACAAAATGTTAACCTTAGGGTCTATAGAAAATTAAAGTGAATCATCTCAAGAACCTTTACCAAAAATTCAATAATCATTGTTTTCCTTCCTTAGTGAAACTGTTCCATATTAAATACAGACGTTGAGACTATTTTTTTGGCTTCACTAACATTGGTGTTCTTTTTTGTAAATGAAGGACATAGCAGTGAAACTGGTTACAGAAATGTTAAAGAACATCTAGAATTCCAAAGGGCCACCTGTTCCCGTTAACTTAGGTGCTGGCTATGTCCTTCATTTACAGAAAAGAAAACAAATATTAGTGAAGCCAGAGAAATAGTCTCAACGTCTGTATTTAGTATTGACCTAGGTACAATATTTTTTTTGTTACATTTTTAACTGTTTAGAAAAGTAACTTAAAAGTTTTACTAGATGAAACCTGAAATGTTTATATTTATTTTTCAGCTTCATGTACCTACTTAATTGATAGTACTTTATAACTTCATGTTTTGTTGTAATTTTAATTAAGCAGGTATAACTTTTACATTTTTCTTCATAATTTTAATACTTTTATATTATTGTATATAGTAAGTATGTTTGTTCATCTAAATTCTACACGTGTTTTACAAATATGTATAAGCTTATACACTGTAATCAAAACAATTGTATTCACTTATTCAACTTACACTATCAAACAATTTTATACCTATTGTCATTTTAATGCTGTTAGCGAAAATTTTATTATGAAAAATTCGCCTTTAATGTCCCTTTCTTTAGTTATCATTCTGTAACTGCTACCAGTATTTAACTTGCTTTAAGAGGGAGCTTGCTTTTAATTGTGACCATATAATGTTAATTGTTTGATCACAATTTATCACTATAATTTTGACATAATTTTACACCACTAAAACAGTCAGATTTATATAATTTTATATTAGCCTAATAATGTATCTTTAGCAATATTCATTATTAATAAATCAGGATATTTATAAAACTCTCTGACATATCGGATAATTTACAGTATATCGCAGCACATGATTACGCTCTCGATTTATGCCAATAAATGAGCTCGTTCACATGTAATGCATGTTTATTGCTTTTAATGTAGGTAAACCTTAAAAATAGTATTACAAACATTCAATGATAGTTGTATTTTATATTTATATTATAATATCTACCTTAATTCTGAGTCTTGTGTGGACCTTGTGTTCATGTCTCACGGGTGCTATGCAGATGCAGGAAAACTTCACTTTATAGTGAGCCAGATTCATGAGAGGCTAAATTTGACTCGCAATTACAATTTGTGGTTTACCGTTGACTTCCGAACAAAATTTGCCATGTTTTCAGAGGTTCTAGGGTTCATTTCAGTGCTGGAGTCAAACCTGCTACCTTTAGAGTATCAGAGATTTTCACCACTACACCACAGGCAATGACCTTATACCCACATTAAATTATAAATATCGTTTGTTCTAAAATATAACATATAGAAATAAGAAAATAGTTTGTTTCATTTTTATATAATTTTCAGTTTTTACGTTGTGTCTTACAGTTTATTTAATTCAAATATGTTATGTTTTTAGTGTACATAATATATTATGTTAAAAATTTAATAAATCTTGTATGTATTTTTTATAACTAACCAAGTTTACGCACTTTGTTAATTGTAATGGACTTTTAATTTGGATTTATTATATTTATCAAATATGATTCGACTTGGAAATAATTAATAATTAACAATATGTTACCAGTCAGTAATCTTCACCACTATGCTATATGTTGTTACCTTTATATTTACATAAAGATAAAAATATGTTTTATTGTAAATCATAACAATTAGAGGTGTGCAAACCGAACTATAAACGAACCCAAGCAAAAATGTTGCATCGAAGTTCGAACCTCTCAGTATGTCTAAGGTTCACAGTCGAACTTCTTAAACATTTAACATTGAACTAACTACAGATCTTCAATGTTCACATATATTTTCCTTAAATACAAAAATTAGGTACATTGTAGCATACAATATTTGGTACATAGAAAAAAAAAGAAAGGTTTGACAAAATTTGCAGGTCGATTGGATGAAAATGCCCTCTGATGCTGATGTTTGTTTTTAAGATGAGCCGGTGTTGAATCAAAAATACAAAAAGGCACATTGAACACTTTTTTTATACTTCTACATCTATAATAGCTAAGCTCAATTATAAATATTTTGTTGTTGTTTGGTATTAGCTGGGCAGTTTTAGCAAATTTGAATGAGTGGTTTAAAAGTGAGCATATATATATATATATATATATATATATATATATATATATATATATATATATATATATATATATATATATATACTGTTTCTTGATTGTTTTAACTGTTTTGGATCATTGTAAAATAAAGTATGTTTAATCTAATGTTTTCGGAAGGCAATCTGCAATTATAGTCATAAATTGTGAAAATTTACTTTACCAACCAGTGGCGAACACTGCCATTATAATGTTGTAACCACAAAAAGGCATTGGGATGCTAGGATATATAAAAATATAATAATTCAGTGATGTTAATTAGCTGTCTCAGTGTCTCACAAACTGTCAAAGATATGAATGATATTTCCTGAAATTACGCTATCGACTCAATTGGACTGATACGGACTTTATAACTTCGCTACCTTTGCCAGCATTGGATGCCTGTAAAGTTCAACTTTAAAGTATTCTTTAGCAACGAACTCCAAGCTATTTTGAAGGATTACGTATTTCGAACTAGTTTAACATCGCCTAGCGCAAACAATTTTTCGAGCCAAAGGTTTGGTTCAAGTTAGGGTTCGGTTCGAAATTTCGAAACTTTGCACACCTCTAAAAACAATACATATGATAATAAATAAGAAAAAATTGTATATTAAATATATGTGTTTGAAACTTTATTCGTTTAAATGTTGAGTTTTATTTTCTTTTATAAAAACTGAAATATATCTTACGTGATAATGTATTTTTTTAACCAAAAACCCATTTCTCTGTACTTCATATATATATATATATATATATATATATATATATATATATATATATATATATATATATATATATATAACATCTGTTGTTAATTTCCAATGATTTTCTTTATTTCCTTCATTATGTAATTAAGTATGTATATTATTTCAAAATAAACTATTTTTAACAATATTTCTCCCCAATCATACATTAAAAAAACACAATTTTACAGCAAATTAGCGTTAAAAATAATGTTAAAAGGTAGGTGTTATCAAGGAGAGGTTGTTTGAAAATATTTATACGTTTTCCCCTCAACCATAAACTTGGAAAAACGAGTTTGCAGCAAATGAGCATTAAAAAATATAGAAAAGTAGGTGCCAAAGAGGAAAGCTTTTAAAATATATATATAAACAATTTCTTAACTATAAACATGTTGCAGGAAATGAGCATTAAAAACCAATGTTAAAAAGACTATCATGGCAGGCAGCTTTTTTGAATTTATTAAACATTTTCTCATTAACCATAAATTTTGAAATACAATTTTGCAGCAAATAAGCATTAAAAATAAATGCCATCAAAGACAGTTTTTTTTAAATATTTGGCAATAATAAAAAAACATTAAAGTTAATAATAATGTGGTTTTGCTGTTAATTAAAAAATGAAACTAATCTTGTCAATGAATTTTTTCATTACAAATATTTTTATAGGAAAATGTCATTGCAATTTAAACTATTAATACCTTCTACAAAAACAATTATTTACCCTTATGTATATTTATTTGTATCTAAATAATTCAAACAATTCAAAATGCAATTAAATAAGTCTCCTATAAAACATAAATTTGAATGTCTACATTAATTACATAATATTTATGTTCTCTATATAGTTTCTGTTATGGGAGGAGCATAAGAAATAAGAACACTCCCATTGGTCTGTCCATGACACTTCACACAGTCAGCCAGACAAATACTGAAAAAATGATCTTTCTGCCTGTATGGAGTCGATCTATTGTTGTGTCGCGCTAAAGAGTGTCGCGCAGAACCACTGTCGCGCTAATCGACGACCTCGGCAACATCACGTCCAGATCCCTCGACGCCAGTATGCATGTCCTAGGTTGTTCCTCTGCTTCGCCAACAACTAGGATGTTGAAGCCGATTCCTCCAAGCCCTCTCACTTGCTTCCTATACACATAAGGCTCTTGAATCAACCCAACTCCGCCAGGGCCGCCTGCGAGGAGCTTTGCCAGCTCCACAATGGCGTCCCGGCTATGTTGTAGGTTGATCTGGCCCACCCGCAATAGCCCTGCGAATTTAATCGCGACGCCTCCCGGGCGAAGAGCTCCTCTGTTCAGAGCCGTCCGCGGGCCGGGCAGAGGCGACCGCACTCCATGTCGGAACTCTGGTTACACTCAGAGTCACCAACTCGAAATACAGCCGCCAGCCTTGCCCCTCCAGCTCGCGAGCTACCGCCCCACCGAGAAGACCAGACGCCAAGCCCCAGGTCCTCCTGCCGTCTTCAGGTACCGCCATTGCTCAACATTAAGCGAGCGGTTCTGGAGCGCAAGCATCCTGACAACACCCTCTAGGTCCACCTCTTGACTTCTGAGCCGATCCGGACCGGCCATGAGGCGCCCCCTGCCCTTACGGCGCTGAAGGCGATCTCCCCCACCGCCGTCCCGGACCAGCCGTTGAGAAGCCAACTCAGGGACTAGTCATCCTCGGCGGTCACCAAGAACCACGCTGGATCAACTATTCCCGAGTTACAGAAGCGAAACTGCAACGCCCCGTCGGATACCGACATGGCGTCCAACATCCCCGCCAGCAGACTCCTCCTTATTGACTCCGCCTCTTCCGCCAGGACTACGCCATCCCCCCGGTTTGGAGGTGATGACCACCTGCATATCCCTCCTACCCACCGGACCTGACGTTCCCGATGGGCCAGGAGTGGGAGTGGGGACACATTAGCCGCTTCCTTCGCGACTCCTCGTCCTCGGTCTCTCCCATGGACACGTCCATGGGCCCGGCCGGACTCGCAGCCAACGAAGTCCCTCATCGCTCCCCATGGCAGCACTGTCCCCGACGGAACCGTGCGGTTCCACCCGGGACCTCACGCCGGGAGAGCGGAGGAGCGTTTCCTCCAGTTCCCTGCTGGAGCTACTTGGAGAGACAGGGATCTCTACCTTCTACCTCCTCTCTGGTCTTTGGCACGTTACTATCTTCTCTTTGGTGTCTCCTCATAGTTGCTAAAGGGGGTTGTTATGTGTGAGGGTGTGCTTATGGATTGGTGAGCGTATAGATACGGGAGATCACCCCACCGCGTCCCGGCGCTTCATCCATGATGAGACTTGATGCCGTTAAGAGCGGCTCTGCGGCCACACCGTGGCGACCCGAAGCGTGCAGCTAACCCCCTGTTCCGGTGCTGCTGACACGATCGAGCATTTTTCGAATGGATGATAGGGCAGCCCCCTACACCGGCCAAGGAAAGGGTGGGCCCCTGTACTATCCAAACGGCACCAGGTGTGCCGGACCTGGTTTGCACAGCGCTGCCAGTCCAAAGTCGGCTCCG
This sequence comes from Tillus elongatus, assembly GCA_964006375.1. Classification (NCBI taxonomy): domain Eukaryota; kingdom Metazoa; phylum Arthropoda; class Insecta; order Coleoptera; family Cleridae; genus Tillus; species Tillus elongatus. The sequence goes on from OZ023267.1 coordinate 81,467,615, forward strand.
CTCGGAGTCCCTCCCCGGAGTCCACGCCGAAGCCCGAGAAGCCCCCAACCCGATCTATGTGTGTCGTGTCTGTGTTCGTATGCGTGTGTGAGAAGGATTGAGACTTTAGTAGACCATCAGCCCTGGGCGTTATTCCCATTGCCGACAGTCACGCCAGGGGTGGCACGTGGAGCCAGCCTCTAGGAGTCCAGTAGCTACGTCATGCGTAGATCAGTCGAGAGAACGACCTTCGCATGACCAGACTATGGGGACCCCCCCTTAATGGACTGTAAACTGTGATTATTTTGTTGAGACTAATGGTGACCAAAAGGCTGATTTTGTGACAATCGTCAACTTATCTTAGTCATGCTTTAAAAAGATAGCGCTGCGCTAGTTAATAGAAACTAACGAGCACGGGCTTATTGCAAGGGACTGTCTGACTAACTTAATGAAACTAGGAAATCAAGATAAATGGCCACATGATTTATTATTTATTATCCATTTATTCAGCAAGTTTTACAGTACGTAAATGCAAATATGTTTAATACTTATGCTTGTATAATTTACACCATTTTTTAATGTTCTAATAAATCAACCAAGATCAATTGACAAATAGATTTTGACTTGTTCAAATTGTATATCTTAAATTTCAATCCTCTCATTCCAGCAAATCTTTCTAATAAAACCAACATTTTCGCAAACATGTTCATTTTTTGTCCAACAGTGCTACACATTTTTAAACATTACAAATTTTCATTGGGACCTAAACATTTAATTTTTATACCTGACATGTCTAAATATGACAGGCAATTAATAAGAAAAAAGGGTAACGAGAAGGCTAATGATTGGCCAAGGAAGGCGAATTCATGCCGACATGGTAGCTTTTTTGTGGTCTAACCAGGCCGAAGACTTGTTTTACTCGTACTTGAAATATCACACTGCGATATAGTTAATAGAATTTGACGTGTCTTGATGGAAATAGGAAATCAAGATAAAGGGACACTAACATGGGTTTAGGGTTCCAGGTCAAGGAGGGAACAACAAGGCTGATGATCGGCCAAGGAAGGCAAGTCCGTGCCCCTGATAGGTCTCATAACGTTATGATCTAACCAAGCCGAGCAGAAGATCAATCAATTAATAATTCAGGGGCAAAGCAACGGACTGGTGGGAAAACTCCTCACGACGGAGATAGGCCAAAGAGTTTATCAACTAAGCATCGCCTAAATTCACAAAGCACCTACTGGTGAAGGAGCAGAAATACCGCTTGAGTGATGGGTTTATTAACAGGACTTTGCTGGCTCAATGGGTTTGGCAGACAAAGAACTGTGCAGATTCTGCCAAGAAGAAGACAAAACCTCATTTCATTAATTGTGCCAATGTGAAGGTCTAAAGTTAAGGCGTCATTCTTTAGGCAAAGAAAAACCTAAGGCTGCATAGAAGAGCCTCTCATGCATGTGGAACCTGCGATAAAGGAAATAAAGACTGGACAGGGTCGTCTAAAAAAATGCATGAGGATCTCCGAATATACCTTACAGGCCACAGTCACAAAAAGCTGTTATGGCTAGTCCATTGATTGTTGTTGCCCTTACTTGGTGAAACTTGTCCATACTACATACAGACTTGGAGACTACTTCTCTGGCTTCACTGTTGGTTTTTGTAGGTGAAGGACGTAGCCAGCGCGTGAGCTAACTGGAGCAAGTGGCCCTTCGAATTCTGGAAGTTCTAGGATGTTCTTCAATGCTTCTGTGACTATAGTTTCGCTGCTTGACAGCATTTTCAGACAGATTGAAATTGAATTAGTACGAAATCATAACAACTGTAAATAAATATCTGTTGCTATGTTATGATATGATGTTTTGTTCAAAAAATTTATCAAATTGAAAATAAAAATGAAATAAAGATGACAGATGAGGTTTTCAAAATGTCAATGTGATGTATGTCAATATTTAACATAAAAATAGAACTAGCCTATGATAACTATGATAACAGTTACAACAATACAATAACTAAACAATAACAGTATAAAAGTAGTCTCTATATAACGAAAATATCGACATACATCAGCTCATTATCTTATTTGAACTTTTTTGAAAGAATAATTAAATTTATTTTCTGTGACTTATTTAATTACAAAGAAGAATATCCAAGAAAGGGGAATTCATTAAATCAGTTTGCTCGTTCAAAACAAGGTAGCTATTGTCATGTGTGTGCTTTTTGACTTCCAAAGCTTCAAAAAAGTCTAGTTTACGCTTGTCATTATAAAAATGTTGTGGTTGTATGCGGTTATTTACTGTAGGTCTATGTTCGGTATCAATAATATGTTTTGCAAATGTAGATTTGTCAGGGTGGTTATTTCTAAATGCAGAAATATGTTTTTTGTATCTGGTGTTAAAATTTCTAGAAGTTTGACCTATGTAGATTGTTATCATAGGCTAGTTCTATTTTTATGTAAAATATTGACATACATCACATAGACATTTTGAAAAACTCATCTGTCATCTTTATTTCATTTTTATTTTCAATTTGATAAATTTTTTGATCAAAATATCATATCCCCAGGCAACACAACTACATAACAATCATGTACTTTGCATGTAACAGCGCGACATTGTACATCGCAGAGATGTACTTTGTAAGGTTTATGCAAGTTACCAGAGCTAGGAAATGTCAGCAACTGCCAACATTGACAACACATCGCAGGGACATGACAGCTTAACATGCTGGAGACATCGCCTGTGCTGTTAAGGAGATGTACTTACTAATATTTCAATAATGTATCTAGACTCATCTCTAGCATGTAACTAAATAATGTACTTGAGATGTCCTATGATATATTCCCAGTATATAATTCATACTTCATGGCTGTCATGTAAATTATATACATACACACACACACACACACACACACACACACACACACACACACACACACACACACACACACACACACACACACACATATATATATATATATATATATATATATATATATATATATATATATATATATATATATATATATATATATATATATATATATATTAAGTTACTAATAATTATTGGTAATAGTAAACTCAATCTGCATCTGAGTTAAGAGTATAAAATATTTATAAAAAAAAATGAATGGGACAATAAAAACAACAGATGAACTTCTAGAAAATGGAGATATATATTTTATACAACATACAAAACTATAACATTTTCAGTAAATGAAGAAAAAAACAACAAAATTCTCATATAGTATAAAAACAAAAATGAATTCTAAATATATACATAAATAAAAGCTTCTAAAAAATTTAACATGTATTTACAGCAGCACAAAACAATATATTTTCCAACTAACCCTAAATTTATAGAAAAAACAAAGTCTCATAATATAAATATAAAACTAAAAATGAATTCCAAAGGTGTAGGTAAATGCAAACTTCTAAAAAATGTTAACATGTATTTTATGGACCACAAAACAATATTTTTTTCAGTAAACACTAAATAAAAAAACAAAATTCTCATAATACAAATCTAAAAATAAAATGAGTTGAAAACATATGCATAAACTTGCTGGAATTTGTAAACATAGAAACAACAATGATCCCATATTGGGCGAGCGTTAAGTAGACGCATCCCGTGAAACCAGAGAGAATTCACGTCGCTCGCCTGGCGTGCGGCGTTGCCGGCTTGTGCTTTCTACCCTCAAACAAGGAAAATAAAATATAAATAAATAGGTCATGTAGAGTGATAATAAATTAAACAAAGCCAATTTACATAATCTATTGTTATGAAATGAATGAAGTTAACAGACGGTGAGAATTTAATTAATCCTACTGGCATGAAAATGACTTAAATGTGCCAACTTAACAGACATGCTATATTATGGATGCATTGTGCACTTATAAATTGATCGCTCCCAAACCAGTAAACAGAAAATTATAAAACTTTGTCAGGTTAATAAAAAGGCCGCGCTCTATGTACGTAAATTAAGAAAAAAAATGTTGCGCAACCGGTTATACCGAAAGTTGACGGTAACTTATTTTTTTTAAATGGCAGTGATACGTTTTTTTGCTATTTTCGAAAATATGAGGCGATTCTACACCATACTCTAATATCATATGCTC